>JANHMN010000007.1:62467643-62547144 GCA_030674055.1 Rhabdomys pumilio
GTAAAAAGACAGAAAAATGATAGTTTGAAGTTATATTAAAATTAAAATATATCCCTTATGGGTAAATAAGAAATGAAAGCCTTCAAAGAGAATCGTAAACAGAAAGTACTTTGTTTGCAGGGATATTTTACTTATTTAGAAGTACAAAGCTTAAAAACAAAAAAATTATATATGTAAGAATGATGATAAAACTGAAATTGTAACAGTTACAGTTAAAATAAAAACTGTGCATATACTTCCTACAGTTAATAAAAAATGACAAAGTAAAGCAAGGAGAAAGGATTACTGAATTGTGATAATAAAATTTTTAAAAAATAAAAACTTGAAAAATTGACAAGTTTAGACATGAATTTGTTGAAAAATTGAATCAGATATCTACTCTACCAACCCAGCATTAGCTTTAGCTAATTTTTTGTAATAATTTTTAAAGATTGGAATTAATAAAAAATATAATTCATTGACAGTGATATGTCAACACAAATTCCAAAATGACTTATAGTGCCCTCAGAATGTAAAGTTATTTTTGAATAGGTGATAGCAAAGATGAGTTTGGTAAAGACATCATGAGCAATATCAGAACATCCTTTACAGGTACTTTCCAAAGAACACAAACAAAGGTTAATTTTAAAAACTTAAAGTTTAATTGCAAATCACATCCTGTTTCAGTAACTATAAAAAATATAGAGAGTGTAAATCAAATTGTGACTCCAGTTACTGATAAACTTAATGAGTTTCATGTGAGGCTTTTTCATAATACTGATGTTAATATCTTTTTTACAAATTTTAACTCAATACAATTTATACAATACATTTCAACCACAGTTTCCATTCCTTTCACTTCTCCCAGCTCCTCTCACACTTCCTCTCTCCCCTAGATCCAGTCCTCCTCTGTTTCCCTTTAGAAAAAAGGAGGCCTCCAAGACAAGCCACCAAATGCAAAGCAAAAAGATTCAGTAACACAAGGCGCATGCCCTCATATCAAGGCTGAGCAAGGCAAAGCAAAAGGAGGAAAAGAGTCCTAATAACAGCAAAAAGAGTCAGAAACATACCTGTTCCCACTGTTAGAAGTCTCACAAAAATACCAAGCAAATATCCATAACATACAGTCACAGAAAAACTGATATAGATCATACAGGTCTCACGCTTGCTGCTTTATTCTCTGTGAGTCCTACTAGATTCAGTGGTAGGCAATATCTTCTGGTGTATTCTATCCATTCCTACAGTTTTTCTTCTCCCTCTTCCATAGTTTACATAGAACTCTGAGAGAAAATATAGGATGTTTTAGACTCTCCTCTTGCATAAGGTGTAGCTATGAGTCTTTGTACCATCTCCCATCTGCTATCAGAGGAAGCCTCTCTGATGATGATTGGATAAGACACCATCTATGAGTATAGAAAATATTATTAGGCATTTTTTATTCATTTTATTATTTATTTATATGTGCCGGTCATATTTAGTTTTACCATAGACAGGTCTCTGGCCTATCTAGGCACTTGTTTCTAGTTTCTGTCAATTAGGCAGTGCAGATGTTCAAAATGGTTTTTGTTTGTTTATGGATTAGATATACAACTACAGAGAAATCATTTTGCAAACAAAAATGACAGAAAATGCTTCAATCACTAATTTATTTTTCTGTGCAGAATTTAAAGGAATGTTACCTTGGCTTTTATTTTGAAGAATTGGTGAGCAGTATATAGACTTAGCGTATCTTGTTAAGGACTGTCTGTTTTTGATGTTTTTATTGTATACATTTTTTCAATAATTGAGCAAATTAAAACCATTATTTACATAGTATGACTTCAGAGGTTTTCTATTTGTAAGTCATATTGACAATATCTGCTATTAATTCCAGAACTTAGTCTTTTGCTTAAATGTACTTATGTATAAATTAATTAATTTTAATACCTTGCACCTTGATGACATTTGATTATACTTCTCCACTTTTGTTGCTCTTTCAATTAGGTGCTTTCTTTTTCGTATTTATTTTTATGTATGCTTTTATTGTGTTTGTTAGTCATACATTTTTAATTGTTCTAGTGATTGTAGGAAGTATCCTTAAATAGTCATGATGCATCTTGAATTAACATTACATTATCCTACATTTAATGTAAGAGTCTAAAAATATTGAAATTTCATCCATGTTCTAGAATATCTTTATACTAAAATATTATAGCTTTTAGGCAAATATTTTATACAATCTTTAAATGAAGGTTGAAATATTTGCTTTAAAAATATCAATTTTCTGTAGATTGCCTTTGGTAGGATGGCCATTTTTACTACGTTGATTCTGCCAACCCATGAGCATGAAAGATCTCTCCATTTTCTGAGATCTTTAATTTCTTTCTTGAGAGACTTGAAGTTATTGTCATACAGATCTTTCACTTGTTTGGTTAGAGTTAGCCTAAGATATTTTATGTTATTTGTGGCTATTGTGAAAGAAGTAGTTTGCCTAATTTCTTTCTCAGGCTGTTTATCATTTGTATAAAGGAAGGCTACTGATTTATTTGAGTTAATTTTATATCTGGCAACTTTACTGAAGTTGTTTATTACCTGAAGTTGTATTATTACTTTCTGGAGAAGTTCTCTTGTAAAGTTTTTGGGGTCGCTTATGTATACTATCATATCATTTGCAAATAGTGATACCTTTATTTATTCCTTGCCAATTTTCACCCTCATGATTTCTTCTTGTTTTCTTAGTGTTCTAGGTAGCACTTTGAGTTCTATACTGAATAGATATGGGGAGAATGGGCATCCTTGTCTTATCCCCAATTTTAGTGGGATTGCTTCAAATATCTTTCCATTTAATTTGATATAGGCTGTTGGTTTGCAGTATATTGCTTTAAAATCCCAACACAATTCTTCAAAGACAAGGAAGAAGCAATTCTCAAATTCATCTGGAAAGGAAAAAAAAACAGAATAGTGAAAACAGTAGTTAGCAATAAAAGAATAAAAGAATGGCTGGGGAAATCAACATCCTTGACCTCAAGCTTTACTACAGAGCAATAGTGAAAAAAAAAACTGCATGGTACTGATACAAAGACAGACATGTTGTCAACAGAATAGAATTCAAGACTCAGAATGGTATTTTCTAGTTCCATCCATTTGCCTAAGTATTTTTCAAATTCATTGTTTTTAAAAATACCAACTTTCACCTTCCGTTAGGAAACATATGTATCAAAGAGCTATTCAAATTAAATTTACTTCCTAACAAAAATACTTAAATTATTTCAATACCAGTGTAATATGTAGAAAATTTTATTGAACGACATTTGATACTTCTAGATGATTTATTAATAAATTTTAAAGCATAAATATAAATAAATTGAGTACTTACAACCAAACATAAACAAAGAGAAAATAAAATTAATGGCACCAAAAATATAATAAGAGTGTACTTTAGTAGTAGACAATAAAAATGCCCTGTACAATGACTAAGAACCTGTGACAAGCCAACACTTCTGATTGCCGAGGATTTTGAATATGCTGTGGCTCTCTTCTCTGAATCACACAAGACTTTCATACCCATTACTCTTCAATGACCTTATTTAAAACATTTATCCAATACTTCATATTAATATAATTTATTTATTAACTCATTTTTCTACAGTAATTTTGAAAATTTAATTATTAATGCATTTTAATCTATATATGTATATATATATAGAGAGAGAGAGAATTGACCTATAATTTTTATTAACAAACAAAAAGTGTTGTAAAGTACTATAAAACAATAGTTGCATCTTTAAACAATTTCAGATACTCACCTTCTCTATAGGTCACATGTTGAAATGCATCTCTGTTGTTGTTTATTAACATTTAAATAATATGTCCTAAAATAGTTATTCAATTAATGAATACTAATATTTGTAATTTTAAATGCTTTATTAGGAGTGTTAACGTTGTTAGTGAAACAAGTTGTAGGGTTAGTGAGACATCAAAACGTTCTATAGCCTCCTAAGTTTGTCAACAGGTGCCATTATTCCCATATCACACAGGCAAGGACATCAGGCAAAGAAGTTTATTCTGTGAAGTAATCTTCAGGGATGATATGCACTTGCATGCTCACTAGTGTCTATCTTCACTTATGTTAGCTTGTTTTAACATTTTACCAAACTTTCAGGCCTTATTCCTTGCAGTTGTGAGCAGTAAACTCATTTACTCACTAAGGATGATTTTGCTGAATTGGATTACAAATCTGTTGGACTTTACACCTGTCAAATGGCTTGTTTTTTAAAGGTCTTGAGATCTAATTGATTCTTCCCACAAAAGTATGATTGTTTAATTGGGAAAAAATAGTCATTTGGACTTCTGTCATTGTAAAAATACCTTTCTTATATTTAAAAATATTGTTTTTTTCTATAATATTCCACAGCTTAGAGTAATCATTACCTTGTTCTTCCAATGAAAGGGAATGTTTTCCCTATATAAATCTTATTAAATAATCCCATGTTTTCCACATTAAAGTCTTTGTCAGCAAACTGGTACTTGTTTGTGAAAATTTTTTTGTTTCATTAAATATATTTTGAGTGATTAAAAGATTGCATAAATATGTAAAAAATAATTTCAGTTACTCAACTAAATATCAATGCTTAAATCTTATATATGATACATTTATAAAATATTATGTATATATGATTGTTCACAAATGATACCAAATATATAGATATAGATAGATAGATAGGTAGATAGATAGATAGATAGATAGATAGATAGATTTTTCACAAATGTTACAAAAGCACTTATCAGTACCAGCATGTGTTGGTTAATAATAATAACTAATAATATCAGACATTGATGTGGTTTTTCAGAATAGTAAATTCTTATAATGTTCCAAACAAATTTTCATTTCTCTCTTAATTTTATAATAATAATATTATACCTGGAAATCTCATTCTAGATTTCAAACTATAATTTGAAACTATCTTATATAGTAGATTTTATACTGTCAGGCAATTATAGAGTGATGTTCCCTATATATTAATATTCCATAAGACATATAGAACACTGAGACCAGAATAATAAATAGCATACTAGCTAGCTTAGTTTTATTTCAGTCAAATGAAATGTTTATATTTCTTTAGATTCCAGTCCAAGGTAATTGTGTTGTCATGAGTATCTTTCAATGCAGTGCATTATGGCAGCAGTATGTGTTAGGAAGGGGCAAAGAAGTAACTATTTATATACATCATGAACAAAAAAAAAATGTATAGTAAAAGACAATTTTCAAATCTTCATGTGCATATTCCTAGTGACCTAAGTACTCTTAGGACTTATATCCTAAAGGCTTGATCCCTCCCAATAATGCAAGAAACAGGTACCATTAAAGACCAAGACTTCAACACATAGGCCTTTAGAGATATTCAAAATTCAAAAAATAAGAGGTGTCTAAACCATCACACCCAGAATTCTAAATGCACATGCAACTTTCCATTAGTGGAATAATGAAAACAATTTTTCTTTTAATTTTATTTGAGAGATAGCATGCTCTTTTGGAAAATTACTGGCCTACTTGTCCAAAGAAATTCACTAAAGAAAATTTAAATAACAAATGCCAATATTTTCTAAGTAAAAAATAGTTATTTTAATAAAATTATGACCAAAAAGATATAATACTAGATACACTTAGAGACTGATTTATTGTCAGGGAAAACATGTCAATTTTTACATCTTTAATTGTAGTCAAAGATATATTGAATGCTTTGATTAATGTTTAAAAATATGTATTTAAGTTATAAGTGAAAACATCTATAATAGTATCTTAAAGACAATTGTGGAAGGTCAAGTGAGAGTAAAAATGTAAATTTTTATCTACGGCACTAAACAGAAACACACAAGGCTGGTCGTAACTCCCTAAACGTGCATTGTTTAAATAGTAACTCACAGTGCCACAGAGTGTGACCTATTTGAGACAAGAATCATTTATATTAAAGATAAAATATGAGATAAGATGTGATTATGGTTATCCTCTGACACAGCTTGACTGGTATCTTGGAGTTCTGGACAGAGAGACACAAACACAGAAGGAACAGCGTGCAAAACTGTAATCACGTTGCTGCTGGCTAAAGGATCTTACTTTTCCTGGTTGTGGAGATGGAACCTAGGAGAACAGTCTGGAAGAGAATCTTCCATACTCTCTGCCAGAGAAGAATACGACTATAAACAGCTTGACCTTGAATGTAGTCTACAACCGTAAGACACTAATTTTCTGCTGAACACTATTGTTTGGTAGCCTGTTGCAACACTTTGAGCAAACTAACGCAATCATGAGAAATAAGAAAACAAATTTTAAAACAGGGGAGAGGTAACTCTTTTTAGTCACATAAAATTGACCATGCATAAGGCAGGTGAAAAATTACACAAACTAATGCAGTAAAATAAGAAAAGTTAAATAAAATAGTATTATTAAAACAATAGAAGAAAAGAATATTAAATGTTGATTAAGAAAAACGATGAACAAAGAGGTGGAAGAAATATGTTCACTGATAATTTGTGTTAATTTATTGATAATACATTTTAAGACTTAAAGACAACTTTCTCATAGTATTTTGAGTAAAATTATGACAAAGCTTGCCAATAGTTACATGCAATTCACTGATAATTCTCTGTACTAGAGAAGAAAATTCTAAGTATTATCAGAGAAACTAAACATCACATGGCAAAAGAATAATAAGGTACTGGAGAAATTGTTCAGTGGTTAAGAATGCTTGATGCCTTTGTAGAAATCCTAAGTTGGTCTCTCAGTATCTATGTTGAGGAGCTAACAACATAGCCCCTCATATAAATTTCTGAATCTGAGGGTCCAGAGAACCTTACACTTACTTCTTACCTAGCAGGCACCTGGACACATGAAATCTACACATACACATAAAATATATAAATAAAAATAGATCTTACATTAGATTCATTAGCAGTGATGCATGCTAAAGACCATATTTGATGTGCTGGAGATGAACAAAGTATCAGTAAAGCTATAATTTGTATCCAATTAGCCATATGTAAGACAAAGAAAAAACTCTAGGTACTTAGATTGTATTTACTTCCTACACATCTGTAATTTAGAAACTGCCTGAAGGAATATGTGATACATTAACATAAAATTAATGTCCAAATTCAGAGATGAGATACAAGAAATAATGGAATAAAGACATTGTGAAAATGTATTATCAGTATGACAACAGATTTCTGGACAAGATCAGGATTTACTAAAAATAATACACAATGCAACTGAGATTAGAAAGACATTAGACTCAACCTTTGATCTCAAATTCTTAATGACAAAAATAAAAGTGCCAGGAAAAGCAGACTGCAAATAGAATCTTAGATAAGATTTTTTCATTACTTGCTCTTATCAATGCTTAATATTCCCTTACTTTAGAAACATTCAAAGTGCTGGCTTCTCAGACAGGCTCTCATGTTTACAATGTCAGATGTCATTTTGTTCTCTGATGTAAGTCTTTTGTTAAGTAAGTTAAAGAAGAGAAATTGAATTGCAAAATTATCAGCATAGTTGGACTCAGTTCTGCTGTGCTGCTTTGTGATTGACAGCCCACAGTTCTGGATTTTTCTCTTTCTTCCAAAAATCTCCTCACACATCAGAGGGATTCTAGGAAGCAATATCTCCCATGTTTATGCTCCATCGAACTAACTTACAGTTCAAAGTTCAATTTGGCCTACCTTATGGATCAGCATAAGCTGTTCAGTACCTGCATTCTTTCTTTTATAGAAAGGATCACTATGTATTACATTTTCTTTGAACATTGCTGATTTATAATTGTCTGATTCTAGCTAATAATAGTATTTACATTTTTTTTTTGTTGGTGCTTCAGGCTTTAGTTTATCTGGAATGTTTACCAGCCTTTGAGGACATTGACCTAAATCTCAAATTAAAGAGAAAGAAAAAAGAAAAGGAACAAACTCTACACTTTTCACTCAATAAATAAAATAAAACAATACATAACTATGTTTCTTTGTTGGAATTTACTCCATCATATATATGAATTTCTACAGTGTCTATTGTGGGACATATTAAAAAAAGAAACCACATTATTTCTGTCATTGTGCCAGAGGGCTGGCCAGCTATGCACTGGCTGGCAATGGGCAACCTGTTCTCATCTCATGGAGACTATGACTCAGAGTGTGGAAATCTCTCCACCCAGCTCCCTAAGTTCTCACTGGTGGGTCACTACCAGGCCAACCCCATGCTTCAAAACTCCTACAGCCTTCTGTGCTGCACTTTTGGCAAGCCCAAGCTTTGCCGCCGTATCTTCCTTTCTGGAACCCAGTCAAGCCACTGTGTGAAGGAAAACGTCACACAAACTTAGGTCAGAATCAATGGTAACTCAATAGCTGGGTGCATCAACTGGAATCTTAATCTGTAATTCATATTAAATCTAAATCCTCCTGTGGTAAATCCTGGCAGATTCGCCATCTAAATTGGGAGATACTAGTAGCTACATCTTGCTATTCTCCATCCAAAAGACCCTATCACTCTCCTCTTCCACTCTTCCAGCATCTAACCAGACGTCCTGCCTACTCTCCCAGTGATTGGTTCCTTTATTCATTAGGGTCTGGTTCACAAGAAGCCACCTGAGTTGACTCACTCCTCATTCTAGTCAGCCCTTCCTGGGAAAGCCGAATCAACATCAAAATACAAGCAGCACCATGGCCATCCACAACACTTCTCCCTTTCTGTCCACTTAAAGGACTCTTTTATCTCAGATATAAATTGAGCACAACTATCACCATTTTGTAATGTATAAAGTACAAGACAGACCTAACACTCAGTCCATCATTTTTGTCAATAAAAATAAAACATTTTGTCATCCATCCTAACTTAAAAGACTTATAATTCTACACCTGACTTATGTCCTGGCTTTAGATTTTATGCCATCTGAAAAAAATCAGTTCTCTCAATGTTAAATAGCCTGGCTTGGCTATGAGACTATAAGTATTCTTTCAACCCTGTCAGAAATCCAAGAGAGACCAATACTATGTGAAAATACAGGAAGCCTAACATAGCTTCCAGAACTGAGACAAATTGCAGAGACAGCTGCCTACCTATAGAGTCCCAGTAAGTCAGGAAGTTGTTACTTGTATTTTGATATCAATTCTTCTTTCCCTGGGGTGGATGAGGACAAGGAGTGAACCACAAAGATGCAGGTGACTTCCTGTGATCTTTCTGTCAACCTTAACTTGTAAAATAAAGGCTAGAGCCAGTGATTGGACAGTGGAAGGGAAAATGGAAAATTAAAAGTTTAGGGTAGAAAGAAAAGGGAAGAGAGAAAGATGGAGCAAGAGGAAGATGATACAGATTCTATGTTCTTTAAATATCCACAGGTAGTTATAAATATCATAAAAGACAGGTTAATTGGGATAACTTGTCTAATCTAGGTGGGCAGCTTGTATCATTTATCAATTGGCTGAGAAATTACTGTGTGTGCATCTTGTAAATTGAGAATTTGTTGATATATACATCTGACTGATTCTTTATAAGCTTCTAGAGTTTTGATTTACTGGGTTAACGGGATTTGTGACAATTAGTCACAAGGGGTAAAATGAATTAGCAGCTGTGAGGCAAGTGAATGGGACCTGGGAAGACTGCAATTGGGGCTAGCCTCAGAGATGAGGAGGGGGCAATGGCAGAGAGTAGCTGGGTTTAACGTGGGATGGGACACTACAACTTTTTAAATATTTCCCACAACAGTCTGTAGCAAAGGTCAATTGTTTGAGAAGAGCTTTATTTTTCCTATTTGTGGAGATGAAGAAACAGAGTCCTGTAAATTTGGAAATGATTGTGGCCTCCAGAAACAAAATACAGATGGCTCTTCTGCTTTTTTGGTTTACACACACTTAGGAAAAGATGTTTTTAAGAGTAGAGTCAATGCTGGGGAAAATTAATAGCATCCATTTTTATTCTCAAAATTAGTAAAATAGTTTCTTATGTCTACTTGTTGTCTTCTGAGCAGTCATTGCAGTTTTCAAGTATCAGTCTCTGGCTTCCCTCTGGCTATGGCTATCCCCATCATCCTTACGCTACTTTATCCCTCCTTCAGTTATGAAACCATAGTGTCTTCTACTTTTATCTATCTTAATTATTACCAATGCTAAGTCACCCTGGGTTCCATTTTTATGTTTATTTTTTATTTCTTACTGTATTTTGTATGTAAATTTTTGCATGGAATTACAAGTGCTTAGGGAAGCCGGAGTCACCAGATATACCTGGAGCCATTGTTATAGGTAGGTGGGACCCACACAGTGTGGGTGCTGGGAACTGAACTCTGGTCATCTACATGGGTAGTATGTGCTCTTAAACATTAGGCCATCTCCCCAGATCTAGGCTGCACTTTAAGGATCAATATTTTTTGTTAGTAGTACTAACAAAGCTTTTTCACATCTCTTAGGTTTTTTTTTTTGTCAAACCATCCCTTTTCTATGACCTGATTTATGAATGCCTGTAGGTTTGTTGAATTCTTTAGAAACACTGATTGATGTATGTCAGTCTACAACTGAATTTGCTTTTATTTTACATACTATATTATAGATGATGAGGTCATGAGCTTCCCACTTGTCATTATTTTTGTAAGACTGTGATTATGTTGCTTTGTAAATATTTTAAAAAATTATTTGGTCTCATTCTGCAAAATAAAAATGATTTGAACTTCCTTGTCCTAGTCTGGAGATGAATATTGGTATGTTTTTATGTTTTAAAAGGATGCTATAGCTCTCCAGCTCTGGAAAATCTGCTCTCTGTTTCTACTAGGCTTTTAGAACTGTGGCTTAAATTCTGGGATGTTCAATGACAATTAATTCATTTTCTTCCTTTAGTTTAGATCCTTTTATATGTTGTTTTTATTGTCCTTGTCTTTTAAACTTGTACTTACTATTAATTTTTCCTCTTCCTGAAGATTTCCTAGGAGGGATCCTTAGATGTGTGAGTTGCCCTACAGAAATGCTTTCTATGATGTCCTTCAAACACCTGCATTTTAGAGACTGCCTGAGTCATGGCTAGCACTTTTCTTTACATTATCCCTTCCTCTCTGAATTTTTGAACGTTTATTTCTGGATGAATATTATGTTCTGAGACTTGTGGGACATTAGAATCATTTTACAAGAGCTACAGGGTAGCAGAGTACTTGCCCAACAAGCATAAAGCTCTCTGTTTGGTTCTCAGCACTGCCCCAAATATCACAAGCCAGCACTTTACTTTCAGTCTGTCTCCATGCCTCTTCATTGGTGCTACTGTTAAGGTCTAGGTAAAATATTAAGGCCTATGTAACAGTTACCTGGCTAGCCTGTCATCTTAATAAAATTTTCTCATGTTTTTGCTGGTACTAGGAAACTTTCTAATGTCAAGATTGATACATATTCTGTTATGTTCTGATTCCTTGAAAATTAATGATAGAAGTCAATAGAACTGTTTTGTATAGTTAACCACAATAAGTTAGGACCCGAACCAACCACTCAACAGCTGTTATTGTATAAGATGCCCCTGTGGTAGACCTCAACATAAGAGTGACACCTTCACAGATATAAGAAACTATCTGAAATAAGACTTCCATTTTGAATAGAAGTCCAGTAAACTTTAAGTTCCCAAGATTTCACTTGAAACTTACTTCAGGTTTGCAAAAAGAGACATATACATAGATAACTAACATTCTTGTTGACAAGTTAGGACATGAATGTTAGACAAGTCCCATCCTGGTAGACAAATTAGAACAAGAATATTAGACAAGACAAATCACATTCCAGAATTGAGTACCCAACCAGTGGGAGCAGAATAAATATACAACAAAGTCATGTTTTTAAGGAAATCCCCAACTCCTAAATACAGATTGGTGAATTATCTTGGCACTGGAGTTTATAGATTTGGGGTTAAAAAATCCTATAGGGCCTTAACTCAGGGTCATGGTTCAGTTCCAGAATCTAGACCTCCGGTCTGGTCAGCCAGTCCTGGGGCATATGCTCAATAAACTATCCCTGTCTGACTGAGATCAGTGTTCGTATGGTTTCTGAGGTAATTCCTGAATCCCATCATCTACTTTTCTCTATGAGGTGTTGTACATGCTCATAAGTTGTTAGGTTTTTCTATTATATTGATATCAATGGTTATTTGATTAATAACATAAAAAAATGGATGGGGTGAGGGAATGATCATGATCAGGACAGATGTTAAAACTGTAATATTTCTGGTACCTCCTTCAAGTGTTTTTCTAAGGTGTCAATCTCATATTTATTTAGAAAAAAATGTTTTCATGTTTTGTTGTATATATTATTCTTGCTAGGATAACTTCAAAATATTTAATAAAAATGGCAGAAACCACAGTGTGAGAAAAAATTATGACTTTTTTTGTCTCCTTAGGAACATCACAAAGTCACTGTTCCTGTCACTCTCCACTACTTAAATTTATTGTGGAATCCTCTTTCTTCATCCCTGGTCCCAAGTACTCTAACAGTACCAGTCTAGAGCTACTGTTGCTGCTTTTTTTTGTTTGTTTTTTTTGTTTTGTTTTTTATTTGTTTCTGTACTCTTTCTTGTTTTTGTTTTTTGTTTTTATTTGTTTTTGCTTTTATTTTTGTTTTTGTTTTAGAAGAACTATGCCTGATATTTGTTAGGTAGATTATTCTTCATACTTCTCTCTACAACATCAACTACAGCATCTGAGAACAAGTATTGAGCAACTATCCACAGACTATCAGCTGCTGCTGTCTTCTATGATGTTCCCTAACAGCTCATCAAAGTCTTTTTTAAGAAATAGATCATATATTAAAAAACAATGCAATTTTCAGAAGATATAAAAAATTAAAATTAATCCTTACATTCTATCTTACCACAATGAAATATAGAGTATAATCAATAGCAAAAAAAAGTCACAAAAATAAAATACACAAATTAAACAACATAGTGCTAAGTGATGAGTTTTTCATTGAAGAAGTCAAGGGGTAATTTTAAAAACTCCAGTAATTAAGTGAAAATGGAAAGCACTCTGGAACACAATGAAGGCAGCCTGAATAGGGAAATTACTGCATTAAAAATTAAGAAGGTGAGACAATGAGATATCCCAAAAAGTAAAACAATCGTCCCTAAAATCTGAAGACCTCAACTGGTATACAATTGGAAAGAGATTCCATAGAATGTCCTCTGACCTCCACAAGATGGAATAATATTTTTAACACACAATAATGTTCATACAATAGTATGCTAAAAATTGGTAAGCCAAGGAGAAATAAATAACTAAAATTATTCATCCTAAGAATCTGGAAAAAATGAACAAACCAAACCTCAAAATAGTAGAAAAAAAGAATTAACTAAAATCAGAACAGAGATTAATGACCTAGAAACATAAAACATAAAAATTCAAACAAACCGAAACAACAAAATACAAAGAAACAATAAAACAGATACTTTATTCTTCAAAAAGATAAACATGGTAGAGAAATTATCAAAATTAATCAAAATGAAGAGAATCATCCAAAGCATTAGAATTAGAGATGAACAAGGAGACATCACAACAATTGCAAAGGCAAATGCAAATGCAAATGATAATGATAATAATAATAATAGTAATAATAATAATAATAATAATAATACACTTCAATTGCATAATTATAAATATATTGTGGTGATTTGAATGAGACGTTCATCTTTATGTCAGATATTTAGTCACTGGTTCCCAGTTGGTGGCACTGGTTAGTGAGCATTAGAATGTGTTGCCTTGCTGGAAAAAGCACATAGGCTTTGAGAGTTAAAAGCTACATGCCATTTCCAGTACACTTTCTTCACTTCCTGTTTGAAATTAATTCTCAGTTGTTCCAGCTTCCATAACTGCTACTAAGATTCCATTTCATGGAAATAATTATTCTTCTAGATGCTAAGCACTCTTTTATTGCATAAACCAGACTGAGCCTATCTTGGATTGTTCTGACAAGAATACCTTCCTTACCTGTTGTGGAATATGCATTATCAAAAGCAATGCACTTATGTCTTAGGTTGGTAAGGCTCTGTGCACAATCTTACCCATCCTTGTCTTGCCAGCCTGTTAAATTAATAGCTCTATCCTGTCCCCTGTCCAGGAGTCTATTTTCAGTTTCAAGTCATGTACTTTGTCTGCCAACCTGTTGCTGTAGTTAGAGACAAGCTTTAATACTATGAGCAGGAATAAAAGTATTCCCAGGACAAAAGGGGCTAGCCTGATCAAGCTATATATGCCATTCCTGAAGTTTGACCAAAATGGAAATACTGACCTCAAGCCATGGATAATTTTATCAGCATTATCTGCAGCATCAAAGCTCAACAGAGCAGCATTCTTCAAATTCATAATCTCACTACACAAAGTTCAAACATCCAGAGAGGTGTTAGAATTATGCCAAATACCCTACAGGTGTCTTCAGACTTTTTTCTAGTTACAATGACTATCATGTTTTCAAGAGCATTTTCACAGGCAAGAAGATTGAAGCCAGATTTAGATTCGCCAAGGAAAAACATGTTTCAGGGTTCTGTGGAAGTATTGTCAAAGGTGTTTAATTAAGTAGGTTTAGCACATCCAGAATGTGTGGGACAACTTCTCTTGAGATGATTTCCTTGACCAAACAAAAAGGAGAGAACCTATAACAAAGGAACATTCATCTCTTTGATACTTGACTATTGCTATTTAGTTAAAAACTCAAATAAACCTCATCATTACTTGTCTTTCATTGGGTATTTTTTCATAGCAACAAGAACCACAATAAATGCATTATTAAATCATATAAATAGACAACTATTTATACTCTTGTCTAAAGTGAAGTATTTTAGTCACAATTTTTTTTATTTTATTATTTCGTATTTTCTATGTATGCAAATACTAATTAGAGTAGAAGATAGCAAAGACATAGTTGTTGAAAACATTTGTATCATCCCAAATAAGAAGTAAACTGCCCCCCTTTCTAGCTCAACTTCCAAATGATTTTAATGTGTTGTTTAAAATAAAACAAAATGAAATGTCATGTTCTTGTTAGTCACAATATTACACCATTGATAGGATAAATAATATTTTCTCAAGGAAACCTTGTGGACTGAAGCTTTACTTTATAAGAACCTGTCATATTCATAGATGATGAAGTTCTAACCACCTGTTAAAGAGAAATAATTACAAAGAAGATTCACTGTTAACAATTTGAAAAATCCATCCTTTAAGTAAAAACAATGTTATTTTAATTATATCACATTTACATGGAATATATAAACATTACCCCAGAAATATTAGTTGTTCCCAGTGAATGAAAGTAAACAAAAGTCTGTAATAATGGGACTTCTCTATATTTTTAAACTTCTTGAAAAATTTCAGCTTCTAGTAAGAGTATGTCATTAAAAGTATGTCATGTAAACCTTTCCATTGAGGAAAATAAAACATGTGCAGAACACACAAAGGAAGAAGACAGCTGCCAAGTTATATAATAATTACTGTATCAGAGTTCGGATAACAGTCAGAATTCAGAATAACAAATTCTATGTGTATTGAGAGCATTCTCTATAGAGATTGCTCAGGGCTCTGATGCCATCATCATGAAGGAGAATTCAAAATAGACAGTGGCCAGTTTCCTAGAGCATGTCCCAACTTCAGAAGAGAGAGAGATCAAAAGAAATTACATGTTAATATAGTTGTTCAAAAAATGACATAAATACTTTAATAGTATATTTAATAATAAAGTATCTAAGCATTTTAATGAAAAATGTCTTAAATCATTTAAGTAGAAAGACTGAAAGTCAAAGAACAATAAATACAAATTTAAATCCTCACCATGCAAAATTATTTTTATTATTTACAAAAATAATTAAACAAAACAGAAAAAAATAATTAATTTTATACCAAAATTTAAGACTAAAATATTTTTAATCTTTTCATTGATTTGGTAAGAATTTATTCTTCATTACGTGACAACTTTTTGATGAATGTCTTTTTGCTTAATATTCTCTTTCAGTTAAAATTGTGGGAGGTTCATGTTTTTTATTTTGAAACATTTCCATTTTTCTCTATAATTTAAGAGAATTCTTTAATTACATATTTTGAAGAACAAAATTGGCCTCAATATAAATATGTAAAATTAACCAAATACATGCAGATAATGACAAATCAACATAGTTAGAAATTTATTAGCTTCTAATTATAAGGAAATTTTAAAAATCACAAGTATGACTAAAATATGAATGTTTGAAAAGACACAGATAATTCTATTCTGTTCACACATAATACCAAATGCTTAGCTCTTAAGTATGCACTATAGGTTTTCTTCAGTCATGTAAATAATCTTAAGATGTATGTTAGAACATAAACAAACTATGAAAAGTTGCAAAGTTCCAAAGCATAGTAGTACCTTATCCAACCACAATTAACTCATATATTATTTGTGTGCATGAAATGGTTACTTATATAAAAGTGCAGAGGCTTACATAGAGAAGTAGTATGTACACTAACAAAACTCATGCACAGATATTGAACTAATGACCTTAACAAATCTACCAGACACAGAGAATTTATAAATTATTATTTTATTTTTGTAAAAAAAAGATATTTAAATTAATATTAGAAAGCATAGAATAAATTTAAAATACTAAACATACATTTTTAATCACATAAAATTATTCAAAAAACTAATAAATAATTTTGAAAGAACAGTAGTCATTAAAACAATAGTCTTCATGAATGAAATACCTCAGAATTATGAAAAAAGTTTGTAATATATACTGTCTTTCAATTTACTGTTGTCTAAACAAAATTTTTTAGTAGCGATAATTCATTTTAATATGAAAAGATAATGACCTAAAAAGAGATAAGAGATTTTTGGTGAAAATAAGGTAAGAATATTCTTTCTTTACTATACAGCTCCATTATAGGGCAACAGCTATTTAAAGAGTCATATGACAAACAAAAATAACATGTATTCAAGCACATCACCCAGTAGTCCAAAATGTCGATGCTCCTGCAAATAAGAGATGTGACAATATTGTCATTGTATGGCTCTTTCAACTATTATGCTTTCACATTTTCTGTTTATGAAGTGAAATATTAAGTTACATTTATTACATACAATTAATAATTTCAATGATAGTATAACTTTTTATATAAAATAATATAGTATAACAATACTATAGAATTATTTTGATTGACAAGTTGATAAATATTTTGAGAGCAGAAAAAGCAGTAACTAGTATGGATTGCAGAAGACTCACAGGGTACCTTGAAGTGAGAGGAAGAACCATTTCTCTAGGGAAGTTAGTCACTGTAAGGTTGACAGTTGCATAGTGGATACGTCCACAATTGTGCTAGTATGTATACAACCAGTATTATTAGTTCAAAGGGTTAAAAACACAATTTAAATTTATAGAAAAAATTGAAGGTAGGAGTAATATGTATTGAAAGAGTCCTTGGCAGAGCTGGACCACTGCAGAAATTAAATATGATCAAGACATCTTGTATACATGTATGAAAGATGAAAAATTAAAGCATTATTTAAAATTAAAGAGTAGGTATACCTTGAAAGACTGGCATATTTAACCACATTGTTAAGAATTTTTAAAGGATGCGGTTTAGAAAATAAGAGTTAGTTTACACAGTAGGAAATATATATGTAGATCAAAAATACTACCAAGTTACTAATATTAGAATTTGTAAAGATTAACAGATTCATAAGGAATCAGATAATCACCAGGGTATGGCGGTTCTTACTACAATCTCAGCACTTTGGAGGAGTTAAAATGTAGAGTTAGCTACATAGCAAGTTTAATATAGTTAAAATCTTAAGAACAGAATCAGACAGTGGAATATAAAAAGAGGTTGAGGTGGTGCTTAATAGACTTAGCAATCTCGTTACTAAGAAGAATAGGTAAACGATACTGAAATGTGATTAGTCCCTAATTCAGCTAGTCAGTAAACATGAATAGATACTGTTAGCCATTCTACCATTGGCAAATATCAAAATGGCTGATAATGACATGACCTTTCAAGGACTTCTTCTTTTATAAAAAAAAAAAAAAAAAAATCCCCTGCAGTGGCTTGCTTGGCCCAAGGAGTAACAATATTAAGAGGTTTGGCCTTGTTGCAGCAGGTATAGACTGGTTGGAGGAAGTGTATCACTGTAGGTGTGGGCTTGGAGACCCTCCAATTAGCTGGCTGGAAGCTAGTCTTCTGTCTGTCTTTTGATGAAGATGTAGAACTCCCAGCTCTTCCTGCCCCATGTCTGCCTGGATGTTGCCATGTTCCCACCTGGATAATAATGGACTAAACCTCTGAATCTGTAAGCCAACCCAAATTAAATATTGTCCTTTAAAAGAGTTGCCTTTGCCCTGGTGTCTGTTCACATTAGTAAAACCCTAAGACAACCCTGTTGCAAGGCATACCAATGTGGTTTAATACCCAACATGATAAACATGGTAGGTGATTCAATAAAATTGAGAGCTAAATAAAAGCAGCAAATGTGTACTAGAAATGTGTTCAGAATTGACCATTAATGCCACAGAGAGCAACTGACAGTGGAGTACACATAGAGAGAGGCCGATGCTTACACTCAGTAACATTCAAATGGCACATAAACAGCAGAAAGGAATTTCAGAGAATGTTGACACCACTCACCCATCTTGTGCAAATCAATTATCAGAAAGTACCATAAGTAGACAAACCTACACTGCTGTGCTTAGTGACCCTAAATATGTGAATTAAATTACATGTAAATATGAGGCAATTTTTAAACACTTTATAAAGGTAGCAATCTTCAGGAAAGTCATGCATAATTGTGACTATGAAAGGTTGCTTTATAGACCATGTGGGTAGCTTTCTTAAGAATGGCAATAACATTGTTTGCTACAGTTAAAATGTAAATCATGGTTCTACTTATGGTGAGTCACATTACCATAGTTTGAAATATCTTGAACATGTATGCAAACTATGTTTTACATTTAAACGATAGAACCATGATGGTAGGAACACAGAGCTACTTGAAGTACTTTGCGTAAGTAATTACAGTCATATCATGGATTCCTGCTTGGAGATTTGTTGGTATCAATGCTTCTACAGCAACCTAACTGTCAGTCCTTCTTTCCATGTAGAGTTGAAAAGGGACTCTGTTAGAACCATGATGGGGCACTAATTGCTGCCATCAAAATAATGCAATACTTCTCATTAGACTCTGAACAGTTCCAACAGCCATTCAGCATAGTATTTACAACTAGAGGAATTAAATCAAGAATTGCTGTCTTAAAACAATTAAATATATTAAGAAAAAGGAAATTTGGTAAAACTTCTGTGAAATGGCATTTTGATCAGCTGAAAGGAATAATGGAAGTCAGGAACTTAAAACCTAGATACATTATCATACTCTTTCTTAGTCTTGTAACAATATAACCATGAGGGAAAGAAATGAGAAACCAGCTCCACCACCACTAAAAAAAAATTAAAAAAAAAAAAAACATACACATACACACACACACAAAATAAAAACAAACAATATCATAATAGGTAAAGATAAAGACAGTGGTTGTTCCACAGTGTGTGTGCGTGTGCGTGCACACACATGCACATGCACACGCACACTCACATGCACACACACACACATATATATGAAAAAACACACACATCTATGTTTGTGTGTATGTGTGTGTATATAACCTAGTATTTTTTGATTTATGGGCTATACAGGTCAATAAATAATTATATTCCATTTCAATTGTTTGAATCCTTTGGCATATTTTTATTAAAATGTTTAAATATTTAAAGATTATTTAAAACATGAAAAAACTAATAATTGACAAGAGAAACAAAACTGCATGTAGTTAACACATAATCTAATATGATTCAAAGACTAAATAGGAGAAGAGAGTTGAGCAAAGTTTGTCTCATCTCTATGCAAGAAAAAACTTGTCTGATATTTGAATTCAGTTTAATCTGAGCTGTAGCCAGTTTTGAAATATGTCTTAGGGTAAAGCTGTAACTTCTTTTAGTTTTAGTTTTCATACAAGAAATTCATTTAATCCTAAGAAGATGTTTTTCAGTATTTCTGATGGTATTACATAATTCTAAAAAGAGGAAGAGTAACAAAATGCAGAATGAACCTGAATGTTAGCAATAGCTGTAAAATATAGATGGTGTTAACTTCTAATTGATTGGGTTTTATGAAAATTAAATGATGTTTTATGTAAAATGTCTTATAAAATATTGTACATTCAATATGACCATCAAAAATCACTTTTATTTTTTTCACAGTAATATTGTCACACAGACTTGACTAGTATATATTGTAAGGATGATTCTACCTAAAATTTTTATAGTCAATGGTTTATGAAAGCAGTCATTTGGAATGACAAAAATCTCAGGAGAATGGTCAGTGTTCTATTTAGTTTTTCAAACTGGTATATCTACCAAGATAACAAAATTGAGACAAAAAATTATTTTCTGTTGTTTGCATTCGCATTACTCTGATTTATGTGAAAATCCATTTATGTCTATCACTCAGATATATACACAGCATATTTCTACTCTTTATATTGAATTTTCAAATGGAGATTACCAATGTGGGATAGATTAGAAGAACATCAGGTCAGGCCCAGCTTAAGCTGGCAGTTCTATCCCTAAGCACTGACCACAAGATTCTTCCATCAACACAGTGAGGTGAGCTATAGACAAACCACAAAAAAGGAATCAGTTGAACTACTATGCTAGACAACATAAACAATTTCTCTATATGTCATTTATTTCTAATAATTATATTATTGTTTTATTGTTTTAGTATTATGTAGGAAGCACATAAGGTTTTGGTGAGGAAGAGTCTATAATAACCATAAATGTTTTCTTAGGTCAATGAAGAAATAAGATGAGAGGACTCTAATTCATGAATAGTTAATATATTTCCTTTCTTGCATGCTTCTGGTTCTGGCTTATCTATTTTCTCCCTCTGAATATTTAACTTAATTCTCTAGTTTTCAGATTACTACCAAGGTTACACATTTAATAAAGCAAGGGTGGATTTTCACATCTATGGAATCTCTCCTAAACTTAATTTGTTTAATAAAACATAGACTTACAGCTTTTATTTTTCTGAACACTCATTGTTAAGAAAATGTACAAAAAGCGAGTTTCGGAGTTCCAACACAGTCGGAAAGTTTGGTCCCACCTGAATTCCCCTGTGTCCAATTTTTCTTTTATTTTAAAAGCTATAACAAAAATATACACACAAACAGATACCCACATACAAGAGAAATACTAAGAAATATATGCAGCACCTATAAATATATTTCACAAAAAGTGATTACTACAAAATGCATGACTAACTTAAAATAATGTATTAATTTTTAAAATGGACATAGGTATGAAATATTTGGATATTTCATCATCTTCATGCTATTATTATTGTATCATTTCATGGTCAAATCAGCACATATGATTATATAGCTACAAAAAAAGTGAAATAACAAATTCAAAATTAAAGTGCATAGAAATCGACTGGGACTATTTCTTCATCCAATATACAATCATTAATACACAAGGGCAGGAAGGAGAAAAATTCTTCAGTGAATTTTAAGATACAAAATGTAGAAATTTTAATAATTCAAGGCTCAAGAGATGAGATCACTTCTTTTTAGAAGAAGAATGGTCTCTAGGGAGCAAGAACAAGTCAACCTCATGGGGTAAGTTTCTTGAAATGCTCCATTATTTAAGAACTCTCAGTACAAAATTATCCATTGAGTACAGTGATTATTTTTCTTATTTGCAGCTGCAGTCAAGCTTTGCCACAGAGGCAATAAACCTTTGTAGAAAGAGAAGGCAGAGCACCATCTAAATTTCTTTCTACATTGGTGTTTAGTATTGTTCATTAGCCTAGATTGATTCTTAGTAGTTCATCAATAAGTTTAATATAAATTGAGGTACAGACGAATGCTTGATAGGAATGCACAGTGAACTATTTTCAGGGGTGTCATATAACCAACATGTCAACATCAATGAGTCTTGCATACTTATGAATCTAATAATGTATAATTTGTAGCAGTGTACATTTTTAATATTAACTGTCATCTTTCTTTTGCAGAATACTTGAGAGTAGTTATGTGTGCTCCCACACAATTTAATCTCTTTGGTACATCACTTTTTCTGTCTCCTTCAAGGATTATATTTAGAACATCATCCAAAAGCTATGGCCTTCAGGTAGTTTACCCCATAGAAACTATCTTATCCTCCTTGTGTTTATTTTAACAGGATTTATTTACTCATATAGAATTAATACTTACTATACTTAGCTCATTATACATAACTAACTACTTAGTTAACATACACTTCTTTAGTTCCATGTAATAAACCTTTATTCATTGACATCATGTTAATTTCCATTTATTTGATAGCTACCAGGCACAGTATCAAGCTTGAGAAACATGATAAGCAAACAATCAGAAAAACTTCCCCATAGAAATAGAAAGGCATTTTAGTAAATCTTCACATTGAAAAATATTCTAGGATACAATTTCAAAATGGTGACTGATCCAAACAGTGTTAAGAAAGACCTCTCCAAAGAATTGTTTCTTGAGAGCAGTATCAAATACTACTTGAAATAACAAGCAAAGAAGGCTATTGCATGAAAAGTTTCTATCTATAGAGAATCACCTTAGAAACTGCCCATGTTTGGAGTTGCTTTACTACAGCTATGGAAATGAAGCGGTTGCAGGTGTCATAAGAAGGGAAGGAATAGAGGGTGTGGGTAAGGCAGGACACCTGAATTGTGCAGACTTGAAGAACTCTGTACAGATGTCTTCTTAGATCTAGGATAATTTGGACCTAGCAAAAAGTAGAATTATTACATTACCAACTATTCCTTGAGGAAATAAGATTACAGCACCTATGGAAAGAGAAAATACAGGAATGAGAGTTGACATAGGCTATGAGAAGAAAAAAATTTAGATGTGTGGCCCAGATGAAGATAGCAAATTTGGAACTAAGATAGTGACACGATGGTGACATTGAAACAAATATCACCAGGTAGATCAGAATTATTTTGGATATAAAAGGTGATGGTGGTTTGAATACAGGAATCCACTGAGTGAAGTTTATAGGCCTAAATGTTAAACTTTAGATTTATATAAAACCATGAATGAGTAATAATGTCATTCCCTTAAAGAACATTGTATTGAAAGGCAGAAGGTCAAGTGATGGATTCAGACTTATAGTGCTAATTTTTAGGAAGCAGATTAAAGTAGAGTAGTATATGGAACATTTTGAAAAGCAAATAAGTAAGTGTTGCATGTGCACATTCTTCTAATTATTGACACAGTCATTCATTGATTATTCATTCTTAGCTGTTGAAAACTAGAAAACTCAGTAACAAGATTTGAGTTAGGGTCCTACATGGTCAATATAATCAACTGTAATAAATAGATGTCCTGGAAAAAATGTGATTAGGTCTAAGTAACACCAGTGTTTAGTAGTGATTGAAGTTTTGGATATAAATTAATTTGCCTGAAGCAATATAGAAACCAAAGTGAAGAAAGACTATAACTGAGCATCAAGAAATGCTAATGATTTAAAAGAGAATCTTAAAATAGTACAAAAAGGACACAGGAAATGTTAGATGGAAGTGAGTAAAATGCAGAGAATATCATTTTTAATATATAAAAATTTCTTTCAACTTAAGTACAGTTGATACTAATTTAATTTAAAAATACTAAATACTGGTAGGTGATTAATAACAGTTTTTTATTGAATATAAATGTTACCTAATAATTGTCTTTTATTTGATAAATGTACTAATCTTCTTTTTGTTAGAAAAGGAAAGAGACATATACATTGAGGGAGTCTTTAAGGTGTAGGTACAGAAAGATCCACCAGTAGGCTCAACTTCTGTTTATTAATTGAGTTGTTATTTACAGAGAATGAGAAAGCAATTACAGTGGGGTTGAAGAGTAATAAATGTGAAAACGATGAGTATATTTACAGGGTATGTTGAAGATCTGTTTGGGGTTAATAAATTTAAATTTGTAAGAGTAAATTTATTTTTCTTAGGTCTTCAAGGACTGAGTTCAATATTTTTGTAGTACCACAAAGTACCAAGTAAAACTATTAGCTGATATGTGTACTCACTTTCTGACCAGAAAGCAAGCAGAGAGGTAAACACTAGCAAAAATGTAAACTGATAAATGAACAGAATTCTAGGTTGGATAATATTTTTAACACACCTCATAGTTCAGAAAGTCACCAAGAAGGACCAGTGAAATGAATTTTCGTGTTTACCCAGCATGATATCATGATTTATTTAATTGAATACAGGTAGAATTTATAAAATGTTTTGTGTGTTTATTTTATGTGTGGGTTTTTGCTGCTGTTGCTGCTGTTGTCTATCTGTTTGTCTGTTTCTCTGTGTTTGTCTCTGTGTCTGTCTGCATTGCATATAGAGTGTAGAGGCCAGAGTTCCACATTAGGGAGGTTTCTTCAAATGTCTGTCTTATTTTAATATTTAAAAATAATTTATCACTTTTTGCACATGGATGTTTTGCCTACATGTAAACATCTGTATACTTCATGTGTACATGTGAGCCATTGAGAGAAGATGAAAGTATTGGATCACTTTGAACTAAAATTGCAGATGAGGGTAAGCCACTGTGTGGGGATTGTGAGCAAAACTTGAACTTATGGAAATGCAGTATTCCCTCAAGGCTGAGGCTTCTCCCCAGCCAACTACACTCTACTTTCTGATACAAAGTCTATAGTGGAACCTGAAGGTCACTAACTTAGCTAGATGAAATGACCTCTAAGCTCCAGGATATTACTGTGTCTGCTTCTCCCAACACCATATAGGGATTAAAGTACTTGCACCACCTTCTTATGTGAGTTTAGGGGATTCAGAAGGCCTACTTCTGCCCCTAAACACTGACATGTTTTACCATGCCTAACAATGCCATCTTTTCTTCTTAAAAAATTTTACAAAAATTTTGACACCTGAGATTATCTCTTGGTTTCCATCTGTATGTCATACATGTAATACACGTGCATCTTCCCATGTGCCCCGCCACATGAACACATTCATATATCGGTAAACATATACATGTGTATTAAAAGTTCATGGCCGTATATGCTTATCTTAATGATGTAGTCTACAAAAATAATTCCCATCACAGAAATGAACCATGAGAAAACTCTGTGAAAGATTTTATATATTAAAATGTCAGCATCTAGGTCCTTATTTTATGTTCTTAATCAATCACAAACAGGATTTTACTCTTCTGAAATAGTTCCTTTCTACATAACTAATGATGACCAAAATTTGATTGCAGTAGCAAAGTTCTCCTAAATTGCTACCCATAAGGCAGACAGCATGTGGTCTTATAAACAGTCCTCCTTCCCAAGCCAGTTCACTAGATCTTCGTTGCATCACTACTCCTGTAACTCCATCACTGTTATGTTTGTTTCACAACTATTCGGCCCCCTTTACTCTTTCTTTCTCAAATCTAAGTATCTTTCTGTTCATTGTACATGTTGTTCTCAGTAGGTGAAAAAGTATGTTCTGTTCTACAAATTATTTAATCTATACATACTAGTCCTAATATATCACATCCAACAAAGTTGAAATATAGCTCTGCAAAACCATAATCAAGAGGCAGGATTATGGTCATCATGTTAAAGGAAACCATAAGGCTTTGAGATATTCCCAGGTGGAGTTAACCCAGGCATGAAGGTAACCAAGACCAAACACATATTTAATGTTTAGACACTCATTTCTTCCAAGTTGTATTCAATTATGAATGACAGTGTGGGTCTGTAATCCTTAAGTGTCATGAGCAGTAAATCCTGGCTTCTGCTACCTAAAAATTTCAACACTAAGACTGTGGAAGTGAGAACTTGAATAATTACCCTTTAGTGTTCTACATGATCTTGTGGTTGCTTCATTTTCTTTGTATATGCAATTTTGTGTCTCTGTGTCCAGGGAGAGAAAGCAGATCAAATAAACGTAGATAAAATCAGAGACAATGAATAGGAACTATTTTCTGTGTGTATGTGTTGAAAGGACATATTCACAAATATATATTATTTCTATGCCAAATATTGGAAACACTAAGAACTTTTAAGACATGGACTTAACAAATAAGTACTCTGCATTTAAATATTCAAATAAAAATAATAAATATTAAAAACAGTGTATTGCTCAGTCCAATGGTTGGCTGCAAGCATCCACCTCTGTATTTTCGAGGCTCTGGTAGAGTCTCTCAGGAGACAGTTATATCAGGTTCCTGTCTGCGTGCACTTCTTGGCATTCACAATAGTATCTAGGTTGCGTGACTGTATATGGGATGAATGGCCAGGTGGGGCAGTCTCTGGATGGCCTTTCCTCCAGTCTCTACTCCACATTTTGTCTCTGTATTTTCTCCTGTGAGTATTTTGTTCCCCCTTCTAAGAAGGAATGATGATACCATACTTTGATCTTTCTTCTTCTTGAGCTTCATGTGGTCTATGAATTATATCTTGGGTAGTCTGAGCTTTTGGGCTAATATCCACTTACCAGTGAGTGCATACCATCTGTGTTCTTTTGTGACTGAGTTACCTCACTCATGATGATATTTTCTACTTCCATCCATTTGCCTAAGAATTTCATGAATTTCTTGTTTTTAACAGCTGAGTAGTACTGCTTGTATAAATGTACCACATTTTCTGTATTCATTCCTCTGCTGAAGGATATCTGGATTCTTTCCCACTTCTTACCATTATAAATAAGGTTTCTATGAACATAGTGGAGCATATATCCTTGTTATATGTTGTAGCATCTTTTGGGTATATGCCCAGGAGTTGTATAGCTGGGTCCTCAGGCAATACTGTGTCCAATTTTTTGAGGAACCTCCAGACTGATTTCCAGAGTAGTTTAACCAGCTTGCAATTCCACCAACAATGAAGGGGTGTTGTTGTTTCTTGACATCCTTGCCAGCATCTGCTGTCACCAGAGTTTTTGATCTTAGCCATTCTGACTAATGTGAGGTGGAATCTCAGTGGAGGAGTTAGTAAAAGAACTGAAGGACCTGAAGGGGTTTGCAACCCCATAGAAACAACAATATCAACTAACCAGACCCCTCAGAGCTCTCAGGGACTAAGCCACCAACCAAAGAGTACACATGGTAGAACTCATGGCTCCAGCTGCATATGTAAAGAAGAATGGCCTTGTTGGGCATCAATGGGAGGAGAGATCCTTTGTTCTGTGTAGGCTTGATGCCACAGTATAGAGGAATGCCAGGTCAGGAGAGGCGAGAGTTGGTGGGTGGAAGAATACCTTCACAGAAGCACAAGAAGAGGGTATGGGTTAGGGTGTATTGGGGGTCGGGGGGGAGGGAAACTGGGAAAGAAGTTAACATTTGGAATGTAAATAAAAAAATATCAGTTAAAAACAAAAAAATATTATAAAATTTTATTTTACTTTATGGAGATATGCCTACACTATATATAGTAATATACAAAAGTAACAGTGAAAGAGAGATCATTAAAACTAATTCCCAACTTTTCCTCTAAGGACATTTCTCTGAAAATCAAATCTATATGCTATTACACACTGTTTTGATTTATTGTCTGGTTGTTTCATAGATATATGCAATGGATTTTAGTCATTTTCATATGCCTACTCTCCTTACTCATTCTCCTTATTATTTTTTATTCAAAAGCAAAATGTCTGCTTATAATCATGCATTTTATATTTATAACATATAATGACACACCAACAAGCCAACCACCCAATACATATTTTATTGTTCTCAAATCTCTGGGATGTTACTCCTTAAGAATAAGAAACAATAACCTCCCTCCCCTTTTAATGGAATTAAAACTATCATTGTTTTTTTTCCAAAATAACTGCTTATAAAAATTTCCAATTACTATTCTGAAACCATTACTATATTGGAGAAAATAAAGAGATACTTAGGGTATTGATGTATAAATAATACACTAAATCATTTTTGACAAGCATCTACTTTGTATTCAATAACTCACAGTATTTTCCTTTAATGTACAAAATTATGATTCAAAACTGTAGTTGACCTGGGAGGTAAACTCTAAAAGTTTCCAAAATTGTGGCACAAAGTAAAAATTAAATTATATTTAATATTTTTAAAAGGTGACATTATAATAAAGTATAACAAATGAGGTATATACCTACAAAAAGAGAATAATTTGAAAAAATTTTAAAATGATTTGTGTCTTTTGATTATCTCTCAGTCTGTGTATGTGTGTGTTAGTATGTGTATGTGGAGGTGCTGGCATGTATGTGTGTGTGGGTATACATGTGTGTGCATGTGTGTGCATGTTTGTGTGTGTCTGTACTGGTGTATGTCTATTTATGTTAGTATGTGCACATGAGTGCAGCTGCCCTTGGAGGACAAAAGAAAATGTCAGGTTCCCTGAAATTGAGGATACGGACAGTGCTGAATGACTTTAAATCTGTGTTTAAAACCAACCTCAGGTCCTTTCAAAGAACAATATGTATTCTTAACCAATAAATCCATAATTTATTGTACTATCTTGAAATATTTTGTATATGTACTCAATATGTGTTGATCATATTCATCTTTCACTTCCCAGATATAATTTCCCCTGAAGTGGCCAATCCCAGCCCCCCTCCAAAATTCACAATTTAATGTATTTATTTACCATTTACTTGTTTATTTATCTGCCTTTACCTATTGAGTCTAATTAATACTGTTCATATGTCCATGGATATAGAGCCATCCACTGTGACATGGGGAAACTACCAAAAAATAATTCCCTCACCCAGCAGTAATCTACTACCCATAGTTTCTGAACTAGGGGTAGGAGTTTGAGAACCACTTATTTCTCCATGCTAGAAGTTTAGACTTGTTTTATATTATGCAGGTCTTGTGCAGACAACTAGTTTCTGTGAGTTAATATGAGACTAGCCTTGTGGTGTCTAGAAGAAAGTACTTCTCATCTTCTGACTCTGAAACTTTCTTTATGTCTCTTTCTTCATATCCCCTGAGCATTGTGAGAGGATGGATACTTTAATATAGATACTCTGGCTAAGGCTAAATGTATAAAGTTGCTTTTCCTCAGTACTTTGAGAAGCAATGAGTGTCTGCATTAATTCATTACAATAAGAAAACTTTCAAACAACAGTTGTAAATAGCACAAGCCTATGGATATAAAAATAAATTTTGGAAAGGCAATTTTACAACACAATCGCTTAGAAAAACATTGGTCTTTGAGATTTTTGTTCACAGGTTTTGACAATCTTTACAGTACTAGGTTTGTATTCTGTCTTACTGAGCAGGCTTCAAAACCAATGAAGCAGTTGATTGAGCTCCCATCCCTTCCCCCACAAAAAAAGTGGGCACACATTATCCATTAGGTCAGTATGCAGAATCCAGGACTATGCAAGTCTGTCTCTTCTTCATCAGTAGCCAGCACTCACTTTTGCAGCACCATGAAATCTAATAAAACACTGTGGTGGTGGAGACAAGAGATTCATTGATTATTCATCATAGATTCACTATGCCTTTTGACCAAAGTGTGTGATGTTTGAAGAAGTAGGATTCTTACCATAGAATTACTGTAGGTAACCAAGAGCAATGGCAATGACCTGTTTTCTATCATATACATCTTATCCTAGTTCAACCAATAAATTCACATCTATTATTAAGATTTTCATTTACTAACCTATCTTCTAGAAACAATATTAATCCTAACTTGGGATGCTTCTGCTCAAACTGCCTTAAGGAATATTTTAATCAACTTACAGACTACTGGAATTAAAGGCTGCTTTATACAACGTTTGTTTTGATTACCCACCTTGGGCCATTTCTTTCCCCCAAGTCTCTGTACCCATTGAACCTTAAACCATTTTTCCCAATATTTATTTTCTAGTCTTTCCTATCACAAATATTCTACTATATATTTTTATTATGTTTTTGTTTGAATTGTAAGATCATATGCTTCCAGTTAGCATATTTATGTCCAGTTGATTTTGGTAAAGCCTTTCTTTAGCCCCTCATGTGAAACATCTAGAGTGATATCCAAAAATGTTTCACCAGTTCACACTCTCACACAGTGTAACCATGCTAGCCCTTTTTGTCTTGGGAATATTTTTATTCCTGCCCATAGTGCTAAAGCTTGTCTTTAACAACATCAACAGGTTGGCAGCCAAAGTACATGGCTTAAACCTGAAAATAAACCCCTAGACAGAGTTATTAAATTAACAAGCTAGTAAGCCAAGGACGGGTAAGATTCTGCGGAGAGCCTTACCAAGCTAAGGCAAAAGTGCATTGCCTTTGATAATGCATATTCCATGAGGGGTAAGGAAGGCATTCTTGTCAGAACGACCTAAGACATGCTCAATCTTGTTAATGAAATAAAAAGGGGAGAGGCAAAGAGGCTTTGGGGTTGCTTGGTAAGAATCTGACATGGGCTAAGGACAAGGAAATGGGCTGGTTGGCATGAATATGATATTGGCAAAGGACAAGGAAGTAGGCTTCAGCCAGGAATCTGAATCTTAGGCTAGATCAAAGAAGTAATTTCAAACAGGAATCTAAATATTAGGCCATAACAAGGAAATGGGCTTTGGATCTGAAAATGACTTTGGGCTAGGTCAGAGAAGTTTGCACAGATATTTTGGTCATCCTGATAAACCCTTAGAAACAGTGATCATGGGAGTGTTCATGTAATTTTGTTTAATGCCTTGCTTTCTCTTTGACTATTTGTGTTTATTGTCTTGCTTGTTCCTTGACTATTTGCATATATTATATTGCTAGACCCTCAACCTAGAACTGACCTTTATACATACATGTAATTAAAATGACACAAAAGCATAAAAGAGGAGGGGGGATAAGTTAGGGGATTCTATGGAGGAGAAATGGGGAAAGAGAATGATATCTGAAGTGTAAATAAATAAAATATCCATTTTAAAAATAAGAAAAAAGACAAAAAAAAAGAATGTATATGTGGTTCTTTCTCCCCATATCTACACCAGCATTTTCTGTCTTCTAATTTCTATTTGACAGTCATTATGACTTTGGTGTCATAGAATCACAAAGTAGTTTTATTCTATACTTATCTGATGATTAATAATATTGAACACTTTCCTGGATGGCTCCTGATAACTTTTACTTCCAGCAGAAACAGGGCATCAGGTGGCATATTAATGTTCCCTACTCACTTGCAGTTGGTTTTTCATGCAAAGTAAGGAGGATAGATCTAGTTTTATTTCTCTTCATGGTGAAAGACAGGTTTTCAAACAGTACTTGTTGGACATATTATCTTTTTTTCCCCAATGTATAAGTTTTATCATTTTTTCAAAGGTGAATAGAGTTATATCTAGGACTCCTATTTTATTTTATTCATCTATATGTTTTTGTGCTAGTATATAGTGTGTGTGTACTACAATAGATCTGTAGTATAACTTGAAATCAAGTGTGGCAATAACCTGGCACAATGTTTCATCTTTAGGATTGCTTCTCCTATTCTTAGGTGTGTGTGTGTGTGTGTGTGTGTGTGTGTGTGTGTGTACCTGTGCGTGGGCATGTGCACATGCATGTGTGTGTTTGGAAAAAGTGTCTTAGTGCTTTGGGATTGTCCTATATCTTTAAATGACTTTGGATGGAAGAGCCGATTTTAGCAACATTCAATTTTCAATGAATGAGAGTTTTCATTATAGAAAACTTTAATTTTCTTAGTTTAGTTTATTCTCTAGCATTGTGGGGTGTGTGTGTGTGTGTGTGTGTGTGTGTGCGTGTGTGTGTGCTAAAAATAACAAAAGATAAAAATAAAACATGTAAGAATTTAACTATATAATAAACCTTCACAATTCAATTATTCTCTTACATTAGAAACTACCCTTTTTAAAGTTAGTAAAGTCTATCTGTAGTTTGTTCTACTTTGTGAATTGAAATGAAATATCCCCCTGATCTGATAACTAGTTCCCTCAGGAAAAATCATAAAAAATATACATTTTATACCAAATAAGATTCAGTTACTAAATACAAGAAAATGGCTAGATAAAATTTTGATATGCAATTCTCCATATAATAAAGCAACATTTAGTCATTAGTGAAGTTAATAGACACCGTGTTTTTCTTTCATTTAATGCCTTTGCTTTCCTATTCAATTGTGTTAGGCTGCAATATAACACATCAGATCTAAAGGTAACCACTTGAAATTACAATGTTTTATATTAATAATTTTAAATATTTTATCTATTGCTGGCAATATATGTGTACCAAAGAAAACAGAGGAATAATCATATATGTGAACTTAAGTGATGACTTTTTACTGATGAGAAGCCAACAGAATATCTAAATAGCTGGCTTACTTTAGGCTAAAACACATTCAAAGTTATAATCCTCAAAATGTTGTTCTTATTACAAAATTTTAGAATTTCATTTTGCTTAATCCCTCTGTAGTGACTGTACAAATAACATAGTTTATTATTATTATTATTATTATTATTATTATTATATACAAGCATTTTATTATATCATCATTTAATTTTAACAATTACTATTTTAAACCAAAACACGGTTAGTCAAATATGTCCTAATATATTTCTATGTCCTCTAAAACATTCTGCTCAGGTGTACAAGTCCACCATGATCTTCCCAAGGCTCAAGAAGGTAAATAATAATTCCTTGCAGTGCTTCAGAGAATCCAAACTGTTAAAAGAGTTAAATTCTATCTCCGTTTCCTTTTCAGCATATTAAGGAATTGTTCACATCTCGTTGTGATCTGCTTTCAATAGTTAGCACGATGACTGACACACTGTGTTCCTACCTATACAACCCAAAAATAGTAAATTAGTGGAGCCCTTAATATTGTGTAGCAACTGATTATTAGAGAAAGACACACCAAGTGTTTAGGAAATGATTTATTAACAAAAAATTCGAAAAGATAAATTAATACATTGATGACACATATGAACTAAAGCAATACAGGAAAACATGCAATATACCATTCCAAATTTTATACAAATACATGGAATTACTGGGTTACATTAACCTTGCAACAATAAAGAACAAAAGAACTACATTATTTAAATTACTTAAAAATGAATGATGATCTGTATGTTTTACTCAGTTTTATAATATTGATTTCCCATTTTTGTTAGCATAGTTGCAATGAAGTACTACGTAAAGTTTAATAACAAGATGGTTTATTGGGGCAGGATTTGGTGGTGGTGCAATATTTAGGAGGGTATTCTTATGAGTTTTATTTTACACCTTATAATAGATATATATGAAACATTGGAAAATATAAATAATATATTATTATTCTACATAATATTTTTAAATCTATTCTTACATGAGGTTGTATAAAAAATTTAATTATATTCTTCAGAAACATATAATTACATGTTGTTGTTTTAAACTTACCTATGGCATGTGCTATGGATTGCCTCGGCCTTGTATTTTGATGTTAATTTCTCTTTCCTGGAAAGGGCTTCAGAGGAGGAGTGAATCATTACACAGGTGAATTCTAGTGAACCTTCTGCCCATCTTAATTTGTAAAATAAAGGCTGGAGCCAGTGATTGAGCAGAAGAAAGGAAGGTGGAGAAATAAAGATTGGTAGGAAGAGAGCAGAGAGAGGGAGGAGGAGAAGACTATGGAGGACAATGGAGGAGGATGACTGGGAAGTAGGAGGTAGAAGGAGAAATACAGGACTGGAAAATCCTCAAGTTATAAGGGTCTCATAGCTGGGGAATGAAATAGTGAAGTGGTGAATCTGCCCGATCTAGGCTTGCAGAATATAGTCATAATTATTGAGTTGGGTTTTCTTTGATTGGTCCTATTTGGCTTGGAAATTTACCACAACAGGCATGTGTTTTAACACATTAGTAGCAGTTTTCTAAATGTTTGGGGAGAAACAAAAATAATATCATTTAAAATATTATAAATTACTTAAAAATACAAAATGTCACTATTTACTGAAAGTTGTAATTTTATGCTATTTCCTCCTGAAATGCATTTGTACAACCATCTTTCCCCTTTTACACTTTTTTAACTATTAATTTTTGTATGTAGTTGTTTTGCCTGCATGTATGTATGTGCACAGGATGAGTTCCTGGCATCTGCAGAGTTCAGAGGAAGGCACCAAATACCCTAAAACTGTAATTATATGTGCTTGGAATCCACATTAGAGATACTTATGATAAAATTTTGGTCCTCTAGAAGAGTAGCTCTTAACTTCTCAGCCGTCTCTACAACCCCATATGCACTCACGTGTTCCTGTAATTGTGAGTACCATGCATCCATGTGGATGCTAGAGAAAAATGTTCAAGACCATTTTCTCCTTTAAAGATGTGGCTACTGGAGATAAAATTCTGGTCCTTGGCCATAGTGGTACACTTTTACCCACTGAGTCATTTTGTCAGACTCATTTCCTTCATAATGCTTATCTTTTTCTGAATATGTGAGAATGCTTTCTATCAATAGTATACTATAAGAAAGTGGATATTTATTTTACATCACGCTGATGTCTCATAATATATTAATAAGACCTAAATGTGAGAAGATTGGGAAGTTTTACATTACTATGTATTTAAAAGGCTTGGAAATATATTCATGGATTCAAACTTTATTCAAAATTCAAGCTATTTTCTTAAAGACACGTATAAAATAATGGGGAAATAAAAAATATAAAATGAAAATCATGTTAGTTGCATGAGTTATAAAGTATCATTTGACCAGAACCATGACCCTGAAGTTGATGTATTTCTAGTGATTCCAGTTATAAGCTTCCCGAGCATACTAGAATTTTCTAAATCACAAATGTATTCAGGTGTTTATGATAGCACTTCCTTGTGGAAGATTGTAGGAATTTTTGTCATTGTCCATTTTTTTTTTGCCACAAAAGCTGAGGGAATGCAAAATAAGAAAAGCTAAAGACTACTAGTAATATATAAGAATTGATGACTCATATTTCCCAATCAATGCTGTGAAGTCCCTTGTACATATATTTAATAATTTTATAGTCCTAAAAAAATTTATAAATTAACTGAAGGACTTACATTTCAAATTTACCAGATGGCTCTGTTTCTATGCCTGAGATCTTACTGAGAAAATGTGAATGTATCTGAACAACTTCCAGGAAAGTTTTCATGAAAATTGTCATTGCTGTGTGCTTAGCCTTACCCTGCAACATGTCACATGACTGCAGTGAGAGCAAGATCTTCCAACTACAATATATTTGGCTTCTTTTTGATACTTTAAAAAATTAAAAATGTACTTTACCATCTATGGTTATCTGTTATAATTGAGTTGTTATCATTATTTTCAAATACTTAGTGACCTAACTAGTTTTGTGTTTCCTTGGGCACACCGTCCTTTAAGATCAGTCTTCTTACAAGAATGTTTATGTACTGTTTGAATTTCTTCTGTTCCTGAGTTACCGTTGGGATAAAATATGTAATGCCAATCACTTTATTCAATACTATATATTTGAGGCTACTTCCAAATCTTAAGAACATGGTCACTATGTTGTTCAATTTCACTGGTAACTTGAATGAGACAAGAATGTAGATGTCCCTAAGAATTTAGTATTTTCATTCACTCTGTATGGTGGAGTATTCCACTGTTTTCAATAGTTGTGACAATTGGTGGACCTATGAAATGTCCTGATTTTGTAAAAAGTGAGCAGTATAAAGATGATTCTATTCATTGAATGTTATCAACCTTGTGTGCTGATATGAAAAGTCTTATGTAATTTAGAACATGATAAAACCATGAGACCCACTGATGAAAACTGTAGTTGCCCATAGACTTACACAAGGAGCTGTAAGTAATTTAAGATACATGGAAGTATTGGTCTTTAGTTCTTTCTCATTTGGTAGCTGATTATATTTCTTCATTAAAATGAGAAAAAATTTGTCTGAATTTATTTTTTCCAGTTTCTTAGCAAGAAATTAGGGTCTATCTTCCTTCCTTCCTTCCTCCCTCCCTCCATCCATCCATCCATCCATCCCTCTTTCCTTTCTTCCTTTTTCTATTCAGAAAACTTCTTTGTCAGTGTCAAACAATTTTTTGTTTTCATCATGACTAGTCATTCATTATGGAACTTAAACACCATTCTTTCTTGAAATAAACTTTCTTTTAGACAGAGAATGTGACTGCCTTTTCTGAATAATTGTGAATTTCTATGGGATCCACATTGAACAGCTGGCCAGGGGAAATGGTTGTTTAGGTGTATTTGCTAGGATTGACCACCCTGAAGACTCATTTCAGCTTTGAAGTGGCACAACCAAGCAAAATCTTACCTACGGTGGCAGTCACGACACCAAGCTTATCTGTTTCAACTGCAGATGTGCCAGTTTTATTATCTAAGTCTGAGTAGTTGCCTTATAAAACCCCTGCCAGAATTCAGCACTGCCCCAAACTGTCCTGAGTGAACAATGAGTGCACAGAGGTCAGTGTCAAACTGTGTTCACTGACAACTCATATTATTAAAGAAAATGTTATTTTTGTTGTTGTTCAATTCTGTCAAGTCAAAATGTTCCCAATATGTCAAGCAATTGCTTATTTCCGGTATCTGTCAGATTTTCACTGTGACTAAATTAAGGTCAAAGTGGATGACGATCCTGACAGGCAGATGTAGACTTGGATCTTATTCCTTCCTCATTCTGTTTTAACACGTAAGTATTGTACACAGTAGGAATGTTCTTGCTAAACATGTGAAAAGGTACAGTCTGACATTTTGCAGAGATTAAGTACTTTAAAAACATTCTGTCTGCCATTATTGTCACCCTGAGTGTTGTTACAAATTCAAGCCAATGTCTGCAAATATCTAATCCCTGAGCATCTTGTGGGAGGCAGAGGCTTGCAAAGTGTGTTTGTTGTAAGCACACATCTGCTGGTTACACATGACTAGTTTATCCTATCTTGGGGCTGATTATGTAAAATGTCTAGCACCATATGTCATCCTCTGCAATATTTATAGGGTATGTTTTTTAAAATTGTAAAATATTATCCTTTCCTGAAAACTGAAATAGCTTTAGCTGTGAAATCAAGAACCATTCTATTTTAAAGCATATATAAGTCATGGTAAAGCAAACAAACAAACAAACAAACAAACAAACAGAAACCACACCTGAGGATAAAACACAGATGCCCGCCTTCAGCATCGTGTAATGATAACATTGTCATGCCTCTGTTGTGGTTGTCAAACAACTGTCATTTTATACAATGAAATTTCAAAAGGACAATGTTTCATTCATTGAGGAAAAATACTTCATTTACAAGATATTTAGTGAAATATTTTTTAGATTGCTTTTAATAATCTGATTTTATTTTCAACTGTAAAACATTTACAACAAACTAAAGTGCCTCTCACCAAATAGTAACTATTATATGTACATACATTTATGTTTTGTTTATTTAATCACTTGAAATCATAACATGCTTTATTTCTATGCCATAGCTTTGTGTACTGAAAAGATACAGCTACGGTTTATCTTATTACATAACCTAATTGGCTTTTCTTTGCTGTTAATGAATTGGAAAACATCTCATCTGAAAACAACTGTTGCCCTGAGCAAGACAGGGAACCTAGTTTATAGCTCCAGACAGCTGGAGCAGGAATATGGAAACAGGATGAAATTCATTACAAACTAGCAAAGGAAAGGTGACTGTGTTCCTTGCATGAAAGGGGTTTTATACTAGAGTCCTGATTGGGAATTTGACTATTTCCACTTTTCAGAAGGTCATATAAGGTGTTTTTTCTGGTGTCTTGAATATGAGGAATACTGTGCTGATTTGGATGTGGGACATGTGCAGACGCTTGGTGAACATAAACAGTCTTTGCTGCATTTTAACAAGCCTTCTGTTTCTACATTTCCAGTTTTGAAGAGGCCCGTAATTTGATAGATCAACTTAAATGTTGGTACATAAGTTTGTTTTGTTTGTATTTAAGACAAAAATATTTTTCTCAAGCCTAAATTCACTGTTTTCAATTAGGCTACAAAGACTCATGCATAGTAACTCCTCTGCCCAGACTTCCTGAAGGTTGCTCTGTGTACAGTGACCCACAGCAGCCAGCAGGTCCTCCAGCGAGGTATTTCACTTTGATCAAATACCAAGAGGATCTCTAGATTGCCAAAGACTATGTAAGCAAAGACGTATCAAACAGAATATTCTGTTTGGCAGTATTTTTTGAAGTAACTACACTCAGAGCTGAGAGAGTTCAATTTTCAGTTTCTCAAAAAACAGACTTCTTCTTTTTCCTCATTCTCCAAAGCCTTTCAAACTTTCTTAGGCTTTCTAGAGATTCTGCAGAATAAGATGACTGGGGAGTTTCAAATGCAATATATGGCTTGTGCTGACTAGGTGGCAAGAATAACTTTCATTTTAATCAATTGAAATTTTCATATAAGGTTTCCTTCTATTTAACTTAAAATAATAAAAATGTTCCAATATTCCTGTATATTAGAATATTTAGAAGTAGAATATAATACCTCACATGATTCTCTGTCTACAAATTTTCATTTTAAAATATCTGTGAAGTAAAAAAAAATTGAAAAGAATTGAAAAAAATTGAAAGAGAAAAATAAATACAATTAATTGCTTGTAAAAATTTATTGAAAAAGCAGCTATATGATAATAGTAACAATATCTTTGACACATTTTGAGTTTATTTTGTACATGGTAGGTGATATAAGGTTTAATTTGTTCTTCAGCATGTGGATTATCAGTTTTGCCACCATAATTTGTTAATATGCAATCATTTGTCCCAAGTCTATCTTCTTGTTATGATTTGTTACCTGGCACATTACAGGGGAAGTATTGTAAAGAAAATGTTTTCCTTAATTTATTTTTTCAGCAAGATTGCAAGTTATATAAATGATACTTAACTTTTTCATGTTGATTTTGTATAGTACAACTTTCCTGTGTTTACTAAATCTAAGAATTTTCTGATAAATTCTATAAAGTCTTATAAAAACAGAGGGATGTTGTCTGTTACTTTCCAAACTTTCCTGCCACTGGATGGTCTTTCACTCTGTTGGTAGTCTTGGTCGACTTTGAGTATTTTCCTGTCGATCTATGCTTATCCAGCACTGTTTGGTTTGGATTTGTGAACTTGGAAGTATGAAAAGTTCAACATCATTTATCTTTCCAAGCTAGCTTAGAGTAATTTGTGGATCAATTGTTTATTGCAATAAAAAACATTATAAGTTAAGATAGTTCACTTATTGTGCCTTAAACACTGGGCTAAAATTATATTGGTGAAGAAAAGGTAGTAGGGAACTGCATAGTCTAGAAACAGTTACCTCCCATGTTTGTTTTTAACAACAACAACAATTTTACAGGAGAATATTTGTCAAGCACGCTTACTATGGATGAAACCTGCTTCTTCAAGTAACTTCTCTGTTTGGGTATGAGATAAGGACAGACTGAAATTTTTCTTATCTATTATAATGGTATGAATGAAAATGGCACTATAGGCTATATTTTAATACTGAGTTTCCATGGAGTAGAACTCTTTAAGAAGGTTTAGGAAATGTGGCCTTGCTGAACTGGGTGTAACTTTGTTGGATAACATGTGTCACCAGGGATGGGCTTTGACTTTCCAAAAGTTCAGAGGATGTCCAGTCTACTCTCTCTCACAATCTCCTCCCCCTTTCTCTCTATCTCTTTCTCTCTCCCTTCCATGGAGATCAGAATGTGCGTCTCTCAGGTCCAGCTTTAGTTATATTCCTGTCTCTTTCCAACCATCAACCATGATAATCGTGAACTAACCCTCTAAAACTTAAGTCGTAGGATACCTTTACAGCCATAGTAACTAAAGAGCAAGTGATGCCCAGCCCCAACTGAATCAATACAACACAACCCTAACACCTAAGGCTTAGTTATCATTGTAGAAGATGGGGAAGAAAGTTTGTAAGAGCAAGAGGAGTAAAAGTTTGCAGTGATTTTATTTTTTTCACCACCGAATGACAAAAAGGTCATAACCATGAAGTCTCACCCACTTGATCACCTAAAGAAAACTTGAAGAAAAGGACAATTGCAATAGATGTGCTGACACAGCAGTTAAAAAATCTAATAGGGTCCCAAACCTAAACAGGGTGTTATAGGCAACTAAGGAATACTGTCAACTTGGCTATAGAGATAGTTTAGCAACTCAGAGCACTGCTTGTTTTATCCAAAACCCACATGGCAGCTCACAACTGTCTGTAACTCTAGTTCCAGAATATCTGACACCCTCACACAGATAGGTATGCAGGCAAAATAACAATGATCATTAACAACAACAACAACAATAACAACAACAACAACAACAACAAAATTTGGCAGCAGAAATAGGCTTCTTCAGGGAAGAGACCTCAACCACTTACTCAATGCCAGTAGTCAACCTTTGAAATCATATGCATATAATTAATATTATGTGTGTGGAGCAGATTGTATTTATGAATTTATAAATAGATGTATAACAACAATTAAATAAAAAGAGGCAATGGATTTTAGAGAGTGCAAGAAAGGTTACACAGGAAATATTAGGAAAGAAGGGGTGAGAAAGTGTATGATTATATCTTACTTTCAAAGTATTTGGTGAAGTATATATATTTTTAAATAATTAGTGTACATTTTATTTTTCTGTCTTTGTGGTATATGCATTTGTGTGTGGTCATATGTGAGTACATACATGTTTGCATGCATGTGGGGATCAGAAGTCTATGTTGACTGTCTACTTCAACCATTCTCTGTTTGTTTGAGTCAGTGCTTCTCATTCAACCAGAAGATCATCAACTTAGAAAGACTTGCTAGCCATGAAGCTCTAAGGAACCCCTTTTGTCTCTTCCATACTAGAATTGCAGGGATCCAGCAGTATGCCCATTGTTTTACATGAGAGCTGGTGATCCAAATTATTGTATGGTAACCATGAAAGAACCTAATTGAGTCCTCTCTAAAGTCTAATGTTTATAATGTTTGCTCACAAATTCAAAGAACAACACAGGGCTGGGAAATAGTTATTCAATACTTATTATGGGTATTAGTTGAGTGAATGATGTTACAATGTGTTTAAACATGTGTCTGCTATATATTACACTAAATCTCATTCAGCTATTATGGCATTTTTCTGACCTATAATCATGTAAGGGAAAGGATAAATGGAATTAAAGTGATGAACTCAGGACTATAAAAATTATTTCAGATTGGATAGAGGCTATTAGTTTTGAGACATGAGGAGTTCAGTGACCTTCTGGGTGGCAAGATCTTATAGTCTTTGTTGGAAGAACTTGATGAGACAGTTCAAAAGACAAGGACAACAAAATAAAGTTAGGATAATCATAATGAGTAGGTATGCCAAGGGGACAGGTATCCTTCAAGAAAGTATTGTCATCTGTTTCTCTGTTTTATTCTTGTTAATTATTACTTAGCATTACCATGTACTAACTTGAATTGGTTTGCATAAAAACAGCATTCTTCACCTAAGAAGGCATAGAAGCCTTCTTTTTCTACAATCATTAAATTAAATACCCAGTGGTTTTGGAAGACCATTGCAGCTAGGAAATCTATTTGATTCTGTAGAATGAAAAGGTTTTGTTATAACAAGGTCAAGTCTTCCTTAATCTGACTGAGTAGACTACTTAGTACCTGTTGGAGCCTTATCACGTTTGTACAAGTGGGTGTTGTCGAGTGGCAGCCATTAAGAAGACTTATATGGTTACTTTCCTTTTGAATATAAAGGAAAGCCTACTCATTAAAAGACAGGGTAAAATATGAATATGAGGATAATGAAAGAATGGGAGAAGTCAGACTAGTAGGCAACTAAAAGCTAGTACATAGAAGGAGTCTCATTGTTGAATTTTTGGTTATTCACTGTCTTTGGTCTCCATTGCAAAGTAGTTACGAATTGTTGATGCGGAAGCAGCATACTTGGTGGAGTGGTTCATAAACCCCATCCTTAGCAGTCATCAGATCTAGTCATAGAATTCTACAACAGCCAATTAATAGAGCTTGTTGTTAAGGAGTTAAGTTCATCTTAAATTTCTCTCAGGTTTTTGACATCTAGTAAGATGGAGAGGTTAATTTATATTAAAATGGGCATTATTCCAGCTGTCTTAACTCTGATCTAAAAATAGTGCCCAGAGAGGGGGAAAAATATAAGTTGGATGTAGTTGGTGCCCTGCTTCAGAGATTTCCCAAACTGCTTTTAGGGTTTAAAGTGCAGATTTCTTTATAAATTGACAAAATGTATAATGTGAAAAGGGCAACAGGAGGTAAAATACTTTCCACAAGGGTACAACCACAGGCCACAATAAAACTTAACAGATGGCAAATTTTCAGAACAAAAATCAGGAGGTAATAACTGTACAACCTTGAGGGGGGTGCATTAAGAAACAAAGTTAGCATAAGTTTTGTTTTGCAAGATTAAATAAATTTGTAAAACTGACAAGACCATATATCAGAGTTCTGTAGAAAGATAAGGTACCCTGGAGCTAAGGCTGTTCCACAGCCCTCCATACACAAATGCCACCAGGAAAGAGGACAAAACAGTCACCAAAAGATTGGGAAAATATCTTTACCAACCCTAACAAAGAACTTTACCTAACCGACAAAGAACTCAAAAAGTGAGACTACAGAGAACCAAATAACCCTATTAAAAATGGTGTACAAAACTAAACAAAGAATTCTCAGTGGAGGAATTCTGAATAACTGAAAAGCACCTAAAGAACTGTTCAACATCCTTAGTCATCAGGGAAATGCAAATCAAGCAATCCTGAGATTCCACCTCACACCAGTCAGAATGGCTAAGATCAAAAACTCAAGTGACAGCAGATGCTGGCAAGGATGTCAAGAAAGAGGAACACTCCTCCATTGTTGGTGAGATTGCAAGCTGGAACAGCCACTCTGGAAGTCAATCTGAAAATTGGACATGATATTATTTCTGGACTCAGCTATATGAATCCTGGGCATATACCCAAAAGATGTTTCAACATATAACAAGGATACATGCTGTCCCTGACTATACTGCCTGCCTTTGGATCCCTTTTCCCTAACTAAACTGCTTTGTCTAGCCTTAACAGAAGATGTGCCTAGTCTTACTGCAACTTGATATGCTAAGTCTGGTTGATATTGATGGTAGCCCTTTCTTTTTCTGAGGAGAAGGAGAAGAGGGGTTGACCAGGGGGAGAGAAAAGGTGAAGGAGGGACAGGAAGGAGAGAAGGGGTAAGGCTGTGATCTAGATAAATAAATAAGTTAAGTAATAAAAAAAATAGAAAGAAAGTAAAGGCTTTTTAGAATTTAATGAAAATGAAGACACATCAAACCAAAAGTTGTGGGACTCCATGAAAGCAGTACTAAGAGGATAACTCATAGCTCTAAGTGCCTACAAAAAGAAACCGGAAAGAGCATACACTAACAACTTGACAGCATAGCTAAAAGCATTAGAGCAAAATGAAGCTAATATACCCAAGAGGAGTAGACTGCCGGAAATAATCAAACTCAGGACTGAAATCAACCAAGTAGAAACAGAAAGAACTATACAAAATATCAACAAAACCAAGAGCTGGTTCTTTGAGAAAATTAACAAGATAGACAAAGCCTTAGCCAGACTAACCAAAGGACACAGAGACAGCATTCAAATTAATAAAATCAGAATTGAAAAGGGAGACACAACAACCGAAACTGAGGAAATTAAAAAAATCATCAGATCCTACTACAAAGGCCTATACTCAACGAAATTAGAAAATCTGGATGAAATGGACAATTTTCTAGACAGATACCAAGTATCAAAATTAAGTCAGGAGCAGATAAACCATCTAAACCGTCCCATAACCCCTAAAGAAATAAAGTAGTCATTAAAAGTCTCCCCACCAAAAAAAGTCCGGGACCAGATGATTTTAGTGCAGAATTCTAACAGACCTTCCAAGAAGACCTAATACCAATTCTCTTCAAAGTATTCCACAGAATAGAAACAGAAGGAACACTACCCAATTTGTTCTATGAAACCACAATTACAATCATACCTAAACCTCACAAAGACCAAACAAAGAAAGAGAACTACAGACCAACCTTTCTTATGAATATTGATGCAAAAATATTCAATAAAATTCTTGCAAACCACATCCAAGAACACATCAAAACAATCATTCATCATGATTAAGTAGGCTTTATCCCAGGAATGCAGGGATGGTTCAATCTATGGAAATCCGTCAATGTAATCCACTACATAAATAAACTCAAAGAAAAAAAAATCACATGATCATCTCACTAGATGCTGAGAAAGCATTTGACAAAATTCAACATCCCTTCATGTTAAAGTCTTGGAAAGTCAAGAATTCAAGGCCCATACCTAAACATAGTAAAAGCAATATACAGCAAACCAATAGTCAACATCAAACTAAATGGAGAGAAACTTGAAGTAATCCCACTAAGATCAGGGACTAGACAAGGCTGCCCACTCTCACCCTACCTATTCAATATAGTACTGGAAGTCCTAGCCAGAGCAATTAGATAACAAAAGAAAATCAAAAAGATACAAATAGGAAAGGAAGAAGTCAAAATTTCACTATTTGCAGATGATATGATAAGTGCACATAAGTTCACTTATGCACATAAGTGAACCTAAAATGTCCATGAGAGAACTCCTAAACCTGGTAAACAACTTCAGCAAAGTGGCTGGATATAAAATCAACTCAAACAAATCAGTAGTCTTCCTTTATTCAAAGGATAAACAGGCTGAGAAAAATTTACAGAAATGACACCCTTTACAAATAATATAAAATACCTCGGAGTGAATCTAACCAAGCAAGTAAAATATCTGTATGACAAGAACTTCAAGTCTCTGAAGAAAGAAATAGAAGAAGATCTCAGAAGATGGAAAGATATCCCATGCTCCTGGATTGGCAGGATTAATTTAGTAAAAATGGCCATTTTGCCAAAAGCAATCTACAAGTTCAATGCAATCCCCATCAAAATTCCAAATCAATTCTTTATAGATATAGAAAAAGCAATTTGCAAATTCATTTGGAATAACAAGAAAACCAGGATAGCGAGAACTCTTCTCAACAATAAAAGAACTTCTGGGGGAATTACTATCTCTGACCTCAAACTGTACTGCAGAGCAGCAGTGATAAAAACTGCATGGTATTTGTACAGATACAGGGAGGAAGATCAATGGAATAGAATTGATCCAGAAATGAACCCACAGACTTATGGACACTTGATCTTTGACAAAGGAACTAAAACCATCCAGTGGATAAAGAACAGCATTTTCAGTAAATGGTGCTGGTTCAACTGGAGGTCAGCATGTAGAAAAATGCAAATCGATACATTCTAATCTCCTTATACAAGGTTCAAGTCCAAGTGGATAAAGGGCTTTCACATAAAACTGGATACATTGAAACTAATAGAAGAGAAGGTGAGGATAATCCTGGAATAATTGGGCACAGGGGAAAAGTTTCTGAACAGAACTCCAATGGCTTAAGCTCTAAGATCAAGAATTGACAAATGGGACCTCATAAAATTGCAAAGATTCTGTAAGGCAAAGGACATTGTCAATAAGACAAAACAGCAACCAATACATTAAGAAAAGATCTTTACTGATCTTATATCTGATAGAGGGCTAATATCCAATATATACAAAGAACTCAAGAAATTATACTCCAGACAACCAAATAACCCTATTAAAAAATAAGGTACAGAGCTAAAGAAAGAATTCTCAACTGAGAAAACTCGAATGGCTAAGAAGCACCTTAAGAAATGCTCAATATCCTTAGTCATCAGGGAAATGCAAATCAAATCAACCCTGATATACCACCTCACAACAGTCAGAATGGCTAAGATCAAAAACTCAGGTGATAGTAGATGCTGGTGAGGATGCAGAGAAAGAGGAACACTCCTCCATTGTGGGTGGGATTACACACTGGTACAACCACTCTGGAAATCAATCTGGCAGCTCCTCAGAAAATTGGACATAGCATTACCTGAGGACTCAGCTATACCACTCCTGGGCATATACCCAGAAGATACTCCAACATATAACAAGGACATAGGCTCCACTATGTTCATAGCAGCATTATTTATAATAGCCAGAAGCTGGAAAGAACCCAGATATCCTTCAACAGAGGAATGGATACAAAAAATGTGGTACATCTACACAATGGAATATTACATTTACACAATGGAGTATTACTCAGCTATTAAAAACAATGAATTTCAGACATTCTTTGGCAAATGGATGGAACTAGAAAATATCATCTTGAGTGAGTTAACCCAATCACAAAAGAATACACATGGTATTTACTCACTGATAAGCGGATGTTAGCCCAAAAGCTTGGAATAGCCAAGACTCAACTCACAGACCACATGAAGCTCATGAAGAAGGAAGACCAAGTGTAGATGCTTCAGTCCTACTTAGAAGGAGTAACAAAAATACTCAAGGGAGCAAATATGGAAACAAAGTGTGGGACAGAAACTGAAGGAGAGGTCATCTGGAGACCATTCCACCTGGGTATCCTTCCCATGTACAGTCACCTAAACTAGACACTGATGTGGATGTCAGGAAGTGCATGCTGACAAAAGCCTGACATAGCTGTCTCCTTAGAGGTCTGCCAGAGGCTGACACATTCAGAAGCCAATGCTCACAGCTAACCACTGATCTGATCAAGAGTTTCTCAATAGAGAAGTTAGAGAGAAGACTGAAGGAGGAGAAAGTGTTTGTAGCCCCATGAGGAGGGAAACAATGCCAACCAACCAGAGGTCTCCAGAGTCTATACTACCAGCCTGGGAGCACATAGGGAGGGACCCATGACTCCATATGTACATGAAGGGAAGGATGGCCTTGTAGGGCATAGGTGATAGAGGATATTCTTGGTCCCATGAAGGATGAACACCAAATTGGGGGGAATTCGATGATGGGGAAGTGGGAGTGGGGGCACATTCTCATAGAAGCATGAGGAGGTGGGATGGGATAGGAGGTTCCTGGGTGGTGGAGGGAAGTGGGGTAATGGGATAAAATCTGAAATGTAAATATAATATCCAATAAAAATAAATTAAAAATTAAAAAAAAACATGGTAAAAGGCATGATGACCAACTGCACTAGTATGTTGGTCACATACTATTGAAGACGTATAGATTCAAAATTCTCTTATTCACAGCATCTTCATATGTCAGTTTGGAAGACATTGAGGGCAATGTACCTGGTATTTGTCTCTCTGTTGTTTGAGCTGTGAGTGTAGACTCTAAGATCTTCAAAGAATCTGTATCCCTGTCATTTGAAACATGAGGATATCCTAATCTTCCCTATAAATATGGAGGAGAGTTTTCTTTTTCTTTTTGTTTTTTCACTTTGTTTGTTTGTTTGTTTGTTTGTTTGTTTGGTTGGTTGGTTGGTTAGTTATTTCATTGGTTTGTTTATTCCTTCCTTCCTTGGTTTGGCCTGCACAGTGATAACTGGTCAGGCCTATACAGCCAGAGACATGAGATAAAGACTTCTAACAGCTCTTATATTCACATACATCCTTTTCCTATAATAATGCAAGCATGCAATTTATTCTGGTTAGTCTGTGTCTCCTACAAGGTAAAGGGTACAACTTGTCAAAGACATATTCTGCCATGCAAATATATAGTAATTTATACCCACTTTATTTAAGTATCTATTTTTATAACTATTTTTTTTCAAATACATCTGATTTTGAAATTTATTTTATATTAAATACAGTTTAAATACCTTAAACTTATTTTGAGTTACTTGCTTTAGGCTTAACTTTGATAAAATATGCAGAAGACTATATAATAGAAGATTTAAATTGCATTTTCCTTCTGTAAACAAATTACTCTTGTACTTAACATGACTACAAACATAGTTCTGAGTACAATAAATAATTTCATAATTGATAAGATGATTAGTGATTAAATTGGATGTCTCAATTATCTTTAATAATTTGCAATAGTTAGTAACTCTAATAAAATTAAGACTTTATATTTTTCCTCATTAAGATTTTAAGCCTTCAAAATTGCAATTTTGATTTGAAGCTTTTGAATAGTAAAATAAATTTTAAGTTATAAATGTAGTTTACTGAGTGTTGGGCACCATTTTGGCCCTGATTTGGGCCTTGTGGACAACCCCTTTGACAAGACTCCTGGCTTGGTGTGCTTCTTTTGGCCCATCAGCACTTGCCATCCCGCTCAGCCCCAGAGAGATCTGGTGGGACCAGGATGCTCTCCTCTCACCTAGACCTACCAGAAATGAGCCAACAATAGAGAACTGAAAACATCATTTTTTTCCAATATTTTAAGTATAATTTATAAAAAAAAAAAATAAACATAGTTCTTTAAATGACAAAATTTCTCCAATTAGCTAAATTTTAGCAAAATAAGCAAAGACATGTAATTACACATACACTATTAAGTCAGATTTTATTGGAATGCTGTAGCAACATAATATTAAATTTAACTTTTGTTTGGAGTTTTGCTTACATTTTAAAGCATCCCTAAAATGGTACAAAAGAACCTAAGAGAAGGAAAGTTTATATTTTAGCCAGAACTTTTAAAAAATTCTATGGACTCATTAGAGGGAATAATTTTTTAAACAAAAACCAAGTTGGAAGAACGAGGGACCTAGAGAGGTAGATATTTGTAATGACATTTCGCCAATGTAACATTTATATATAAATCTCTATTCATAAAGTAAACTTAAATTACACATAAAGTAACAGCAAAAAAGAAACTCACCATTTGTTGCCTCTGTCCTCAGCTTATTTAATGGTATAAACAATAGTAGCCTCTTTTGGACACAGTTTACCTCTTAGCAGTTCTCAAGTACATACTAAATTTGTTTTAAGTGTATAATATTTTGTTGTTATCCTTCTTTCTGTCACAGAGTCAAGAGAACATCCTTTCCAGGTCAGAAACTTTGGAGGAAACACTGAGATAAACACGCTTGAGACCCCATTCAGTGAAGTAAGAGCACATAACAATTTCCCAATATTATACATGCTCAAAAGACACCTGAATCAGAGTGATCTACACCACCACAACAAATTTGTGTATCTGTAGATGGGAAAGACAACATGAAAAACCTAAGAAGTAACTGAAAAGTTAAAAAAAAAAAAAAAGCAAGAGTATCCAGGCTTGCTGGAACAGAAATAAAAGCAGACCAAAGGGACAAATTAAGGAAGTCCTCCCCCCTAAAAACACTATCCTATCTCAGTTAAGGAAAAAGACATGGAAATCAGTAGAAACAGTGGACATTAAGACCCAGCATAGCTTTTATCACCAGTTTTCTTCTGACCTATATTGTTCCTATGCTGGGAATGTTTGTAATGAGGGATGTTTGTAATGATGGTTGTTGTAATGGGAATTTTTAGAATGGCAGTGATGAGAAAGGTTAAGTGAGCTGGAGGAATACATAACGAATTGGTTTCAAACTATTTGTTTATTCATCTGAACGTGTTGTCTAGGAATGTCAGAATTGAACATTCTGAATTGGATATAGCTACGCATATCATGGGGGGAAGTAGTTTGGCTATATTTAAATGGATAATTGAATTAGTTTTGTGTGCTTTAAAATTTGTCTAAACTTTAAATGACAGGCAGGACTTATGGAGAGACTTATCTTGCTGCTTGAGGCATCCTTCAACTTTAGGCAAAAGATAAAAACGAACACGTTAGGGAAGGGCTCAGTAAGACTCTGTGGAGTAACAAAGTCAGTTAAACATAGGTAGCTTCTGAATCCTCCCATTGTGATCCAGAAAAGAATTGAGAAGCTCCAGAGCTTCAGGGACTGGTCAGTTTTCCTCTAAGTCAAAACTAGATGCAGATGGTTATTCCTCCTACAGAACTGGGTGTGTGAATGGCAGTAGTTAAACAGTGAGAGGATCTCTGCCTGGAAACCAGAATCTGGAAGGAAGAGGTCAAAGAAAGATGGATGGGAATGAATCAGTAGGAGAGCAGAAAATTGGGGTTAACCTGGATTCATATAGAATACCAAGAAAGGACAAAGGACCAAGATTCCATCCATGGAATTTGCAACAGATACCAAGAAGACGAAAAGTTTTATGACACACTGGTGCATATTCTGTCTATAAAATGTGCTTAAAGGGTATCTGTATTCACAAAAGAATGATTCTTTGCCCAACTGCAATGGGTGGGGAGAGGGATGAATTTTGGCCCAGAGGACTTTAGTGGTACTCTTTGTTTCTATATCATAAGTAAGCAAAATAAGGCAGAGAAGCAAACAGATTGAACTCAACAGGCTGAGGGCATATTATCAGAAGAGAATGGTCCCAGTCATTCCTTGGAATGAAGGGTGAACACATTTAGAGGGAATATGTATACGTATGCATGCATACGATGTTTCTGAGTTTATGTGGGTTTTGTGTGTGTGTGTGTGTGTGTGTGTGTGTGTGTGTGTGTGTGTGTGGTGTTTTCATTTTTAGTTTTTGCTTTTAGTGTATCTCTCTCTCTCTCTCTCTGTGTGTGTGTGTGTGTCTATGTGTCTGTGTATGTATCTGTGTGTATGTGTGTAAGTGGATTGACAGTGAGCAAATTTTATTGTTTTATTTTATTTTTCTATTGGATATTTTATTTATTTACATTTCAGATGCCTTCTTCTTTTCCCATTTTCCTCCCTAGAAGCCACCTATCCCATCCACCATCCTCCTTTTTGCTTTCATACCATTTTAATTGCATACAACTATTAAGGTCTGTTCTAGGTTGAGGAACTAGCAATACAATAGATGCAAATAGTCAAAGAACAAGAAAGACAATAAACACAAATAGTCAAATAACAAGCAAGGCAATAATCAAAATTCAGTGAACACTCCCATGATCATTGTTTCTAAGGGCTTATCAGGATAACCAAAATATCTGAGCCAACTTCCCTGTCCTAGCTCAAAGTCATTTTCATGTCTGAAACCTACTTACTTGTTCTAGTCTAATATTTAGATTCCTGCCTGAAATTACTTCTTTGTTCTAGCCTAATATTTAGATTCCTGCCTGAAATTACTTCTTTATTCTAGCCTAATGTCACATTTCTACCTAAAGCCCAATTCCTTTTCCTTGGCCAATATCAGATTCCTATCAAGCAGCCCATTTTCTTGCCCATGGCCCATGTCAGATTCTTGCCAAGCAGCCCCAAAAGCTCTCTGCCTCTCCCACTTATTTATTTCAAAAACAAGATTGAGCCTGTCTTAGGTCGTTCTGACAAGAATGCCTTCCTTACCCATCATGGAATATGCATTATCAAAATCAATATACTTCTGTCTTAGGGTGTTAAGGCTCTGTGCAGAATCTTACCTATCCTTGGCTTGCTAGCCTGTTAATTTAATAACTCTATCTAGGGGTCCATTTTCAGGTTCAAGTCATGTACTTTGGCTGCCAACAGGTTGATGTTGTTAAAGACAAGTTTTAACATGATGGGCAGGAATAAAAGTATTTCCAGGACAAAAAGGGCTAGCATGATCAAGCTATGTATGCTATTCTTGAAGCTTGACCAAAATAAAAATACTGACCTCAGGCCACAGGTAATTTTATTACCAGTATCTGCCACATCAACACTCAACAGAGCAACATTCTTTAAATTCATAAGGTCACTATGCAAAGTTAAAATATCCAGAGAGGAGTTAGAATTACGCCAAATACATTTCAAGTATCTTTAAACTTTTTCTAATTATAATGACTACCATTGAAAATTTTAGAACTAATTTGAATCCAATGGTATTTGGCATGACACTTGAGATAGCTCCTTACTCTTAAACTCTGAACCTTCTTCCAATGATTTGAATAGGATAAAGAGTATCAATCTGTTGTTCCAAATGCCTACCTAAATCCTCTTATATATTCAGCACATTAGTAACATTTTTTTTGCTAAATGATTAACAAAAGTAGCTGTCTTAACTTCTTGTGTCAAAGCAATTGCAGAAGCAGTGATGCTAGCAATTAATGTATTTAAAGCTTTTATACCAGCAATAATCAAGCCCACTACCCTCTTACTTCTGCTTAAATCCTGAATCACTACTTCCAGTACTTGCGAGTTTTTTTGTTTTCAGAATACAAAGGCTCTGTGATACTCAGGACAATAAAACAAAAGCTGGTTGATAGACTTCCATAACTGACATGCCAGATTTCAACACACTAACACAATTAGAAAGTGTACAATCAATGCAACTTACATTAAATGCTGTGGAAGAAACAAAAGTACTTTTAATGTGACAATTAAAAGAGCCTTAACACAAGTACTAACACTTGTTTGAAATCCAGATCATACCCCAACTTTATCTTTTGCAAACATAATATCATAGAGAACTGCAGCTAACTTCCAAAGATGTCTCTGAAAATGTCCAGAACCAGATTTCCAAATGAAGATAGTTATTTCCAAATTACATTGGTTTCTGGACCAGTCCATGATTGAATCCAAATAACTGGTCACATTTAAGAAAAATACAAGAGTCATTATAACTTCTCTTTTTGAATCTCTTTTCCATAAGGTCTAAAAACTTGAGGCAATGCAGCTTGTCACATCAGTGTTGTAGGTAACAAAAGTTGGGTTGAGAACATATGTCCAATATGGCTTCCAAGTCTCCATTGTAAGTGCCCTCAGCAAGCTCACAGGTTAGCATCATTCTTTGTCCCAGCATCAGCATGTCTCACCCATTGCTCTGGCAGCCACCATCCTCCTTTAGCATCCTGCAGTTAAAACACAAACATGCCCTCTTCCCCATATTAAATATCTGATTGGAATCATGCCATATACCAGTAAGGGGATCCTTCCCTTTTACCTGTGCATAAGTATGCCTAATTGTTGAGTGTCATAGACACTCAGCACAAAGTTCCTTGACATACGAATATTTTTTTAAAATTTTAAAATAAAAAGAACATGATTTAATAAGTTTGTGGTATATGGGGATATATCTCCCCCCCCCTTTTTTTTAAATGAAGATATTGTTTTAAAGTTCCATGGTTCCCTTCCACAGTCCCTTGTCCTTGACAATTATACGAAATCACTGTAATATGGGTAATATTTAATTGCTGACAAAAAGTCTCAAATGATTGACTGTGATAGACAATTTCATTATCTATTTTTTGTTTGTTTTTCTTTTGTGTCTTATTTTGTTATTATTGCATACTTTATTTATTTACATTTCAGATGTTATCCTCTTTCCCTATTCTACCCCCAGAAACCCCTTATCCCATCATCCCTCCCCCTATTTCTATGAGGATGTGCCCCCACCCATCCACCCACTCTTACCTCCGATCCTTGAATTCCTCCTCACTGTGTCATCCAGTCTTCAAGAGACCAAGGCCTTCCTCTCCCACTAATGCCCAACAAGTCCATTCTCCACTATACAGCTGGAGCCATGGGTCCCTTCATGTGTGTTCTCAGGCTAGCTGTTTAGACCCTGAAAATTTTGATTGTTTTTGATTCCTGAATATTTTGTTTCTGCAGGTAGAGCAAACTGGTCATGCTGGGGCTAATTTATCCTTATGGCAAGTGACTGCAATTTCTTATGACTTGAGGCTATTACCCAATAAGAGTACACTATTTAAAAATCTTCTTTGTAGAAAAAAAAAACATAAAAAATCCTTCTTAACATAGACCTAATGCAAAAGCTTTTATTACATGATGAGAAAGTGAAGTGATGAATATTATAAGGTTGGAAATATATTGATATTAGACAAGTTAAGAGCTAAAGAGGATATTTTAATTTCTTTAAAATTGATAGAACACATTAATATAGATGGTATAAATAATTGGGAATCATTTTTTTCTATTAACATCAAAGCAAAATAAAATTTAAATAGAAAAAAGTTGAGAAATAGAAAAAAATACTTTAATTAAAATACAGGTCTGATCATTTGACCCCTTCTAAGTTTCTTGGTGCCTTTACTATGAACCAGGTCCTATTTCTCAACTTTATTTTCCACAGTCTTAGAATTTCTGTAGAATCTGAAAAGCAGGATTTCTGTCTTCTTCACATACTGATTACGGCTTCTATGAAATATCAGGGTGCACATGGGTCTCTTGCTCTTTGTTCCTACTTGCTTTGGTACCTTCATGAAACTGACCCACATTTCCCCACAGGAAAAATTTAATGAGCATTTAATTCTTAATTATTAGTTCCTGTGCACTTCTACATGATGTTCTCCTCAAATGTTTATCTTAACTGTCTCAGGCAAGATGCTCAGAAAATACACACTGAGGTAAATGATGTCCATAGAGTGACAAATGGAAGGGAATTAGAAGAGTCACTGCAGATGATTTTGGCCTTAAGAATTACAACATGTTGGTGTCTAATTTCTTCATTTATTAAAATATATTATGGCTACTAGTCTTCTGTCTGATAAAGATTTGGTAAATATTGTTTCTCATTCTGTAGGTTGCTGTTTTGTCCTACTGATGGTGCCCTTTGCCTTAAAGAAGCTTTTCAGTGTCATGAGGTTCTATTTATTAGTTGTTGATCTTAGTGACTGAGCTATTGGCATGCTGTTTAGGAAGTTGTATCCTGTGCCAATATGTTCAAGGCCGTTCTTCATTTTATATCCTATCAGTTGTAATGTTCCAACTTTTATGTTGAAATATTTGACCCATTTGGACTTATATTTTGTGCAGATTGATAAATATGAATCTATTTGCATTATTCTACATGTGGATATCCAGTTGGATGAACACCATTCTAGAACATGCTTTCTTTTTCCATTATATAGTTTTGACTTCCTTGTCAAATAACAAGAGTCCATAGGTGTGTGGGTTTATTTCTGTCTTTGATTAATTCCATTCATCAACCTGTCTGGTTCTAAGCAAGTATCATGTCATTTCTATTAATATTGCATTCTAATACAACTTAAAATCAGTGATGGTGATACCCCCAGAAGTTCTTTTATGGTACAGGATTATTTTAATTATCTTGAGTTTTTTTTTTCCAGATGAAGTTGAGAATTGTTCTTTGAAGGGGCATCTTTTGTTCCATGAATCATCTCCATGATTCTGTATGTAAAGAATTATGTTAGAATTTTGATAAAATTGCATTAAGTCTTTAGAATGCTTTTGTATAATGGCCATTTTTACTATGTTAATCTTTCCACTCCATGAGCATGGGAGATCTTACTGTATTTTGTTATCTTCTTCAATTTCTTTTTTTAGAAACTTAAAGTTTATGTCATACACGTCTTTTACTTGCTTGGTGAGAGTTACACCAAGATATTTTGTATTATTTGTGACTATTGTGAATGCTATGGTTTCTCTAATTTTTTTTTAGCCCTTCTATCATTTGTATAAAGAAGGGCTACTGATTTTTTTTTTCAGTTAATTTTGTATCCAGGTACCTTGTTCAAGGAGTTTTTCAGCTGTAAGAGTTCTCTGGTAGAATTTTGAGAGTCACTTATGTATACTATCATATTATCAGCAAATAGCCATGGTTAGACTTCTTTCGTAACATATATTCCCTTTATCTCCTTGTTTTATTGCTCTAGCTAGAACATCAAGTAATAGGTACAGAGAGAGTGGACAGCCTTGTCTTATCCATGATTCTGTTTTAATTGCTTTTTAGTTCTTCCATTTAATTTAACCAAATAACTCAATTTAAAAATGGTGCACAAAGCTAAACAGAGAATTCTCAATGTAGGAATCTCTATTGACTGAGAAGCACTTGAAGAAATGTTCAACTTCCACGATCATCGGGGGAATGCAAATCAAAACGACTCTGAGATTCCATCTTACATGTTAGGATAGGTAAGATCAAAAACTTCAAGTGACAGCACTTACTAGCAAGCATGTTGAGCAAGAGAACATTCCTCTATTGCTGTTGGAAGTGCAAATTTGACAACAGCTCAGGAAATCGATTTTGGAGTTTCTCAGAAAATATGAAATAGTTCTATCCCCAAGACCCAGCTCTGCTACTCCTGGGCATAGTCCTAAAAGATGCCCCATCATACTTCAAGGTCGCCTGCTCTACTATATTTGTAGCAACTTTCTTCATAATATCCAGAAACTGGAAACAACCTAGATATCCCTCAACCAAAGAGTGGGTAAGAAAATGCAGGTACATTTACATGTTGAATACTACTCAGTTATTAACATAAAGACATCATGACATTTTCAGGCAAATAATGGAACTAGATTATATAATCCTGAGTATGGTAACCCAGATCCCAAATGACATATGTGGTACGTACTCAGTCATAAGTGGATGTAAGACATAAGTTACAGGGTAAGGATGCTAGAATTCACAGACACAAAGAAACTATGGCACAAAGAGGCCCCAAGGGAGGATTATTGAATTTCACTCAGAAGGGGAAATAAATTAGACATTGGAGGTGGATGGAGGGAAGAAACTGAATGGAAAAGAGAGTGTGGAGGGGAATGTGGTGGGGATCAAATGTAGAGAGAGGAGAGAAAGGGCAGGAGAGGACTGGGAGAATGGAAATTGGTGGGCATACATCTATGTGAGGAGCTGGAGACCTGGAAATAAAGAGGCTCCCAAGAGTATAGGGGTGAACCTGTCTGAGACTCCTAGCAGTTGGTGATGTGAAGACTGAAGTAGACACTTCTTGTGGTGGCTCTTCCATAGGAGGGATTGGGACAGTAACTCACCCATAAAAGCTTCCACTCAAATTTATCCTGCCTACAAGATGTGCAGAAATAAAAACTGAACAGACATTGAACTGAATGACTGGCCAAATTGAGACCCACCTCATGAGAGAAAGTCAACCCCTTACTCAATTAATGATACTCTGCTATGCTTATAAACAGAAGCCCAGCATAACAGTTATTGGAGAGGCGTTACCCAGTAGCTGATGGAAACAGATACAGAGACCCACAACTAACAATTAGACAGAATGGTGAGAGGCTTATGGATGAATGGAGGGGGGAATGAGGGAGCTGAAGGGGTCAAGGACACCACAGGAAGACCTACAGAGTCAACTAACCTGGACTTATATGTGCTAACAGAGACTGACACACCAACCAAAGAGTATGCACGAGCTGGACATAGGCCCCCTCTAGTTTGGTTTTCATATGGGTCCCCTAACAATTGGAACAAAGGCTGACCTTGACTCTTTTGCCTGCTTTTGGCTCCTCTTCCCCTAGTTAGGCTGCTGTTCTGGCATCAGTAGTAGATGTCTTTAGTCCTGCTGTGAGTTAATGTTCCAGGAAGGGTTGGTACTCACAGAGGGTTTCCCCTTCTCTGAGAAGGGGAATCAGGGCTGTTATCAAGATGTAAGTGAATAAATTAATTAATCAAAATAAAATACAATAAAATAAAAAGCAATAAAGTTTAGCAGGTAATTTTGTTTAAAACCACAATGTTGAACAACATTTGCATATTAGGTGCTAGTACTCATTAAGTATTGTATTTGTGAAGGGATAAATAAGGAAGAGATAATCAGAAGTTATATAATCCCCTGTGTACAGTAATAGTTAAGGGATTTATGGGAACCTAGGTGAAACTCAGTCCTACTGATCCTGGGTGAGGAGCAATACCCAGTTCAGGGGGCAATTGGAATGAGGAAAAGTGGCACAGTATTGCTGCTGAAGTGCAGAATACCAAGGTTTATCTTGCTAGAGTGATAGCTGCACTGTGGAAGAGCTGCCAGTAGCCCAGCAGGCACATGAGCAGTGCATAGGCCAACAGAAAGCTTCCTGATTGTCATCCTCAGTCAAGTCCTGACTTTGGGAATGGCAACTTGTAAGAGAAGAAGGTTTATCACATTCCAAAATGCCTACAACTAATATATACTTGGAATAAATCAATTTACTTTTATAGGGAGAGATTTGAGTATAACAATCATAGGAAAAGGTAGTTTTCAGAAACAGGAACAAAAGAAAAGAACATCTCTATAGATAAAAGAGTGGTAGTGTTCATGACATTTTTCTTCATAGTAAATAAATAAAATATTAATATTTAAGGCCACTTCAGTGGTATCTGTCCTTGAATCACATCCATTTCTGTGTCAGTTCTAAGGAAATCTGTTGCTGGTGAGTGAGGTCCTGTGACTACTAAATGCTTAGACTCCTTAAACATTGAGGTGTTGATGAAGGCCACAGTTTTTTTTTCTCAGAAAAAGATGTGATAAAGTTTTACATAATATTCTGGTGTGGTGGTTGTTATTGTTTCTTTGTAGAAATATCCGGGTAACTGGGTTTGAATTCAATGCTTCTGTTTTCAAGCCTCGGGTTTATCATGTCTCAGTCTACTATTTGAATGGATGCGATTTAGCTAACTTAAAAGTCTGGTTTGGCTGTTCCTAAACTCTCTGCTTTTCTCACACAATTGTCATCTTTGGCTTCTTTCACCATTGCTCCATTAAAAATGAATGCATTTAAAAAATGTTTTTAATAATTTGTTAAAAATTAAAAGGAAAACCATGCATTATCATTAAATTATGCTTTAAAAATAATTATATTTCTTCAAAATAAAATTATGTATAATCATGAGTTTTACTGGTTTATGCTCTTATGAAATATTCAATGCCTGGCTTAAGAGAAGTCACCTGAGATCTCATACCAACTTCCGCATGCAGTTCTTTGCCATCTGGTGTTTTGGTTGCAACATATAAAGAAAATTTCGTCTTAGGAACACATATGTTAGACATAGAGGATGCTTTGATTAAGATTTTATTTTGAGATCATTATAAATTTGAATGCAAATGTTAGAAATCATAGTGAGTGTGGGTATTCTTGGGCCTATTTGCTCACAAAAGTTAACACCTTGCCAAATTATGGGAGCTGGTACAGTCAGGTTAGTGATGTTTAATAAAGTCCAAATACAAAATGTTTCTATCATCACAAGTATCCAAATATCGCTCCTGCTGTGCCTTTATTGCTACACAACACCCATCCTCTATTCCTGGCAATAACAGTCTTTTCTTTCCTTTTATATATGTTATTTTCAGAATATTATACAGCTAGGATGTCGCCATTGGGAGACTTTTCACTAAGCAAATACTGCATGAGGCTGCTCTCTGTATCCTTAAGCCTTTCCTTTTCACTCCAGGGTATTGTTCCATGACAGAAGTGAATTTGAGTTTACAAATTTTTCTAGGTTCTGCTATTTCTATTTTCCTACGAGTGACTTATGATGAATTCCATTTCCTGTAACCCTCCTTGGCTTTTGTTAAGAGTCTATGCTAGCAGCCAAGGAGCATGTGGATGGATCTCTCAGAGTGTTATCTGAAACTTCTCAATAGGGCAATAAAACTGGACATTACAGCATGATACTGTGTGCTTTTCTGCAACCTACATGTTAGAGTGCTCATCTTCTAATCAGAATGTTTTATCATTTACTTGTTAGATTTGGAATTTTTTGTCTATACTAGTCATCTGAAGATGTGTGGTTTTCTCAAATATTTACTCCAATTTATTCTCTGTAATTGGAGACAGTAAAACATTTTAATTTTGAAGAAATCAATTATATAAGTTTCACATTTTGAAATCTTTTACATAGCAATTGTACTAAACGTGTTCTTCTGTTTTTTTCTCTATGGGCTTACATTTTATGGTTGTCATTAATTTGCTTTGTGTTAATTTTTAAATAATGTATAAATTGTTAATTTGTATGCATTTTTTATTTCTAATCTTAGCTCTGATTTCCGTATGCCTGTAGATAGCCAAATCTGTGTCTACTCTTGTTCAAGAAGATAATGTGGCCAAATAAATTGCTTTTGAACTGTGGGCAAGTCAAATTTGGGTGGATAATGCTTGATTAGATTTGTTTCTACATTCTTTCTTTGTTCCATTGATCTGTATATGATTCTCATTCTATAAATAGACAAATTTAGATTTTCATAGCTATGTAACACATTTCCATATTAAGAAGAGCAATTCTTCATACTTTATTCACGGTGACACTTTCTTAAAAGAAAATATATTCGATGAAGTCACAACATTCATTTATGAAATTCTCATATATTAAAAATAATTATTTTGGTACTTCCTATTCTTTTTTTAAAAATGTTAAATATTTTAGTTCTTTTTACATCTTCATATATATTTTATTGATATTTTATCAAAATTATTGTTTATATTTGAACAAGGTTTTTTTAAAAATACTTTTAAATTATAACTGGAATAAACATATTTAAATCAACAATTCTTCTATTATATGAGTGGAGTGGGCTCCATCTTATATGTCTGAGTTTCTGTGGGACCATGAAAGGATAGCTTGGTTCCTGGTTAAGCACAGGCCTAATGGGACGGTAGGTGTTTGGCCTTGCTCTTAGACTCAAGGTTCCTGAAACAAGGCTGAAGACCTCCATTGATCAGCACCTTTCAATCATGTAGGGCAACATCCCCTACAGCCCCTCCCAAAGAGAGGTTTGTGTCACCTAGCACAGGTAGATGGCAAGACTACAGGCCACAGAGCCTCAAGAGATCTCCATATTAATGAGATACCTAAAGGCCAGAGGCTTAGCCAATTAAACATATCTTCTCAGACCCTGCTCCTTCCAAGGCCAGCCCTGGGGGTACAGGGATACAGCTAGATCCACTTTCTACCATGACAATAGACCTTTTAAAACCATGGACTTCCTCATCTATTTGGGTCTAGCCATGGAAAATCTTGGAGAAGGTCTTCAATTATTGAGCCTTTATCTAATCTCTCATGGAAGACCTCTCTGTGTTCCCGCCACAGAGGCCTGCCAACTCAAGCAAGCTAGCGAACCAGGTAAGCAAGTCACTGGAGCTTCTCTTGCACCTCTCAGCTGCAGGCCACTCCATCTCGGTTTTTCCCCAGCTCACAGCGGCATCTGGGAGCCTGAGGACAGAGAAGTGATCTCCACAGCTAGCTGCTTCGGCCCAGAGACCCCCCACTCAGGAGCTCTGCCCCTGGGGACTTCAGTCTGAGACCTTTCCTCTCCTGGGTGAAGCCCAGTGGCTTCTCAGCCCAGCGTCTGCCTGGCGCTACATGGAGTGAACTCGGTCAAATTCCTGTGCTTCTGCCTCCGAGCCAGCACACACTCCACCCAACAGGACCCACGCTACAGCCCCGCAGGTTTCTACATCTGGATTTGTAACTTTCCACATGCAACCTGTGTATGAATTTGTTGGATCTACATGCATTCGTGTTTGCAGGATTGATAATGCCTGGAGCTTTCTCTGATCAGAGTGTGCATGTTGTATATGAATGTTACTGAAACACTATTCTGCTAGACTATAACAGCTCTAGAATGGGTAGAAACAGCATACTCTAGGTAAACTGTCCTGCCAATTGTAAAATAGGACATGTTCGTTTCTTCCTTTTTAAATGTTATCATTTTCTGGCATTTTTCTTCCTCTCTGGCTAGAACTTTATTCTTCCTTCATCCCTAGCTTGACTTATGGCAGCAACAATGTCTTACATTGCCTCTAAGCAAAAGAAATTTTTCTCATAGAGGCAAAGGGGAGGAGAGAGATGGGGGTTTGTGAATGGGGAATCCAGAAATGAGGATCGTTTTAAATGTAGACCAATAAACTGATTAATAAAATAACAACAACACAAAGAAACTTTAGTATGCCTCTATTAGCAAAGGTAGGGATGAGGCCATTCTTTTGTGGTATGCAGGTTTTAGTGGAAGAGTAATTATAAAGATTATGTGTCTTGCTAGGGTTTTCTGAGCCTATCCTTTGAGGAAATAAAACAATCTTTCTTCTGTTGTGTGTTTTCATCTATGCTGGTGTCAATTTCTATCCCAAAGAGACAAGAAAGAAAAATCCAGCAAACCCTTCTCAGTGTCAATCTTTGATCCTGGAGTCCCCAACTATTCTCAACTTTTTTTAGTCTTCTCTTGTTTGCTGAAGATGAAGCTGAGGCTTTAGAAGATAAATAAAGACCTCATTGAAAAAGATTAAAAAACATGTCTTCTGTGTCAGCACATATTTTGTAGTTTTTGTCTTTTCATGGTATGTTTCTTTTAATTTTATAATTTTCTTGGGTGAGCTAAATCCTTTTCCTTATTTTTAGTCCTCATTGTTCCTTCTTCCATTTAATCTGTTTTATTCATCACATGTTCTACTGAATTTTGGTTAGGGTTATGGAATATTTCACATTGATTTCGGACTTCATTCCTATTTAATATCTTAACAAAATTTACTTTTATTTCCTGGAATTTTCTATTTCATTCAGTTGCTCGTTTATGATTTCTGGATCATCATTCTGGTGCTAACTCTTCTTTGAGTTTCTTGAGTATATTTGAAGTTATAGTTTTGAATTCATTGTCTTGAGAACCATCTGATTTGCTCTAATTAGGAATTATTACTGTGAGCCTCATACATTCTTGATGAGATATAATCTCAATTTTTCATGTTGTTAAGGTTACTATGGGGACACAGGCATGTGGTTTTAAGTCCTTGCTGGTACCATTTGTTTCTGATTTATTGAATGGGATTTTAGATATTTTCTAATGGCTAACTCTGGCATGTTTTGGTTTGGTTGAATGATGACTGAAGTCAGTGCTTAAGGTAACACAGGTAGTCCTCTTTTGGCTATGAAAAAAATCATGGTTTCTGGTTTCAAGGGCAGACATGTTTTCACTGCACTCCCCTTGATAGTATACAAGAGAAAAGGGAAGATGAGAGTTATAAGTGGAAGTAAAGGAACTCAGTCACGGCTTTAGTTTACAGAATTAGGCTCTCAGGAAGTGGGAGAAAGTAACGCTGCTATGGAGATCAAGCCACCGACATGGATGCTCAGATGACTATGCTATTAGAGGGGAAAGGGCAGGTTATCTACAAAGTATGCAGTTTTTCACATCTTACTGTTCCTGGACCCTGGCTTAGAGATAGAGGGGGTAGGCTACATAGGTATCTCAAAAGGATTTTCCAGGTCCTAAGATAGCTACTGTGTTAATGGTCCCATGACAGAGTACCTGAGAAACACATAAATAGCTTGGGCATGTGTAGTTATGATTCATGTCTCCTTGATAAATCCATTAAGATTTAAAATAATGTTATATTTCTTAAAATATCTGATACAATTGATAGTATGAAGTAGGGATAGTGAGGGTTTAAAGAAGTAGATTTGGATAGTAATGAGGACAAAATTGTAGGCAAAAGCATATTCATGCCACATACCATCTTGCTGGGAAACTGACATTCAGTGATAAGAATATACATTTACTTTGGGAATAGAAAGTCAATAATTTTTCCATCTACCAATTCAGTCAATCATCATTGTTCATAAATAAGATTCACTATTCCCCCACAACACACACACACACACACACACACACACACACACACACCCCACAAAGCAAAGCCAATTAATCTCAAAACATTAGATAGTTATATTTAAATGAGAAGCATTTGTATGTTTTGCTTTGTTGTTTAATGTATGAAGAAATAGCCTGGATTGTGCCCTTGTAAAGGTGACTGTGTTTTGCATATGCCGACCACACACAGAACAGGTTGCCTAGCCAACTTCTTGTTCATGCTAAAACACAAAGTGTATTTTCAAAAAAGAACACATGCATTAATTATTTGTCTAGCTTCGGCATAAATTGACCCCTTTAGCATTATATACCACTATATAATGACTTCCTAGGTGTTGTAAGGTGTGATGAAGTTGTCTGGATGGCTCTCAAAACCAGAACATAGGAGGACATGAAACCAGTGTAGTGGCTTCTGGATATTAAACTACAATTTCTTCCTTTATGTCATCTGATGGTTTTGACAATCTTTTTATATTATTCTCTATCTTATCTCAGTTATATTTACTCTGATCTCAATTTTTTCTGGGGAAAACAAGTTTTTCCTTCAGCATAAACCTATCCTGTAGATTGTTCCATGTGCACCTCTAAGGAACACATATGCTGTCACTGTTGAAATGTTCTGGGTTGGGTATATTGAGTGCACTTAATGTAATGCATTGCTCAGGGCTAAGGTTTCCTTTGAATTTTCTATCTCGATGGTAGTCCATCATTAAGATTGGAGTACTAGAGTCTCATTACTATCATATGCATTATATCTCCCCCTTATATTTTTTAATGTTATTTCACATCTTCAGGAACTCCAATGTCACATACATTAATGATCTTTTTAGCTTCATCATGAATAGAACGTTTTACCAATCCATACCATTACATAATGTTTACAAGATTAACCATCAAACCTGCTAAGTGAAAATGCATGGCTGATGTTTGCCTCTCAGCAAGGCCTTGGCTGGATTTGAGACTGGAGTTAACATTGTTTAAAATTATATGTGAAGGACAATTAACCTTGACATCTGTCAAACTTGCTTTGTCATTTTTAACCCAGGACATGGTTTCCATAATAGGATTTAAGGCTAGCTCTGAACTGGCTAGCTGAGGCTTCTCCATATAGAATATGTCTCTATTTCTCACACTGTGGTATTCACATTTCCAAATTGGCTCTGATCAGACAACACTGGTATCAAGAACAGAGTCATCATTAAGATAGTCATGTTGGTTGCTACATGCATGATAGATATTCTTGTATTCTTCTTTGAAGTTAGACAAAACAGATCTGAGAAGCATGTCAGGATACTGAAGTAGTTACACCATTGATATTTTTGAATTTTTAGCTCTGATCCTGTTTGGTCTAAGCATGGTATTTTTTTTCTATTTTCTTTTGTAGTAAAACAAAGACTGAGAAGCATGTTGAGCTAGTAAAGAACCTGATCTTCGTGGTCCCTGGTGAATCCTCTTGGGGTGGCCCTGTGTTGTGGCCCAAGCTGCCCCATGTTGGGTGCCAAAAATGTTGGGAGCAGCACAACCCCATTCTATCAATGTTGAAACCCATACTGCCAAAAGCCTTGGGGGCTAAACTGTTAGAGCCCACACTACCCCAGGCTGCTCTGGTCCATGGGTTAGGGAATATATGCAGACACAACCTCTTCCCCAGATAAGCACTGGATCTGGCCCATTCCAGATTCCAGTTAATGGGTCTTTCCAGAGGACTGTTGCAAAATTCTTTTTGGTATCAGGATTCCAGAACCTATCTGCAGCAGATTTTCCTTCAAAATCCAAAGTTAAAAAATTTAAAATAAAGAGTGTGTGATGAAGGATATTTCTGGGGGATCCTTTGGTAGGGTACATTCCCTTTTTTAAATTTTTTCAAATTGATATTTAATGGTTAGATGTGCCCTTTCTACCATAACTTGCCCCTGTGTATTATATGGAATACCCATTTTATGTAGTATTCCCAATTTTTCACAGAATTGGCAGAACCTGGAGCTTGGATAAACTGGGCCATTGTTAGTATTTATCTGTTTAGGCACACCCAATACAGCAATTGTAGCAAGCATATGAGTGATCACATGCTTGCTTGTTTCTCCAGATTGTAATGTCACATAAATGAAATCATTGTATGTATCTACACATACATGTATATATTTTTGATTGCCCAATTCATTATAATGAGTAACATCCATTTGCCAGATACTGTTTGGTATCAGTCCCTTTGGATTTATGCCCAAATGAGAAACTGGTAAAAGTGTAATACAGGCTGTTTTCTGGGCTGTCTCTGGGTTAACTTATATTCTGCCTTGCAATCTCTTGCAAAGTGTCTAGGCTTGCCACATTTACAACAGGCCTTTTGGTTTCTACTTGCCAAAAAATCTCTTACTGATTGTCCTTGCATGGCAGCTGCTATAGCTATGCCCTGTTGGTAGGAAGGTCCTATGTTAGAACAGAGTCTGATATACCCCTTAAGGTCTGTCTTTTTCCTGTAGTGTCTAATGGCCACTTGGCGGGCAGCATTGGCATTTTCATATGCAAGTTGTTTCACATAATCTACTCCTGCCTCTGCATTACCAAAAATCCTCCCTGCTGTTGTCATTAATCTATGAACAAAATCAAAAAATTGTTCATCAGGTCCTTGTCTGACTCCTATTAAGGATGCACTAGGGTCCCCTTTTGTCAGGAGTTTACACCCAGCCTTTGTGGCTGCATTTTGAATTTGGGCAAATAAGCCTGGGTCATATTGCATCTGGTTATCACTAAAAGCAAATTGCCCTTCTCCTACTAAGGCATCAAAAGACCAACCATTGCCTGCCTGAATGTTTCTCCTAGCTGTTTCTTTAAAATTCTCATGATACTCTGATTTCCAAATAAGATAGTCACCACTGCTAAGAACTGCTCTCACTAACGTATTCCAATCACTAGGAGTCAGTCACTCCTCTGTGGCAGACTCTAAAATTGCAAGAGTAAAGGGAACAATGGCACCATATTGAGATACAGCATTTTTTAATTCCTTAATAATTTGAAAATTAAATCCTGTGTGAGGTCTCCAAGCAACCCCTTGATCGTCTTTGGTCTCTGATACAGGGAAAGCCTCAGAGTCTCCCTTCTCTGGGTGATCTGTGGCTAATCTTAAGCTAGGGGACAGGGACTTTCTTTGGACTCCTGGTTGAGGAACTCAAGGAGCTGGGGGATTTTCACAGTTTACATCTTGAGACATCTTCCCTGTCTTTAATTTTTGTAGTTGGTTAATTAAGTCCTGATACTCTTTTTCTAACTCTATTTGTTCTTAAAGAACAGATATTTTTTCCTGTAACTCCCTTATGGGATCTAAAACCACCATCTCCATAGGGGGAGCACTTGGAGGTAGAGGTGTGTAGGGAGGGGGTCTTCGGGAAGAGGGCTATTCAGGGTCATAATGTTTGGCTGTCTCTTCCTCTAAGTCAGCACAATCCTCTTGCTCTGACAAATCATCATCAACCTTTGGTTGTATTTTAGATTCTAATTTTGGAAAGATATGTTTCTTTTTATTTTGAACATGAAAGACAGCATTCAAACAACAAAACAAAAGCAGACAATTAACACACGTGAGCAGCAAACAACAAAATATAAACAGAGAGTTGAGTTCAGGCTGACTTATTTCTTGCCCCATTTTCATTAACATGACTTACTTTTCTCGACACAGCAGATTCCCACAGTGATCACCTTCATTTCACTTCTGAATTTTCGGCAGATCCTTCTTCCAATAAGTTCCCTCACTGGGTCTCTCGTTCTTGCTGTCCCACATTGTGCGCCAAAAGTGTTGGGGCCAAAGCTGCCCCACGTAAGGCACCAAAAATGTTGTGAGCCGCACTACCCCACGTTTGAGGGCCAAAATGTAGGGGACCTCTCTATTAATGTTGGAACCCACACTGCCAAAAGCCTTGGGGGTTAAACTGTTAAATCCAGCACTACTCCAAGCTACTCTGGTCCACGGGTCGGGGTTCAGCAAGAGAGAGAGTGAGGATGGATATGAGGAATGGAGACCAGAGTGTGATTCAATCCCATTTATTCTCCAGTCTCTCTTCCTAGTTCAACTCCCAAGTCTTGAGTTCCTAGTCCCTACTCTAGCTCCTAATCCCTAGTGCCTCCAAGTTCCAAGTTACCTGCCTCAAGTTCTAGTCTTGAGTCTCATCTAGGTACAAGAGTCTAATCCAAGTTTCTAATGCCTTTCCAAGTTCTTCCTCCAAGTGCTAAGTGCCTAATAACTGATGCTCTAATAATTTCTTCTGGCTGCCTCTCGCCTTTTATATGTCCCACTTCTAAGCCATGCCTTTAAGTCAAGCCCTTAGGTCTTGTCTCTAAATCTGATCTCTAAGTCATGCTCTTAAGTCACACACCTTCAAGTCTCACACATCCAAGGGAAGATCCTGGATATCTAAAACAAGATGTTATCAGAGTGTGCTCAGCTGTTGTAGGCTGTTGCAATCAAGTCTCTTGTCAGGGTATATGGCTCAAGATGGCTAAAAGGATGATAGCCGCCTTCTATCAGCTCCCCACAGCCCTGCTCTGACTTGAAGAAGATGAAATGACAAGATGGTTATATTTTCTCTTATGATATCCATCTGATATTTTTGTTCTGTCTTGTGAAGAACACAGTTAACTAAAACTAATACAAAGTTTAACACATTTTCACCACAGTATTCTTGTTTTTAAATAATTTCTAGTTGAAATATCCATGAAAGGCAATAAAGCCTAGAAGACCCTATTTGACATCTTGTTAATATTGTGTCCTCTCAGGAAAAAAATGTTATATGTAACTTGTAAAATTAAAAAATGTGTTAAGGCACACAATAATAATTATAAAAATGCCTGGAGTTTCTATTAATAGATGTTAGTTTGTTATCCAAGACACATTAATACTTTGCTTAACATAGGGAGCTTGTTAGGGTTAATGTTAAATCAATATTAGAAGTTGATATTTTGTAAGAATTTAGCCTAAAATATTCTCTATGCATTTTGGAACTTTTTTGAAACTAACTTTACAGTGATGATACTAATAGCTATTATTATTTTCATAATATTTTAGTTGAAATTCCAGAAAAAGAAAATGAACCACATTTTCTTTATCCATTTTTCAGTTGATGGAGATATAGTTGTTTCCAGTTTCAAGCTACATTGAATAGAGATGCTATGAACATAATTGAGCAAGTCTTCTTGTGGAATAGTAGAGCATCTTTTGGCTATATGTTCAGAAGTGGTAAAGCTAGGTCTTGAGGTAGAAATATTTCCAATTTCCTGAGAAACTGCCAAATTGATTTCCAGAGGGGTTGTCAGGTGTGCAACTCAAACCAGAAATACAGGAGTGCTCCCTGGCTTCCAAATCCTTGGCAGCATGTGTTTTTGATCTTAGCCATTTTGATGGATGTAAAGTGAAATTGTAGATTCCTTTTGATTTCCATTTCCCAGATAACTAGGAATGGTGACCATTTTCTTGACCACTAGAAATTCCTGTTTACAACTCTCTGTACAGCACCATACACTGTTTTAATTGGAATTTTTGGGTGATTGGTCTCTAATATCTTGAGTTCCTAATATATTTTGGATATTAGCCTTCTCTCAGATGTAGTTTGGGTAACAATCTTTTAAAAATTTATAAGCTGTTGTTTTGTCCTACTGATGGTGTCCCTGGATTTAGAGAAGATTTTCAGTTTCATGAGGTCCTGTTTATTAATTATTGATCTTAGTGCCTGAGCCATTGGTGTTCTGTTCAAAAAGTTGTTTCCTGTACCAATGAGTTTACCACTATTGCCCTGTTTCTTGTCTTTTAGATTCAATGTATGTTTTGTTGTTGTTGTTGTTGTTGTTGTTGTTGTTGTTATTGCTGTTGTTGTTATTGTTGAAGTCTTTGATTCATTTGGACTTGAGATTTTTGCACAGTGAAAAATATGGATCTATTTGTATTTTTCTACATACAGACATCCAGATAAACCAGCACCATTTCTTGAAGATGCTCTTTCTTTTCCATTCTTTGGTTTTTGGATTCTGTATTAAAATTTAAGTGTTCATAGGTGTGTGAGTTTATTTTGGGGTCTTAGATTCTATTCTATTGATTAATCAGTCTATTTCTATATCAATACCATGCTGTTTTTATTACTATCATTCTGTAGTACAGCTTGCAGTCAGGGGTAGAAATACCTCCAGATATTTTCTTATTGCAAAGCATTGTTTTGGCTATCCTAAAATTTTTTGTATTTTCATATGAAGGTAAGCATTGCTCTGTCAAAGGCTGTAAAGAGTTTTGTTGAAATTTTGATGAAAACTGGATTTAATATGTAAATTGCTTTTGGTAAGATGACTATTCTCATTATGTTAATCCTACCTATCCATGAGCATGGAAGAGCTTTCCATTTTCTGATATCTTCTTCAGTTTTTGTCTTTAGCAGTTGAAGATCTTGTTGTATACATCTTTCACTTGATTGATTCAAGTTACACAAAGATATTTTATATTATTTCTACAACTCCTTAACTTCTCCTAAACTTCTTTCTCGGCTAGCCTGTTTATCAATTGTAAAAAAAGGATGGCTACTAATTGCTTTGAGTTTTGTTGTATCTAATCACTTTGCTGAAGGTGTTTATCAGTTGCAGGATATTCCTGGTAGAATTTCTAGGGTCACTTATGTATATGACCATATCATCTGCAAATAACAATACTTTGACTTCTTCTATTCCAGTTTGTATCCCCTTCAGTTATCTTATTGCTCTAGCTAATACTTTCAGTACTATATTGAAGAGATAGGGAGAGAGTGGGCAACCTTGTAGGATCCTTGCTCCTGATTTTAGTAGAACTGTTTTACGTTTCACTTCATTTAATTTGATGTTGGCTATTGGCTTGTTGTATATTGCCTTTACTGTGTTTAGATATGGACACTGTATCCCTGATCTTTCGAAAACTTTTAACAAGAATGGCTGTTGGGTTTTTTAAAGATTTTTCAGCATCTAATTAGATAATCACGTGTTTTTTTTCAGTTTATATATATTATATAGTGAATTACTTTAATGAATTTTCATATATTAAAACGTCTGAGCATCACCAGTAGAAAGCCTACTTAATTGATATATCTGATGCCTTTGATGTGTTCTTGGATTCGGTTTACAAGTACTGTGTTGAGTATTTTTGTGTCAGTGATCATAAGGGAAATTGATCAATTGAAATTCTCTTTTTTTGTTGAGGCTTTCTGTTGTTTAGGTGTCAGAGTGACTGTGGCCTATAAAGAGTTCCTTAATGTTCCTTCTGATTCTATTTTGTGTAATCATTGAGGACAACTGGTATTAGAACTTCACAGAAATTCTGGTAGTATTCTGCACTAAAACCACCTGGTCTTGGGCTTCTTTTGGTTGGGAGACTTATTAATATTTTATTGGATATTTTATTATTTACAGTTCAAATGTTACCTGTGGGAAGCCATGGCAAGGCCTTACTCTTGTCAAACACTCACCCTTGGCTTTTCTAACTACTATTGTTCTTTCTGCTTACCTTCAATGATTTACTTGTCAATTCTCAGAACTTCAAACAAGGCCTCATAGCAACCCACCTTAGTAACCCTTTCTCCTGAATTCTAGATTTAGTCAACATCCTGCTAGATAGATGTTTTTAGAATCCCTGGTAATGAAAAGGCTTTGTGAGAATAACTTAGTTAGACCACACAACTGTAGCGAGCTTCCTCCACCTGCAGAGGTCTTTTTCCTTTCCTACCCCTCCCCATATCCTTTTTTAAAGAGTATATAACCTATGTGAACAATAAAAATTTTGCCAGCTTGATCAGACTTCTTGAATTACTGTGCCTCCTTATTTTCTCACACATCTCAGTCCTCTGCACAGGGTCTAAGGATCCCACTTGATTATCCAGCTGGCCTGGTCAGTTACTCCCTTTCCAGGTCTCCTCGCTGGCCATGGAAACCTCATATCTCATTCTTCTACCCCTGCATCTATGAGGGTGTTCTCTCACCCAACCACCCACTCATGCCTACCCACCCTAGCATTCCCCTACATTGGGGCATCGAGGCGTCACAGGAACATGGACCTCTCCTCCTATTGATGCCCAACAAGGACATCCTCTGCTACGTATGTGGCTGGAGGCATGGGTCCCTCCATGTGTACTCTTTGGTTGGGACACTTGTAATGACTATTTCTTCCTTAGGGGCCATAGGATGGATTAGTTTGTTGAGCTGATCTTGATTTAACTTTGGTAGGTGGAATCTGTCAAGAAAACCACCCATTTCATTTGGATTTTGCAATTTTGTGGAGTATAGGCTTTTGAAGTAAGGTCTAATGATTATTTGGATTTTCACAATGTCTGTTGTTATATCTCTCTTTCATTTCTGATTTTGTTAATTTTGATACCATCTCTCTACTTTTCAGTTAGTGTGCCTAAGAGTCTGTTTATCGTCTTGATTTTCTTAAAGAACCAGCTATTGTGTTTGTTGATTCTTTGTATTGTTCGCTTTGGTTTTAATTGACTGATTTCAGCTCTGATTTTGATCATTTTCTGTCATCTACTATCTTGGGTACATTTACTTCATTTTGTTCTAGAGTTTTCATATCTGATGTTAAATTGCTAGTATGAGATCTCTCCAGTTACTTTATGAAGGTGCTTAGATCTATGAACTTTTCTCTTAGCACTTCTTTCATTGTATTCTACAAGTTTAGTATATGAAACCTTCATTTTCATTGAATCTAAAAGTCTTTAATTTTTTTCTTCATTTCTTCTTTGACCTAGTGCTCATGGAGTAGAAAGTTGTTCAGTTTCCATGAGTTTGCAGACTTTCTGTTGTATCTGTTGTTGTTGAAGCTTTAATCTATGATGGTCTGATAAAATGTATGGGTTTATTTAAATATTATTGTATCTATTGCTCCGTGCTTTGTAGCAGATTGTAAGATCACTTTAAGAGAAGATTCCATGAGGTACTGAAAAGAAGATATATTCTTTTGTATTTGGATAAAATGTTCTATAGATATTTGTTAGAATCATTTGCATTAAAACTGCTGTAATTTACATTATTTCTTGATTTAGTTTCTGTCTTAAGGACCTGTTCAGTGGTAAGAGTGGGGAGTTAAAGTCACCCACTATTAATATGTGGGGTAGTATGTATGATTTAAGCTTAAGTAATGCTTCTTTTACAAATGTGGGTGCCCTGCATTTGGGTCATATATATTCAGAATTGAGAACTCTTCTTTGTGTATTTTTCCTGTGATGAACATAAAGTGTTCTTTCCTGTCTCCTTTGATTATTTTTAGTAGGAAGCCTATTTTATTAGATATTATAATATTTGCTTCAGCTTGTTTCTTGAGCCCATTTGCTTAAAAAACTTTTTCCAGATGTTGACTCTGAGGTCTATCTTTGAAGCTGAGTTGTGTTTCTTGTATATAGCAGAATAACAGATCCTGCAATTATGTTAGTCTGTGTCTTTTTACTGAGAAATTGAGTTTATTGTTGTTGCAAGATATTAATGAACAATGATTGTTGGGTTATTTTAGTATTATTAACCTCACTGGGTTGAAGCGTTTCTTCTAGTATCCTCTGTAAGGCTTCATTGGTCGAACAATATTGTTTAAATTGGCTTTGTCAAGAAATATCTTGGTTTCCCTGTCTGTGGCAATTGAAGGTTTTGATTGGAATAAAAGCCTGGGCTGGCATCTGTGGTCTCTTAGAGTATGGAAATTAGCTCCCCAGATGCTTCTAGAGCCTTTAGAGATTCTGTTGAGGAACTGGTATAATTCTGAAAGGTCTGTTTCTATATGTTCCTTGGACTTTCCCTCTTGTAGCTTTTAATATTCTTCACTTGTTCTGCACATTTAGTGTTTTGATTTTTATGTGTCAGGAGAATTTTTTTCAGGCCAAATCTACTTAGTGTTCTATAAACTTCTTACATGTTTGTAGGCATCTTTTTCTTTATGTTAAATAAATTTTCTTTTATGATTTTGTTAAAGGTATTTTCTGGGCCTTTGAGATAGACCTTCTTCTATTCCTACTATTCTTAGATTTCGTCTTTACCTAGTGTCCCAATTTTCCTGGATGTTTTGTTTCATGAACAACTTTTTAGATTTTGAATTTTCTTTGGTCTATGTGTCAATTTCTTCCATCCTATCTTCTATTCCTGAGATTCCTTCTTTCATCTCTTATATTTTGTTGGTGATACTTGTGTCTGTAGATCCTGTTCTCTTTTGTAGTTTTCCATCTCTATAATTGTCTTGGTTTTTGTCTTCTTTATTGCTTCTATTTCTATTTTTTTTTCTTTTAGTCAGTTTTACTCATATCCTTAACTGTTTAGTTGTATTTTTTCTGTATTTCTTTTTGTTTGTTTCTTCTTTAAAGTACTTTACCTGTTTGAATGTATTTTTCCTGCATTTCTTTACAAAATTTATTCATTTCCTCATTCAAGGCCTCTATCATCCTCATAAGATTGGATTTAAGGTTTGGATTTAAGATTATATTTAAGATTTCTTTGTTATTTGAGGTGTGTTAGAAGATTCAGAGCTTGCTGTAGTATCCTACTTCTAGGTTCTGGTAGTGTCATACTTCCCTGGATGTGTTGACTGGTTTCTGATGCTGTCCTTTAGGCATCTGATTTTCTCTAGTGCTGGCTAGATGATTCTAATGCCAGTAGGACTCATCTAGAAGGCAAGGGGTACCATGTGCCTCACAGTGTAGGTCAGGGTCTGGACTCTGCTGGCTGTACCTCATAAGGACCTGACTCTCCTGGCCATACCTCAGGCAGACCTGAATGGCAGGGAAGTGGTGGTGTAGTGTTCCAAGCTGGTTGTTCTGGCAGCCCTCAAAGGCCTCCTCCACAAGGAAGCAGGATGCTCTTGGGGTCCCACAGGGCTCTTCATTTCAGACAGTCATACAATGTCAGCCTAGAGCCAGACAATGAAAGTCAGGAGACCACAAATAACTCACTGCTAGACTCAGTATGTACGAGAAACCTTGTATGGCTTCGAGATTCAAGGGTGGCGATCTGTATCATGGAAGCATGTTTATCTTACTGTGCTCTAAATTTACTGCCATATGTTTCCAAAAGTATCTCCCTATCTTAGATATTAGAGAAGTAAATTCATTTGTCCTGTTGGTCACATCACACTTGCATCACAGTTTTGCTCTAGCTAGCTACTTGAGTGCAGCTATAAACCTTAGTACGTTTAAATAATAATAATAATAATAATAATAATAATAATAATAATAATAATAATGAAAGCTACAACCAAAATTTTCAACTCCTAAGCTGAATGTATAGGTTTTTTTAAATACTATAGACCAGTTTTTACAACATCCTGTATTTTTTATATTTTCATTGAGCACACTAACACATGAGATGATGCAAATACTTGTTCATTTCCATGGTAAATTATTAATTGACAATTTTAAGGTAAATATGTTTATATAAACTTGAAAATATTTATCCATGTTCCTTTCATAAGGACTTTTTCTTCTACATCAATTTAATATCTATAAACATGGCATAAAGTTGTAGATAAAGCTTGTGTTACTACTATTTTGTAGAACATACAGTATTTAATATGATCTTAAATATGTATAATTAATAGAGCTATAAATATAACTTTTAATCAAAATGTTGTAATGCCACTTAGAAATAAGTTTTTCTCATGAAAGATAATCATGTAGCCTAGCTGTGCCCTTGAACTTTATATATAGCTAAGCATATCTGTAAACTTCTTGACTTCATCTCTGGAATATAGGGACTATAGGTTTGTGTTAGCACACTACATTTATGTGGTGCCGGTGATTGAACTCATGGTATCCAGCACACTTGTAAGCACTCAACTAACTTTGATACATCCCAACCTTTCATTTCCTTATTTTATGAACAGTTTTACTGAGATATAATTTATGTTATACCAGTCATCTGTTTAAGTATTCACTTCAACATAGTATAGTGCATTCAAGAGTTTTGCAATCACCACCAGTCAATTTGAAAACATTTCCATTCCTCAGAAAACATAATGTAAGCCCATTAATAATCTCTTTCAATTTTCTCCAAGTTCCCAGAAGGAAGAGAAGAAGAAAGATTATGGCGGCAGAATTTGAAATGATTCACAGAAGGTGCTAGCATATAAGGAGCATGGTTGCCCATAGAAAGGAAACTTGCAGGAAATTCAAGCTTCATTTGTAATTCCACCAATAAAGACACATATCACACTGTTTATTGACAGAGGTAAAATGGAACTTATACATCTTAGTGTAATTATTTAGTAGTACTGATACTAAAAGTGTCATAATCATAGTCATATTCATAGTTGTAGAAGAAGTTTGTGGTGCTAAGCCTCAATGCAAAGCTTTCACATTTTAGGAAAGCATGACAACACTAAAAATGTCACAACGCAATGTGAGAGTTCATAGTAAATTTGTGTTACATTGTGATGAAAGTGATAGGAAATTAATATGCATATGCACAGATAGAGAACTGTGTTTTGTACATTGATCTTTCATTTTACAGATTTAGTGACTTTTTGTGTTTAATGACTGATTTCTGTATTCCTTGAACTTATTGATATAGAAGGCTATGACATCTGCAAATAAAGATACTAATATTTTGTAATTTCAATGTCTTTTATTCTTTTTCTCAAATGTAGCTATTTCTAGAGTCCCTTGTATTATGCTGAATAGAAAAGAAAATGCTGGACAGCCTCCACATTTTCTTATCCTAAAGAAAAAGCATTTTATTTCAACATAAAGTATTATATTAGATCTATGTTTTTCATAGGTGACCTTAATAAGGCAGAAAACAGCCTTTTCTGTTTCTAATTTGTTATGTATTCTTATATGAGAGACATTTAGATTTTATAAATGATACTTTTTTGTTTATTGAGTGATCATCTAGCTTTTGTCTACCTTGAGTAGCTGAGTATTGTTGTTTTGTTCTCTCTATAGTAAGACATGCAAGGAACAGCTGTCATATAGCAAAAATTTACTTACAGTTGCAAAGTAGGATGTGGCAAGCAGCAACACATAGGCACAGACTTGAATTCATCAGGATTAAGAATTAACAGGTATAGGAAGCCAGAGAATCTCCTCTCTATACTTGTTTTCTTTTTTCTTTTTCTTTCTTTCTTCTTCTTTTAAATAAATCTTTTCCATATAACACATTTTGGTGATGGTTTTACTTCCCATAACTCTTCACAGACTTTTCCCACCTACCATCTACCCAACTCCACATAATTTCTCTCTCTTAAAAATCAAACTAACTTCACTTTATTCTCCACTTAAAATAATAGGCAAGAGCTGATAAAGTAGCCCAGCAAATACAGACACTCATTTAAGGAAACTGATGCTGAATTTGACTTTTGGGTTTTATCCCTGGGACACCTGAAGATGGATTATGAGAACTGATTATATAAAGCTGTTCTCTGACTTCCACATGTGTTTCATTAAACAAACACACATACACACACACACACACACACACACACACACACACACACACACACTTATGCATGCACTCATGCACACAAACAAGAAAATAGAAGTCTGACTAGAACTTGCAAGTTTGAATAGTTTAGAAGTCCTGGTAGCATAGAGGTTCTCCTTGTCGTTCTTGTTGCCATATCTTGATGCTAAGGAAATTAAAAAAGGAATATATGAAAACCCAGTGAAAGAGATGAGATGGTTTATGAATTGTGAATTTACTGTTGTGTATATGAAAAAACTTACTGGAGAATCTATCCATTGTGTCCTGTAATTAACCAGCCCTAGTAACAATAGATTGGGGTCTATAATATTCTAAATGTAAAAGTTCTAACAGTGGCCATAAACTTGTATAAAAATATAGAAAAAAATAAAGACATACTCAAAGCATCATATATTCACTTGATGTAGAAATTAATTTTCAAATGTTAAATTAATTTTCTACTTTTAAGATTAATAACACTTGCTTACATGCATAATTCTATGTGACTGAAGTTCATTTTCTAGTATTCTTTTGAAGATATGTATATTAATATTATTAAAAACATGTTGGTACATCTCTCTCATTTCATAGATTTTAAATTTTAGCAAGGGAAAGTACATCATCAGATAAGTTCAGAAGTACTTTACATTCATCATTTATTGAAAAGAGGTTGTGAAGAATTAACATAAATTCTACTTTTGGCATCTCAAGCACTTGGACAAATAAGAAACCTGGCTTAGGGCTTTTAGATACTTCAGTTTCTTCAGATATTTTATACAGCTCAGACTTGGCTCACTGTAGGCTTATAAACTTTAGTATCTCTGTGGCTTTTAAATATTTATTCATTATTTCATGCATGTAAATGTTTGTCTGAATGTACATCTGATACCATACAAGTGCCTGATGCTGCTGAGGTCTGGAGAGAGTGTTGAATCCCTTGGAACTGAAGTTATTGGTGCCTGTGAACCTCCATGTTGGATGCTGGCAACCAAACCTGGATCTTCTGCAGGAGTAGCAAGTGCTCCTCTTTTCCGCAGCCCATCTTTCCAACCTCTTCTCTGTGTATTATATCCAGTTCCTTTTCCAAATCTTCAAAATGCACATAAGAAATCCATACTTTAATTGTCAGATTTAGCTATTTAGTTTATATGTGTAAAACAATGTTTCATCATTTTTTTTTCTTTTTTGTGGGGAAATTTTCAAAATGAGCACCAAACATTAATTCTTCTGTAAAGTATGATGCTGCCTTCTCAGATCTTGGATTTCAATATAATTTGGGTATGGTCCACTTTGGAGTAGTCAATCTCCATTTTGTTAACTAACATTACTACTTCTGGTCATTCATTCTTTTCTAGAAATTCATTCATTGCTCTGAAAACAGTGTCTTCCTAAGTAAAGCTTAAATTTTCCTATTATCCTATACTGATGGCATGATGAAGCTTGGATACGTAAGTGGGAGCCTGATTTGTCTTTCCAATTTCTAAGTAGTTTTACTTCATGCAACTATAACTTATGCCTTATAAGTTCTAGATATCCTCAATACCCTTTTTTGCTTGTTTGTTTGTTTGTTTTGTTTGGTACATTCATTTCTTGTAATGACCATTAAAACCCCCTATCTCATCCGCATGCCCCTGCTTCTATGAGGGTGCTCCCTCACACATATGGTATGTACTCACTGATAAGTAAATATTAGACCAAACGTTCAGAATACCCAAGATATAATTCACAGAACACATGAAGCTAAAGAAGAAGGAAGACCAAAGTGTGGATGCTTCAGTCTTTCTTAGCAGGAGAAACAAAATACTCAAGGGAGGAAATACAAAGACAAAGTATAGGACAGAGACTGAAGGAAAGGCCATCCAGAGACTGCCCCACCTGTGGATCCATCTCATATGCAGTCACCAAAGGTGGACGCTGATGTGGATGTTAGGAAGTGCATGCTGACAGCAGCCTGATATAGCAGTCTCCTAAGAGGTTCTGCCAGAGCCTGACAAGAGGAGGATGCTCATAGCCAACCATTGGACTAAACACGGGGTCCTCAATGGAGGACTTAGAGAAAGGACTGAAGGAGCTGAAGGGGTTAGCAATCCCATGAGAAGAACAAAAATATCATCCAATCAGATCCCCCAAAACACCCAGGGACTAAATCAACAAGAGTATACACAGAATGACTCAGCTCCAACTGCACATGTAGCAGAAGATTGCCTTATCTGGCATCAATGGGAGGAGATGTCCTTGTTACTGTGGAGGCTTGATGAGGCAACAGAGGGGAATTCTAGGATGCTGAGGAGGGAGGGGGGTAGGAAAGCACCCTCATAAAATCAGGGGGAATGGAGACTTGATGGGGGTTTTTGAAGTTGAAACTGGGAAGGGGGATAACAATAGAAAGAGAAATAAATCAAATAACCAATAAAAAAGTGAAAAGAGACAGACATGTATTGTTACATATGACAATAACATTGGTGAAGAAAGCAATTTCAGTAAGTGTTTGCCTTCTTAATTCAAGAAGTGATTTCCTGAGCTGGGCAATAATGACACAGGCCTTTTATCCCAGTCTTTTGGAGATAAAGACAGGTGAATCTCTATGAGTTCAAGACCAGCCTGGTCTACAGAGCAATTTGTAGGAGAGAGAGCTAAGCAGAGAAACCCTGTCATACCATTAAAAAGGAAGGAATTTCTATGGGTACATTAGAAGAAACAGATACTGATTGGCCGAGTTGTACAAAGAAGGAAGAAACAGTAGAAATGAAAATTTTAGAAATATGTAAAAGAGAATAAGTGAGTATTCTTAGTCAATGTAACAATTTGGATTAAGAAGAATAAAAATTAAGTTAGAAAAAATAATGTAGGTATATTATTTACATTTTACACTATACATAAATACATTTTACATTTACTCTTTACACTATTTCTTTGTCCAACATTGTTTGAACATACATGATGATTCAGGTGCTTCTATACAACAAG
>JANHMN010000007.1:62547244-62559004 GCA_030674055.1 Rhabdomys pumilio
AGGTTATAGCCAACCATTTCAGAGAAGTCATGTCAGGAAATCAAGCAGCTATCGTATCACATCACACAGTCAAGAACAGAATGAAATAAATGTACCCATGATACCTGCTTGATGGCTTAGTACTCAGTCATCGTATGCCACTGTTATATCTACCCAATAAAATGGTGTGTCTCACATCCAAGGTGGATCTACCAATGTCAACTAACAATCAAGACAATATCCAAAAAAATGACAACTTGTCAACATGATTTAAACACTACTTCAATCAAATATCCTTTATGAAGCAACTCTAATTTATGGCTATTGACTTTTAAAAACACCATCAAGGAGTTATTTTCCATATCCTGCTTAGGGAGGAGAGCATTAAAGAAGAAAAGAGCAACCTCTGCAAAATGAGATTCAGTCATAGTGTTAGAAAAGCATTTTTGGAAGGTCTTGTTTATTCCCTGTGTATCCAAGGACAGCACACTGTTCCCAACTGAAAGGTAGAAGAATCCCATGTATGCCTAACACGGAACATCTGCCTCTGGTCATTTCCAGTTATTCTGTTTCCATGACCCTCCTTCATGGTTGTATTGCTCTGTGTTTCCACTGAATAAAAAGACGAGGAGATTTTCCAAATGGAAAATTAACATGCAGGGACAGAGACACATGTACATATTACATACATAAACACAAACACACAAACACATATATACACTGCATTACTCTGAGAAAATTATGTAGATGAATATTTTATCTAACTCAGAAATCGAGGGATAGATTAACCAAGAGAATATTCTTATTGAACTAAAGCCAAGTTCTTAAGTAATATTATTCTACATTGAATGTTATAAGAAAAATACACCCACTAAAGAATTTATATATACAAATTAAAGTAATATGAAGCACTGCTTGTGCAATTCATTCCACTAAAACTACTATTAACTATATAATTATAAATTTTGATTTTGTATATTGTGGGTTTTTGTAAAAGGACAATTGAGAATACTATGAAGTAAAAATATATAAAAAAATATAGAGGGTGAATTGTATAACAAACTAAAGGGAGAAAGTATACACAAAGGGTCAAAGATAAGACTGTAAAACCTGAGGTAAGAAGAAATGGCTGAGGCATTCTGGAGGTATATACTCTCTGCTAGCAGAGTGACATCATATCAGCAATTGGTGTGAATCAAGGAGTGGTTAGTCAGAGGGCCAAAGACTTGAATATTGAGCTCTTAATGCTTTCCATACTAAACAGTCTCTGTCCTACTTTAGATGTGTAGAAAAAGAGCTTCAGCACAATTAATTCTAGCTTATTTTTTCTCATGGGTTACCTTAGAGTTTCCAAATCATTACACATAATTTGGCACATCACCATAGGCTATCCAAATATGGTAGACTAAATCCTAGCAGTTTCCATCAAAGTTTGAAGGTTATAATTAAATTTCAAGCAAGTATTATGAAGATATATTTATTCAAATTATAATTCCTAGGATAAGGGGAATCATTTTGCAATGAATGTAAGGTGAAGTCATCACTTCTATGCCAAGTAAATGAAGATTTTAAACAATTTCTATCTCTTCTGACATTGAGAACTTGTTTATCCTTTGAACTGAGTATTTATATCTGCTAAAGCATGGAACACATAAAATACTGAAATGAATTTTTATTTAACTATTAATTACATGATTATTTCTGGTTGCTTATCAAACCATGACATCAGGTGTCTAATGTGGCTATACCCTTTGTTACAGCAAAAGGTACAGTTTTTTAAAATTCTTATATCTGGATATGCCCTGTGTTATAGCTCATCACCCAATAAACAGTCTTCGAAGTTCATTAAATGAAGATAAAAAGGTTGAAGTTTCACAGTAAGCTGAAAATAAAAAGAAAGGAGAAAAGTACACAGGGTATTGGGTCCTTTGGTATTTCCTAGAGAAAAATCACTCAAATAACTTCGGTAAAAATAGACAGGGCATTATTTATTTCTATATTTGTACCAAAATTATTCCAAAAAGAAATTAAGCCCAACAACACAATTATATTTTTCACAGCTCTTGATAAGGACATGCAACATTACTTCACATTCAGATTCAGATACAGTGACTCAAATGATTCTCCTATTTGTTTCTCATGTTCCCATCACCATATTTTCATGTGAAGGAAAAGACAAAGTGTCTTGTGTTTTGTATTTAAATTTATGTTTGAGGTTATATTGTAGTTACAATATTTTGATCTCTTGTTTCCTCCCTCCAAGCCCTTCTACATACTCCCTCCTTTCCTTCAAATCTCATGACCTCTTTTAACTAATTATTGTTGCATACATATATATTCCTAAATATTATATACATATGTAATCCTAATATATTTTATTCTGTTCATGTATAATGTTACTTGTATGTATTTTTTTCAAGGATGACTATTTTGAACTGAAGAATGAATTTGTGTATTCTTCCTGGAGTCTGATCAATTCTCCCACTTTTATTTCTAAATTGCCTCTAGTTCTTTAAATAGTGTTGGAGTTTCATAAGAGTCTACCCAGCTACTTGGGTATGTCCATCAGTGTTGTGCTTGTTCAGCTTACGTTTATGCAGCTATATTGGTAAGACTTGATATGTCAGGCTTCAGATATTAATCTCTGAGATACAATCCCAGGGCCAACTGCATAGCCTTATAGCTCTTAAAATTTATCTGTACCCTCATCTACAATTTTTTCTGAGCTTTAAGTGCAGGAGTTCAATGTAATTATGAAGACCGATATTTCACCTAGTTTTAGGGTAACTACACAAGCTGGAGTTATTTGAAAAGAAGGACCTTCAATTGAGAAAAATATCTCCATAAAATTCACTTGTAAGACTCCTTTATTAATTAGTGATTGATGGACTACGGTCTAGCACATTATTAGTGGTGTCATACATGGGCTGGTGGTTCTTATTTCTAAAATAAAGTAAACAAAGCAAGCCAAAGGGAACACGTCAGTATGCAGCATGCTTCTATTACTTTTCATCAGCTCCTGCCCACAGGTTCTTGCCATCTTTGAGTTTCTGTCCTGAATTTCCATCAATGATGAACAGTGATAAAGAAGTAAGGGCCAAAAAAACCTCTTTCCTCTCCAAGTTGCTTTGGTTTATTCATGGTGTTTCAAAACAGACAAAGACCACCTAACAAAATCCTTAAACCTAGACCTGAGAATACTTCTTTTGAATTACTGACCAGGGCTATCCAAGGATTCTCAAAACATACAGACTATTTATTTTCCTTTTATTTACTGCCCCCTCCCTTCTCAGAGATAGAAGGTAAGTTCTTATCTCTACAGACATTATGCACTTTATAAACAGGACTAACTAGAATCTGACCTGAGTGATACTTCCGGAAGACTAGACTTCATGGTAAAAGAAAGCACTGTGAAAGCTTTCAAAGAGGAGATAATCATCAATTCTATTCAGTTATGGAATCTATTCACCTATATGAATGAGCACCATGACATGATAACCCTAAGGTACAGTAGTGATAGACATAGCTTAGTGGTAACTAACAGCTCTCTAACTGAACTTAAGACTTAACAAGAGGAAAATTATTCCTAGTACTGTAAATAAAGTCAATTACTCAGACCTAGTGAACTCGGAGGAGAATCATCTACAAGCACTAATTTATGAACCAGCATTATCAACAACAACTTAGAAACATCTGTCCTTATACCCACAGACAAGTGTAATATTCACCCTTCACCAAGGTAACTTTGCAAATGATAAAGACCACTAGAGAAAACTGCAACCAATCACAATGCAGGTGTTGTACTGGGGTCTTCAATGAGGCTGCTAATGGGCTGGACTATCTACTACCCAATTAGCTCTCAAAGACTGAATTTGAAAACTACCACATTAGGGATTGAATAGAATCATAGGAATTTTGGAAAATTCTAAGCATTCATTTAAAAATTTGACTTTGTAATTGCTATGGTCTTATCAACAAAGCAGAGGTATAACTTACTTCATTATTTAATATACATTTCATAATTTCTGCAATAGTTGTGTAAATATTTAATCCTTGAAGACTAACAAATTATGTTCTGGAAATTTTTCACAAAAAATTTATGTAAGTATTTCAATTTGTTTTTCCCGAGTTTTAATCTACTAAAATCATTTTCACAGAGGTTGGCAATTTGATTTCATCTTAAAAGATTTATTGATGTTTTCATGTATTATTCTTTACATCTCTTATTCTCTTTAAGAGAAGTGAATGGAAATGTTCATTATGTAAATTTGTTATTTTCATATGGTATTTCAGGTAACTCGTTAAGTATTACAAGCATTATTGTGGATTTTTGTTTATTTGTTTATTATTGATCATTTTATTTATTTGCATTTCAAATGTCTGCTTCCTGGTTTCCCCTCTGCAAACACCTTATCCTGTCCCCTCTTTCCCTGATTCTTTGAGGGTTCTCACTCACCCACTCACCCACCCACTACTGCCTCACTGCCTTAGCATCCCCCTATACTGAGGCATCAAGCCTCCACAGGACGAAGAGTTAATAAGAGATAATTCGATCTTCTGTTATATATGCAGATGGAGCCATGGGTCCCTTCATGTGTATTGTGCTCTTGATTGTTGGTTTAGTCCCTGGGAACTCTAGGGATGTCTGGTTGGTTGATATTGTTGTCCTTCTTATAGGGTTGCAAACCCCTTCAGCTCCTTCAGTCCTTCCTTAACTTCTCCATTAGGGTTCCCGTACTCAGTCTGATAGTTGGCTATGAGCATCCACATCTGTATCTGTAAGGTTCTGGCAGAGCCTCTCAGGGACAGCTATACCAAGTTCAGGTCAGCAAGCACTTCTTGGCATCAACAATAGTGTCTTGGTTTGATGGCTGGATATGGGATGGATCTCCAGGTAGAGCAGTCTCTGGGTGGCCTTTCCTTCAGCCTCTGCTCCACTTTTTGTCCCTGCATTTCCTTTAGACAGTAATAATTCTGGGTTAATATTTTGAGAAGGGTGGGTGGCCCAGTTACTCAATTGGATATGGTCTCTACAGGTTTTATCTCCCCTTTGTTGGGTATTTCAGCTAATGTTATCCCTGTTAGGTTCTGAGAACCTATTGCTTCCCTAGCACCTGGGACTTTCTAATGGCTAACTCCAGTTTCCCATCCCCCACTGCTACACACTTCCATTTAATTTTGTGCCCCTGTGTACTTCTCCACATCTCCTCCCACACCTGATCCTACCCATCTTTTTCCCTTCCCTTAATGTTTTCCTCTTCGATTAACTCTTGAAACTATAAGAAACAAAGTGACCCCATATTTTTAATGTATTCCTTCAGATTCTCACCTACTCAAGTCAACAGCCACCAGGGTTCTCAACCTAAAAACAGAATAACATCTAATCAGTTTGTTTCATAAAGTTAATAGTTAAGTGAACTAGATGTATCGAATTTCATTTATTCAATAAGTGTTTTTTAATTGTTCAAGTTTTCACAACATATGTGTTATATAGAACGTTATAGCATTTATTTTAATTGTATTGCTATGAGAATTTTTTAACATTAACAGAATATGGTGGTTTCATTCAGTAAGGAAAATAAACTCACACTCGATGGACACTAGCAATATCAGGACTAATACTCAAGAGTTCTCTTAAATCATTCAAAATAAGACAGACTTCTAATAATTCTAAGCCTGCTTTATTCACAAACTGTTAGAACATTCTATTCAAAATTTTGATGTGGAAAGTCATAGCAATAATGTTTAGAACAGAGTGAAGAGGAAAGTAGTTATTAATGGTCCAATTTGTTAACTTAACAGAGAAACTTGAATTATGTAAGGGAAAAGATAGAACATGGAAAAAGCCTGTTTTCTGGATGCCTTACATGATATCTCATGTTTTTTCCATCCTAACACTTTCCATTTTCCTCCTCTTTACAAATCAGAGAGTGATGCATCTGTGGGGTCACACGTCTGAGACCCACACTCTGATACAGGTGTGTACTTAGGGTCAGACTAGTTGCTGTCACCAGACAGAGCTGCTGCTTTGCTGGGAGGCTCTGTACCTTAGAAAAGCTTAGCAAGGCATAGTTCTGTTTGATCATTCCCCATTATTCAGCCCAGGCCTACCTACCATTGTTCCTTGTTAACTGCATCATATTCTCTCATGTGCTCTAGTGGCACATCACTGGTACCTGACCTTAGGCAGCTATATCCTGTCTTCACAGCACAGAAATATTTCCTCAAGAGAACAGTAGAAATAATACCTTCCTCACACATTTATTGCTAGGCTGAAATAATTTGCTCCATATTTTGAATCTTACCTAATCCATTTATTTATGTTTGTACAGTCTTATTCTAAATTCAAAACACTATTTAGATTGTGCTATATGTGATCCTATTTCTACTTTATTTAATTGAGTATAAATTTTTACATAACAATCATAGTTGTCATAAGTCACAAAATGTTGTGCTTTATAAGGGAACATGATATTATGAGCATATAGTCTATATTTTCTTATAATTTACTGATCCTATTACAGGTACTCATCTCATGCATATGCATTGGCTACTTGTAGTTAATGCTAGCAGAAGGAAATTGCATATGATTCTCAAGGGTGCTGCATCAAATGGATGCAGGAAATTATGACTACTATGGCAGCTCTATTTTTAATGGTTTTAGAACCTTCCTCACTGAGTCCTATAAGAGACTTAACATTCTTACACTCTGTGTAAGTTTTATCTTTCCTGGCATCCTTGTAGGATTACTGTACAACATTTTGGTACTAACTATGGTAATAAGTGTGAGATGCTATCTGCCACTGATATTCATGTGTGGGACTCCTAGCAGCAAACACCATTTCATTTGCCATTGATCATTTTCACACTGATGCTTTCCTTTGAAGGAATGCCACTTAGGCCTTTTACTTACATTTAGATTGTGTTTTTTGTTTGATTTTTTTTATATTGTTACATTGGACAATAATTTTTGTGTATGTATTTAACTTTGACATCTAAACAAAATTCTTGTGTTAAGTATTTTCTCACATTTTATACGCCTAGTTTTCATTTAGTGTTGTCTTCTGTCCTTTATGAAAATTTTCTTGTATCTATTGGTTTTTGTACTTCTTGTTTTAGTTCTTAATGTGGTGCTCAAATAGGATGACTATGTTGAATGAGAATTTATTGTTCTGACCCCACCCCTCCCAATCCAGTTGAAATATTATTTCAAAGTTCCAAATGGTCTTCCAAGTCTGAGGATTTCTCAGGGATTACGTAAATGTGCTGGGTAACCACACATATTACTTCACTCATGGAAATTCTGATTATTATTAATATAAACCAGATTTAATTACAAAATGTCCCATTTGCCCTTTCCCTATTAAAACTGACCTGATGTGGTTGAAAAATTATACGGGCACTCCAGACATAAGGGTCAGGAAATTTGAGTGGGAAGGAGATGCAATAAAACTCGCATCAACACACTTAATAGAGACTTTCTAATACTGTGTGAGGTCACCTTCAGACTATCTCAGTGCAATTAAAAGAGGAATACCCTTATCCCACCTTCCTACTGACTCAGGGGATTAACTTTACCTTATAGTGTTGCTTCAAGGCTTGAGTTTGACTATATGTGTCATCTTCCAGGAACATTGGCATCCAACAGGCATTCAGTGTTCTGTGAGATCCTGTTTCAAAGAAGGCATCTTTGCAATGTTTTGGATTATAAAAGCTTTGAAAATGACAGTGCTTGAGTCTTTGTTGTTTGCATAGGTATTTCTCAACAAAAGATACTCAACACTGAATGACTCTAAAGATGGGAAAGACAAAACAAACATAGAAAAAACTCAGTAGATAATGTCTGTGCTAATATAGGAGTGGAAGAGGACAAACTATTGCAAATAAAGATAGAAAACTTTTTTAGAAAGTCTACATCATATAAATGAATCTGAACATTTTGTTTGTAATTATCAGCATTTGTTATTATAAAGATAAACATTAAATTAAAGTTAAATAAGCACATATAGAAATACATCATAAACCTTAATGTTAGGGGAAATGACTGGTGGAGAAACCAATTGGAATGTTATGTTTATGTACTTTTCTCATTTTTGAAAACAATGGAGAACTATGAGACACCTGTTGCTAGTTATTTATTGTTATGTATATTAGAGGTTTATCATACTCACTGTCCTATAAGCAAGGACTTGAATATAGTTTCAAAAGTATGGTTTAATATAATTATGAGAGGGATTAGGGCTGTAGGCAGGCATTGTGCTAAAACAGTAGCTGAGAGCTATATTGTGTTCTGTAAACACACAGAAACTGGGCCTAGCATGGGCTTTTTTGAAACTACAAAGCCCATTCCTAGTACCAACTTTGATCCAATGAAGCCATATGTCCTAATCCTTGTTACTTTAATTTTTTCAAGTCCTATTTTCAATGATGATTCTTAAACATTTTAACGTTCTTCTTAGCCCACCACCCACCAGAGATAGTGGAAAAGAAAAGATACTGAGGAAGTGGACCTGTTTAGATATGGGTCTTTGGAACAACTCCTGTCTGTATTGTCTGGAAATCGGCCACTCAGTTAACAGGTCAGCAGTGGCAGCTCAGTTTATAGCCACACTTCACAGATATATCAGCAGTCAGGATTGGTAATGTCTGGATAGCAAATATTAATCAGCAGTGGTGGCTCTACCTAGCAGAGACAGACAGGTCTTATGCTAGGTAAGACTCAGCAGGAGAGACATTGAGTGACACCAGGAGAAGTTCTAGGCTGTGCCTCTTTCAACAAAGCAACGATCAGTGAATACATGAGACCAACAAGAGTTGCAAGGCAAGCCTAGCTCAGCCTCCTCCATCACTGTCCAAGGAAACTCCCTCAAAATATCATGTGTCCTCCACAGGTCTTGCATTAGCATGTTTCTTGCTTCAACAAATGTATTTGTCTCTGCTACCATCACCCTGTGAATTAGCCCAAGTCTGCAGAAGTGGCAAGAAACTGCAGCAGACCACCATAAGATTTTGGTGTGTTTTTCTCTATGGATTCCGGCAAATGCAGATCACCTATGCAATGTAAGGTGGACCAATACCTTCATCATTAGCAAAGAATCCTTTATCACATGTACTTTCATATGCTTGCTTTAGCAGAATATCCTTTCTCCTGTGTCTGCTTCAGCTAAACATTCTTTCACAAGTCTGATGTAGCTTTGTACCTATGTCCACTTCAGGTAAATGTTTCTTCATAAGTTTGCCCCAGCAAAAGATCATCCAGCTGACCTTTAAGTTTCCACTTCACCTTCTAATAAAACAGAGTCTACTTAGTCAAATATATAAGACTATGATGCCATTCTTATGCACACTATCACAGGGATCTTTTCTTTAAAAAAAAAAAACATATAATGGACCTGTGTAATGCCACACACATTCATATTGAAATTGTTTAGTATTTGGCTAAAAAATATATAATAAACAATCAATTTAGCTTTTTTATGTCAATAAAATCTGTTCTCTAACCTAATGGGCTTTTCTTTAGAAATTAAATTTTTAAAAAGATAGAAAACAATTTTACTCATATTTTATGAATATGAACCCTGGAAAGAAAAATCTTATTAAGGAGTTATAACATATATTTAAGATGGACAAATACAGTATAATCAAATCAAATATCCTCAGTATTTTTATAATCTGCAAAATTATACTTAACAAAGCTAGGTATTCATACACTTATTTTATATTTAAGGTAACAAAATGAGTTCATAAGATATTTACAATTTTTCTATGAAGAGAATTTCACTTAAATATGTAGTCTTAATTTTAATTTCATATTTAACTTCTTTTTTATATTTTATTTTTATATTATTATTTGTAGACAACATCTCAAGAAACCCAGGCATGCTTAAAATTTAGTATATATTCACAGCTGCTTTTGCTTTCATGATTTACCTGCCCCTATCTCCCAAAGGCTAGGATTCCAGCATGTTTCACCACATTTACTTTATTCTTGTTTTTAGATTGATAGACAACTGTATCTATTTTGTACATCCTGATGCTCTGAATTATGTGTGAATAGAATAATTAAATCTAACTGATTGACAATTTTATTATTTCACATAAGTACCAAGTCTGTGGTGAGAACTTTCAACAATTATTCAACATTTCTCCATAATAATAACATTTATAAAATGTCATGTTTTACAAAATTTATCTTATTCTCATTTCCCTTTAATTGAACGTTTCTACCATAAGATCAACATCTTCCTGAGCTCTTGCTCCAGTCATTCTTGTCTCTGGATGAAATTTTTCTACTGTAAGTATACATTTTATAGGATCCTCAAAAAAAGAGATTGCTCAGAATTTGTCTTTTTTTTTCCAGTATTATTTTTTATTCATCATGCTTACCTTCTTTTCTATTCTAAAAGAGTTGATCAATTACAACAAATATATCAAAACTGATTTTACTACTAGACTGAGCTTGAAACTTACTATCCTTAGCTAAAAATTGGAGCAGGAGATTTATTTTCTTACTGCAGGAATTAATGGATATAATAAGAGACAATGTCAGTTATGAGGTTTTATAGACAACACTAAGTTGGAAAAGATCTACTCACATGTTGACATGGATAATAAGATATAGCATACCATCCATTTATCTTCCAGTTGATTAATTTGATGGAGAGAATATCATGTATACTTGCTAATTATTTACCTAAAAAGAGTAGAAAATATTTTAAAAAAATGTTGTCTAGAGACAAAAATAATTGAGGGAAAAACAAGCATCAAGAAAGTGTATGTTTTAGAAACTCACAAAATTCAACTTCTTTTTAACAAAGCACTTTAAGTTTCAAAAGCTAAGAAGTGCAGAATTTCCAACCAATGCTACTATTGTTTGAAATTAGATGAATTCCTCAAATTCCTAAGTCTAAGTTAACTGTCCTAGATAAGGTTTCAACATATCTATCATATTCAAACTGTGGGGGAAACCAACAATGTATTCTATAAAGAAGAAACGGGCAATGCAAGGTAGATAGGAAGGAAAGGGATAGGTGCAAAGCATTTCAGAAAAATAAGAGAGTAGAGGGAGTGAGAGAATACAGTATCTGTTATCACTTGATATCATGTAACTGATTCATACCAATACCAGTCCTTGGATTCAATGATATCAATCAAAATTACAATGTTTTAATTAAGTGACACAGTTAATTGTATTTTATGAAAGAAGATCTGTAGAAAGGCAAACATCAGCCCTCATGATCTTTATATACTTCACAAAACTCTAGCAGTTCCAGTTGGAACTGTGCCACAGCTCTTAAAATCTAACCCTGATTCAACATGATGAACCACACAGGAATTATTGTTAACCACAAAGACACCTTTGACATGAACTGATTAATAAAAATATTTGCTACAATTTAGTATCATTTATTAAAATATGATTTATTTTAATGGCACTGTACCAGGTTTCATCTTTGTACAATTTTCATCTTTCCACATAAACCCGAGTCTTTTTTATTTCTTTCTTTTTTAAATTTTCTGTAGTTCTTGAGATACTTAAAGACAAAATAAAAATTAAACAAAATCTATCCACAAATATAGTCCTATCAAAAATAATGAAAGGAAAACTCCAACCTAAGAAGGATAGCTATATCCAAGAAAACACAGGAAATAAGTTATCCCAAGCCAGAAAAGGCAAATGAAGAATGCACACACACACACACACACACACACACACACACACACACACACACACGAGAGAGAGAGAGAGAGAGAGAGAGAGAGAGAGAGAGAGAGAGAGAG
>JANHMN010000007.1:62562797-62577380 GCA_030674055.1 Rhabdomys pumilio
ACACACACACACACACACACACACACACACACACACACACACGGAGGCAATCCTGGATATGAAAATCCTACAAAAGAGAACAAAATCTACATATGCAAGTATCATCAACAGAATATAAAAGATTGAAGATAGAAATTTAGACATGGAAATTACGTTAGAAGATACTAATACATCCATCAAAACAAATGTCAAGTAAAAATAGTTTCTAAGGCAAAACATCCAGGAAATATGGGGCACAGTGAAAAGACTGAAATTAAGAATAATAGAAATAGAAGATGGTGATGGATTCCAGTTCAAAGGGCCAGAAAAGATCCTCAACAACATTATAGAAGAAAACTAATGCGAAGAAAGAGACAGCCATAAAAGTAAAAATAGCATACAAAATACCAAATAGACCAGAGAAGAAAACCCTCAAATTTTGTATAATTATGCAAAATTTAGTATCAATTTAACAAATATAAATTCTATTCTGTATATATATATATGATTCATGATTGTTACTTTCTGAAATTTTTATTCTTTACTCTTACATAAATACATTTTATTTGTACATACAAATGTAGGATCATGGGTATAAAATGCTTTTATGTAAGAGTAAAGAATAAAAATTAGAGGAAGTAACAATCATGGATCATTAATATCTCTGAACATCAATGGACTCAATTCACCAGTAAAAACATATTCTACCAGAATCAAATGAAAACAGAACCCATCATTCTGATGTATATAAGAATCACATCTCAGCAATGATGACACTTATTATTCTGTTTTTAAAAAGATCATAGAAAGGTTTCCAAGAAAACAGACCTAAGAAACATGCTGGAATAGCCATTTTCATATCTAACAAAGTAGACTTTTAACTGAGAACAATTAAAAGAGATAGGGAGGAACACTTCATACTCATCAAAGTAAAAATCTAGCAGGAGAATATCTCAGTTCTGAACATCTATGCCCCAAATGTCAGGGCACCCAAGTTAATAGTGGGAGACTTTAACACAACACTCTTATCAGTGAATCTCACCTTGACTCTCACAAGTCACTGAGACAGAAACTAAACGGAGAAATAAGGAAAAGTTCAAATGTTATGATTTTAAAGGGTTTAACAAATAACTATAGAACAGTTTCTCCAGTCACATAAGAATATACATTCTTTTCATCAACTCACAGGATCTTCTCTGAAACTAACCTTATAGTTGGTCACAAAAGAAGCTTCAACAGATACAAAAAGATAGAAATAATCCCATGCATTTTATCAGATGACCATAAATTAAAACTGTACTTAAACAATAACAGAAAAAACAGAGTGCCTACATATTCACACAAACAGAATAACTCTCTACTCAGTGATCAATGAATCAGTGAAGAAATTAATAAAGAAACTAAAGACTTTCTGAAATCCAATGAAAATGAAGGTACAATGTGGCCAAACTTTTGGAACACTATGAAAGCAGTGCTAAGATGAAAGCTCAGAGCACTAAGTACCCACAAGAAGAAATTGGGGAGTTCTCCTACTAATAGATGCAAGTGCATCTATCTAACTCCTCCATTGGGGACCCCATGATAAGTTGAATGGTTAGCTGCTAGCATCTGCCTCTGTATATGCCAGGCTCTAGCAGTGCCTCTCAGGAGACAGTGTATTGGGCCCCTGTCAGCATCCACTTCTTGACATCCACAACAGTGTTTGCATTTGATGAATGAACCTGGGATGGATCCCCAGGTGGGGCACTCTATGGACAGCCCCTCCTACAGTCTCTGCTTCACACATTATCTCTGTGTTTGCTCCTATATTTTGTTACTCCTCTTAAGGACTGTAGTGCTCATATATTTTTCTTTCTTCTTCATGGGTTCCATGTGATCTGTGAGTTCTATCTTGGATATTGCAAGCTTTTGGGTTAATATCCACTGATCAGTTAGTGTATATCATGTGTGTTCTTTTGTGATTGGGTTACCTCACTCAGGATGATATTTTCTAGTTCCATCCATTTGCCTAAGAATTTCATGAAGTCATAATTTTTAATAGCTGAGTAGTACTCCATTGTGTAAATGTACCACATTTTCTGTATCCATTCCTCTGCTGAAGAACATCTGGGTTCTTTCCAGCTTCTGGCTATTATAAATAAGGCTGCTATGAACATAGTGAAGCATGTGTTCTTGTTATATGTTGGAGCACCTTCTGGGTGTATGTCCAGGAGTGGTATCTCTAGATTCTCAGGTAATACTGTGTACAATTTTCTGAGGAACCACCAGACTGAATTCCAGAGTAGCTGTACCACCTTACAATTCAACCAATAATAGATGAGTGTTCTTGTTTCTCTACATCCTAACCAGCATCTGCTGTCATCTGAGTTTTTATTCTTAGCCACTCTGACTAGTGTGAGGTAGAATCTCTGTTGTTTTGATTTGCAATTCCCTGCTGATTAACTATGTTGAACATTTTTTAGGTGCTTCTTGGTCATTCCATATTCCTCAGTTGAAAATTCTTTGTTGAGATTTGTAGCCCATTTTTAACAAGTTTATTTGATTATCTGGATTCTAACTTCTTGAGTTCTTTGTGTATTTTGAATATTACCCCTCTATCAGATGTAAAGATATTTTCACAATTTGTTGATTGCCATTTGGTCCTATTGACAGTATCCTTTGCCTTGCAGAAACTGTGCAATTTTATGAAGTCTCATTGTCAATTCTTGATCTTATAGCATAAGCCATTGGTGTTCTGTTCAGGAACATTCTCCCTGTGCCCATGTGTTTGAAGCTCTTCTCCACTTTCTCTTCTATTAGTTTCAATATGTCTTGTTTTATGTGGAGATCCTTGATCCACGTGAACCTGAGTTTTGTACAAGAAGATAATGATGAATCAACTTGCATTTTTAACATGCTGACCTCCAGCTCAACCAGCACCATTTGTCTTTTGTTTTCCACCAAATGGTTTTAGCTCCTTTGTCAAAGATCAAGTGACCATAGGTATGTGGGTTTATTTCTAGGTCTTCAATTATATTCCATTGATCTTCTGGCTTATCTCAATACCAATATTATGCAGTTTTTATCACTATTGATCTGTAGTATAGCTTGAGGTCAAGGATGGTGATTCCTCCAAAAATTCTTTTGTTTTTGAGAATAGTTTTCATTATCCTTGGCTTTTGGTTATTCCAAATAAATGTGAGAATTGCTCTTTCTAACTCAGTGAGAAATTGAGTTGGAATTTTGATGGTGATTGCATTGAATCTGTAGGTTTCTCTCAAGAAAATGGCCATTTTTACTATATTAATCCTGCCAATCCATGAGCATCAGAGATCTTTCCATCTTCTGAGAGCTTCTTTAATTTCTTTCTTCAGGGACTTGAAGTTCTTGTCACACAGATCTGTCACTTGCTTGGCTAGATTCAGACCAAGGTATTTTATGTTATTTGTGACTATTGTGAAGGGAATTCCCTAATTTCTAGCTCAGCCTGTTTATCATTTAAGTAGAGGAAGGTTACTGATTTGTTTGAGTTCATTTTATATCCAGTCACTTTGCTGAAGTTGTTTATCAGGTTTAGGAGTTCTCTAATAGAATTTTTAGGGTGACTTAAGTGTACTATCATACTGCAAATCATGATATTTTGACTTCTTTCTTTCCAATTTGTAACCCTTTGACCTCATTTTGTTGTCTAATTGATCTACCTAGGTCTTTGAGTACTATATTGAATAGGTAAAGAGAGAGTGGGCAGCCTTTCTTGTGGCCCCATGGGGAGAGCAACTATATGAACCAACCATAGCTCCCAGGGTCTAAACAGCTAGCCTTGGAACACATATGGAGGGACCCATATCTCCAGCTGTATATGCAATTAAGAATGTCAATGTTGGGCATCAGTGAGAGAGGCATTCCTTGCTCCCATGAAGGCTGGATGCCCTAGTGAAGAGAAATTCGAGGGCAGGAAGGTGGGAAGGAGTAGATGGGAGGGGAAACACCCTCATAGAAATAGGAGGAGAGATAATGGGATAATAAAGAGTTTCTGGAGGGGATGGGGAAAGTAAATAACATCTGAAATGTAAGTAAATAAAGTATACAATAATAAAAAGTAAAAATAAAAGACAAAACATGTAATGGAACTGGTTTTCTCAGTCAAGCATTTGAGATAGTTTGGCAGCAATTTAATATTACCAGTATTACTGGAATTCCTTATAATTGTCAAGAACAAGGGACTGTGAAAGGGGCCCATGGAACTTTAAAGCAGTATCATCATAAAATAAAAAAGGGGGAGATATATCCCAATATACCACAACTTTTTAAATCATGTTCTTTTTACTTTAAATTATTTTAAAAATTTGTATGCCAAGGAACTTTCTACTGAGTGTCTATGGCATTTTACAACTAGCATACTTATGCATTGGTGAAAGGGAAGGATTCACTTACTGGCATATGGCATGATCCCAATCAGGTATTTAATAAGGGGAAGAGGGTATGTTTGTGGTTTTTTGTTTTTTTTTTTTCTGCAAGATGCTGAAGGAGCATGGTGGCTACCAGAGTGACATGTGAGACATACTGATGCCAGGACAAAGAATGATACTGACTTGTGATCTTGCTGAGTTCCCTGATCATGGGGACTGAGAAGATGTATTGGACATAAGTTCCTGACCCACCATTGCTTGCCTATACCCCTGATGGGACAAGCTTCCTTGCCTTAAGGTTTTAAACCTCATGGAACACAGATTCAAAAAGAGAAGTTATAGTGACTCTTGTTATTCTTAAATGTGACCAGTTATTCAGACTCAATCATGTACTGGTTTAGAAATTAATCTAATACTGGAAAGAATAGACTTCATTTGGAAGGTTGGTTCTGGGCATTTTCAGAGACATATTTGGAAGCTAGCTGCAGTTCTCTATGAAGTTATGTAAGCAAGAGATAAAGTTGGTACAGGATCTGGATTTCAAACAAGTGTTAGTACATGTGTTCAGGTTCGTTTAATTTTCAAGTTAAATCCTTTCATTTCATCTACAGTATTTAAGGTAAATTGCACTGAGTGTACACTTTCTAATTGTGTTAGTGTGTTGAAACTCAGCATGTCAGTTATGGAGGTCTATCAACTAGCTTTTGTTTTAGTGCCTTAAGTATCACAGAACCTTGATATTTTGTAAAAAGCTTGCAAGTACTGTAAGAAGTGATTCAGGTTTTGAGCAGAAGCAAGAGGGTAGTGGACTTGATTATTGCTGGCTTAACTGCTTTAACTTCATTAATTGCTAGCACCACTGCTTCTGCAATTGCTTTGACACAAGAAGTTAAGACAGCTATTTTTGTTAATCATTTAGCAAAAAAAATGTTACCACTATGTTGAAAAGACAAGAGGATTTAAATAGGCATTTGGAACAACAGACTGATGCTCTTTATACTATTCAAATTATTGAAAGGAGGTTCAGAGCTTAAAAGTAAGGAACTATCTCAAGTGTCATGCCAAATACTATTGGATTCATGTTAGATCTAATATTTACAGTAGTACTTATTATAATTAGGAAAAAGTTTAAAGAAACTTACATTGTATTTGGCATAATTCTAACACCTCTCAGAGTTTTTTAATTTTTCATAGTGAGATTATGAATTTAAAGAATGCTGCTCTGCTGAGCATTGTTGCGGCAGATACTGTAATAAAAGAACCCATGGCCTGAGGTCAGTATTTCTATTTTGGTCAAGCTTCAAGAATGGCATATATACCTTGTTCATTCTAGCCCTTTTTGTCCTGGGAATACTTTTTTCCTGCCCATTGTGTTAAAGCTTTTCTTTAACAGCATCAACATGTTGGGAGTCAATGTACATGGCTTGAACCTGAGAGTGGACCCCCACGCAAAGTTATTAAATTAACAATCTGGCAAGCAAAAATGGGTAAATTATGAACAGAGCCTTGCCAACCTAAGACATAAGTGCATTGCTTTTGAAAATGCATAATCCTGGATGGGTATGGAAGGCATTCTTGTCAGAAAGACCCAAGACAGGCTCAGACTCGTTTATGAAATAAAAAAGGGGGAAAGGCAGAGAGCTTTTAGGGCTTCTTGGCACAAATCTGACATGGGCCAAGAACAAGGAAATGGGCTGCTTGGAAGGAATGACATAGGCCAAGACCAAAGAAGTGGGCTTCAGGCAGTGATCTGACATTAGGCTCAAACAAAGAAGTAATTTCAGGCAGAAATCTAAATCTTAGGCTAGAACAAAAAAGCAATTTCAAGCAGGAATCTAAATTTTAGGCTAGAACAAGGAAGTAGGCTTTAGACATGAAAATGACTGTGGACTAGAACAGATAAGTAGGCTCAGATAATTTGGTCATCCTGATAAGCCCTTAGAAACAATGATCACACTAATGTTCGTGGAACTTTATTTATTGCCTCTCTTGTTCTGTAAATATGTATATTTATTTTCTTGCTTGTTCCTTGATTATTTGCATCTATTTTACTGCTAGTTACTCAACCTAGAACTGACCTTAATACTTGCATGTAATTAAAATGATATAAAAGCAAAAAGGAGGAGGGGGGATAGGATAAGGGTTTTCTAGAGAGGGGAAATGGGGAAAAGGGAAGCATTTGAAATGTAAATAAATAAAATATCCAATAAAAAATAAAATGTATCTGAAGGTTCTAGGAAAAGATAAAAAAAAAAAAGACACACACCTAATTGGAGTAGATAGCAGGAAATAATTAAAATCACATCTAAAATCATTCAATAATATATAAAGAGAACAATACAAAGAATCACCCAAACTAGGACCTGGTTCTTTGAGAAAATCAACAAGATAGACTAACCCTTAGCCAAACTAATTACCAGAGTGAAAAACAGTGCCTAATTAAATCTGTAACAAAAGGAAGACATAACAACATATACTGAGGAAATTCAAAGAATTATTTTTGAATTTTGTATTTTGAAGATATTACCTCAAAAGCCTATTCTCCACAAACTTGATAATCTAAATAAAATGGATGATACTCTAGACAAATGTCAGAACTGGGACAGAGAAATGGAGAAAAATCAGATACAGGGCCTATAGAGATTTCATAGTGCAGAGACCAGGATCAGTGTGAAGATATAACCTTTTTATTACAAAACATATATACATCTTTTCATCTTTTCATTCAATAAGGATACAGTTCTTTAATCAAGGGCGAGTCAAATTTTATATATGATATCTTGTTGAATCTAATTTGCTTGCCCATAACTCTGTAAGGGAGGGGGTAGATCACCCAGAGGGGATTTCCATTAAGATAGAGGAAGCATGTCTTCACTTAGCACACTCTGGCATTGGTTTATCTTGCCTTCTTAATTGATCATTTCTTACTGTGACTTCATAGACAGAAATGCCCCCAAACAACTTGTCAGAATATTCTGTTGATTTAGAGCCTCTTCTGAAGACTCTGCTGATTGTCAAAACCCCTTTGTTTCCTTCTGGTTTAAACTGCCTTTGCTAATTTGTGAATGGCGTTTGCAAATGGGTAGATCAACTACTGCTGATTTCTGTGAAATTAACTGCTGACATCTTGACAAGAAAGATTGGAATCACCCCAAGGAATTATTTCTAAACAGGTCCATGTCCCCTTTTGCCCAATAAACCTTTCCTTAACCAGCTCTGGTGGGTGGTGGGCTAGAAGGGAGGATAAAATCTTTAAGAACCCTTATTAAAGAAGGTTTTGGAAAATCTAAGCTTATAATAAACGATCTACCAAAAATCTCAATGATTTCTTTTTACTTTGGCTATTTAATTGCTGGCATGGGTCCTACCTTTAAGTCTTGTGTAAATACCTAATGAGATTCCAGCAGAGAAAAGTGATTTAATCTTTGTAAGCACATGAAAATTAGAGATGGATTCCTGTGATGGTAGATTAGATCCAATATTCTCAATACTAGGACCTGTCTGGCTTAATCTTGTGCAGGCTGATCCTATCACTGATTCTATAAGTTTATATGGGTGCTAGTCTTTTTTTGTCTGAAAGACACTCATTCTTTGGTGTCGACTCTTACAATTTTACTGTTTCTTCTTTCTGAGACTGAGAAGAGAGCTTTGATAGATTTAGGACTGAGAGTGACAAAGTTTCATACTCTTTGCACATTGACCAATTGTAATTTTTTGTATTAGTTACCATCTACCCCGAAAGTAAGAAATAGATGGCAACAGGTCCAGAGAGTTTGAATAGATGGTGGAACAAAGGCATGGTGATAAGTTGCCAGAAGAGCAGCTGTGGATTCACATATCAGTCTTCCAAACAGGAAGACAAAAGAGCTAACTCAAAAGAGGAAGAGATATTTTGAAATGTTAAATCCAGCCTCAAGTTTCATATCTCCTTTGAAGGACTACCTGTGTTATTTCTGCCTAAATATTTCCACCAACTGTGGGACAAGTATTCAAATATGAGAACCTATGGAGGTCATTCTCATTCAAAATACTATCACAGTCTTTAGTAAACTGACAAATATTGGCAAGACTAATTAAATAACAAACTAACAAAGTATACCTAATTTTCTGGTAATGTAGTAGGTTGAGATGAATATTAGGTATAATCAGCAGATCATAGAGGAAAAATGCCTATTGTTTCCTAATTTTAATTTAATTTAGAAAAATCCATGTAAGTTATTAACAATTAGGACTAATATTATATTGAAATATATTGGGAAGATAACAAAACACTCCAGTAAATCAGAAATTAGCCAAGTGACTATTCAAAAAAATTGAAATTATATAATTAAAATTATTATAAAAATATAAAGTATTTAAAGCTTACATGGTTTGGTTTTAACCTATATGAATCTACTGATAGGGTGCTTGCAAATACAGTTGCATCAGTTCTCTTCTTGGTACAAAAGCATGTAGTGCTGAAAAGCCTCTTAGGCTCCTTCTCATTTTATTTTTCTAATAGATCTTACATTGTCATTCAAAGTAGGAAAGTTGATTGTTAGTATCATTAGTATGATGTCCTCCATAACCAAGATATTATCCCCAATAAAAAAGAAACAATTTGGAAGAAAGAAAGAATGAAAGAGAAAGAGAGAGAGAAAGAGTCAGATATCTGTCAATATAAAAATACACAAAAGATTGTAAATGAAAAAAAAGACATTTAAGCATCTAGTTTGGATTAATTATGAAACAAAGAAATAGCTTTAATACCTGCATGCATATGCAGAGAATAGAGAAAAATTGAAAAGTAATTGCACAATTATATGCAATTTTGAAGATAAGAGTATTTCAAGAAGTTGCATGTTACTGAGGTTGCATTATCACCACCACCCCCAGCAAAAAATAAATCAACCAACTACAAGTCAAGATACTTTAGACACTCATCATAATTGTGCAGGTAATACCAAAAGATAGCAGAGTTTTAATAATTCTTTTTCTCTATAAATAAAATTCTTAGTTTCATTTTATAAACACACACAATTAAAATTGGCAGGGAATTTTAATAGAATGGTGTCTCATGACTCAAATATCTATCTGTCTGTCAGTCTGTTTTTCTGTCTGTCTATATATCTGTCTATCTATTTATCTATCTATCTGTCATCTTTCTATCTTTTTCTTCATACTTTACACTTAGAGTCAATATCTCAGAATTATCTAAGTATGTCCTGGGACACAATATGTAGTTCATGGGGAAGTCATAGAAATGCCACTTCCTCAGCATCCAACATGTTCAGGCTGTATGTTTGATTCTCAATGATTTTATGGTAACTTTGTTTTCAAGATTTGTTTTGTGATTACTGTTTAGAGTGGTCTTCAAAAGTGTCTGCACTGAAATTGAAATATCTAATGTTATTTTAACAAAATCATTTTACTTACTCAATATATTTTATGACTATATTTCTTATCATAGATAATTAGAAAAATTATTTATGATAAGAAATAACAAGAAAAGCAGTAATTACATATTTGAGTGTGCCTGTAGTGTGTTTCCAGATCTGGTTAGATAATGAGTTCTCCTATTTAAGTAAGTGGATTAACTCCAAATTGCAATGTTAATCTGATATTGTAATTGATAAATGGTGAGAGAGAGGAGGTGGAACTAAATTTACTTCCTTTTGTTCTACTTAAAAATAAAATTTATCAAGCCTCATTAGTCTATATACTCTTAGGTGTATGGACATAAACTAAAGCTTGTTAGGCCTACCAGGAGCCATATCCTTAAGGAAAATTAACTCTTCCTCACATACAACATATAAATTGCCAGCAGCTCTTAAATTAGTTATGAGTTTTGGCCCATATACCTGCTAGATGCTGAGTTTTTATCTGACTTTCACTTACAAATATCCTATACTTACTGTCACAAATGTTACCTGTTTATATGTACAGTTTTGCAATAATGTCTCACAATAATGGGTTTTCTACACTCATTCATGACTTCCTGCTCATACAACCATTTATTACTCCCTTTTTCTGAAATGATCCCTAATCTTGGAAGGAGGAGTGTGAGTTATAGATGTCATTCTGAACCTCAACAAGATTTTGTTAATTGTCGTCTACTTCAAACAAGGTTCTAATGAGTTCTGAAAGAAACAACAATGTTTATACATAAAAATCAATCATTACAAATTGTTTAAATGCTATGTACTGTCAACAAAATAATAAAAATAGGTTCTCCCTTAGAGAGACACACCTATTTATCCACATATTCTTCATTCTGGTAACTATAAAGTTTTATTCTGCTGTTCTAGTAAGCCTTGCATCCAATCAGAAAGTAGCTGTTTAATCCCAGGTGATTGGCAGCACTATTGCACCAGTGAGCCTACATTACCAGATGCTTTGTTATTATAGCTCAATGGGTTCGCAGCTGGGTAAGACTGATAGTAACTTACTTCTCTATCAGCATGTACATCAGCAGTCAGCATTTTGAAAATCTAATCATACTTTTCACATCATTACCCACATGATTTTGCTATATTCAATGCTTCAAGTATGTGATAACTTCATCAATAGACTCAAGTTTAAAAACAGTGTGGTATATCTTTCAAAAATACTTATAGAATCTAGAAAATGGTATATTTGTTTGTCTCAGCATAAATTGATGCCTCTTTATTTTCCATATCCTAATTCTAATCATATATATGAAACATAATAAATTTAAATATAAAAGGTAATATGCATACATTTATGTTTTAAAATGTAAATCCTGTTGTGGAGATGAACATATGAATGTATTTATATTATATTACATCCTACTATAAGAATAGGGCTAAAACAATCTATGGCATAGATAGTAATAATGTTTTTCAATACTAAAATGAAAACATATTTGTGTTTCCTAATACTTGGGCTTAATATCTTGGTTTATCAAGGTGAACCATGTTATAATTCATAATTTGTTCTGAACTTTAAAATTTAATATTAAGATTCTTTCACACCTCCCTGCTTACCTTCATCAGACCTGAGGATCTTGAATCATGCAGGTTAGCTTCCCTTCCCCCACCCATCCCCACTACTTGCTGAGTCCTCTATGGCAAACCAAGCTTTCCTGAGCAGCCTGTTATTTCGTCTAGACCTATATTCTCCTGCTACCTCTTGTCTCATCTTCATCAGAAATACAGATTCTGGGCTATACAGGTAAGTTTCCCTTTCTCATCAATCTTCCCTATGCACTGAGTCCTCTTGGGCATGCCAAGTTGCTGTAAGCAGCCTGCTATTCTATTTGGAGCTCCATTAACTCTCTGCCTACCTTCACCAAATTTGCAGCTCCTGAACCACACAGATCTGACGTTTCTGAATCACACAACCTGCTGATTTGAAACCATACAGAGCAAGGATACCTATAAGATGCCTGCCACACCAGGAACATCAAGGATAAAACCCCTGCTGATTCTTACTTCAATAAGAACATCCAGGGATCAAGGCCAACAAGATGGCTAAGGCCCTTGAAAGAACACAATCAACAAAATGACACCTTCAAGGTACAGCTAACTTATTATAACCAGACCTACATATGCCAACACAACCAAAGCACGCGCGCACGCACGCACACACACACACACACACACACACACACACACACACACACAAAACAATTTAGAGTCATTATAAAGATTATAGATGCTTTTAAATAGAAAATGAATGAATCCCTTAAAAACTACAGGAAGATCAAACTGGAATATGTTTTTAAAGGGGAAACAAATAAATACCTTAAATATATACTTGAAAATGCAATTAAACCAATGAAGGAAGTAAAAGTGTGTAAGACCTGAAAGTGGAAATATAAACAACAACAATAACAGTAACAAAACAAACTAACTAAAATGAACAAACAAACAAACAAAACAAAACTAAACAAGAACTACAACCACAAAAAGCAAACTGAGGAAAACCTGGACATGGAAAACCTGGACATGGAAAACCTAGAGAAGAGAACAGGAAAACCAGATACAAGCATCAGGAACTTAATATAGAAGATGGAAGAGAGAATCTCAGGTGTAGAAGATACAAAAGAAAAAATTGATACATCAATGAAAAAAATATAATATTTAAAAATTTCCTGACATAAAACATCCAGAAAATCTGGGATACCATTAAAATGTCTAACATGAGAATAATAGCAGAACACGGTGAAGAAGACAGCTTCAAGGCTCAGAAAATATTTTCAATATAATTATAGAGGAAAAGATTCCCAATCTAAGAAAGAGATGCCTATAAACATAGAAGAAGCTTATAGAACATCAATTAAACTAGATGAGAAAAGAAAATTCTTCCACCATATAATAGTCAAAACCCAAAATGCACAGAACAAAGACAGAATATTAAAAGTGGCAAGGGAGAAAGTGTAGGTAACATACAAAGGCAGACCTATCAAAATTACACCAGAATTCTCAAAAGAGATTCTAAAAGCTATTAGGGCCTGGAAAAATATCTTGCAACCTCTAAGCAATCACATATGCCAATGCAGAATACTATAAGCAGCAAAACTCTAAATTACCATAGATAAACAAAATATTTCAAGACAAATAAAAATTTAATATGTATCCTCAAATACAGTCCTATAGAAAATACTAGAAATAAAAGGGCAGCCCAAAGAGCATAGTTACATCAAAGAAAACACAGGAAATAAATAATTTTGGGGAAAAAAAAGAGAAGCACACACACACACACACACACACACACACACAGGCATGCACACACATACACACAGAGACACACACACCAACAGCACCAACATCAAAATAAAAGAAATTAACAATCACTGGTAATTACAACTTTCAACATCATTTGAATCAATTTCCCAATAAAAAGACATAGGCAAACAGAAAGGATTAGAAAACAAGATCATCATTCTGCTGTAAGCAAGAAACACACCTCAGCAATAAATATAGATATTATCTCAGAGTAATGGGTTAACAAAAGATTTCCACACAAACAAGCCCAAGAATCAGGATGGAGAAGGCATTCTAATATCTAAAAAAATAGATGTTCAACCAAAATTAAATAAAATGAAATGAGGTCATTTCTGATTCATCAAATAATAATTGACCAAAATGATATCTCAACTTTGAACATCTATGTCCCCAAAACAAAGACACTCATATTTGTTAAAGAAGCATTTTTAAAGCTTAAATTGTACATCTATCTCCACATGTTAATAATTGGAGAGTTCACCACCCCACTCTCACCAATTGATAGGTCTTCCAGACAAAAATTAAAGAGAAAAATAATGAAAATAACACAGTATAAGTCAAATGGACCTAACAAACATCTATAATATATTTCACCCCAAAACAAAAGAATATAACTTTTCAGCATCTCATGGATTCTTTTGTAAAACTGACCATATCATCAATCACAAAACAAGCCTCAAAAGATAAAAGAACTTAAAATAACTCCTTGTATTTGCAAGATATAAGAAACTTTATATAACTCTTTGTATCTTCAGCAACTTTCACAACAACAGAAACACCAGAAAGGCTACACATTCATACAAATTGAACACCTCTCTACTCAATCTTCTAGGTCAGAGAAGAAATTAAGAAAGAAATCGAAGACTCTCTAGAACTCAATGAAAATGAAGGCACATCATACCCAAATTTATGTAATACAATGAAACTAGTGCTAAGTGGAAAGTTCATTGCACTAAATGGATCTATTAAGAAATTATAAAATTCACATACAAGCAATTTAAAAGTACACAGGATGTTCTGGAGAAAAAAAGGAAGAAGAAGCAAGTACATAAAGTTATATTCAAGTTGGACACAGTAATTAATCAAAATGAGGGCTAAAATCATTTATTTAGAAAGAAAAAAACACTATACAAAGAAACAATGGAACCAAGAGATGGCTCTTTGAGAAAAGCCACAAGATAGACAAACACTTAGACAAACTAATCTCAAAATAATTAAAGAGAAATGATATCCACATAAACAAATAAATAAAATCAGAAATTAAAAAGGAGATATAACAGACATTAAGGACATTCAAAGAATCAATTAGGTCTCACTTCAAAAACCTGTACTTCACAAAACAAAACTGGAAAATCTTAAACAGAGAGATACAACATATCAAGTTAAAATGATGATCAGGCTAACTATTTATACAGTCCTATAAACCACCAAAGAAACAGAGCAGTCATTAAAAGTCAAAAACAACAACAACAACCAAAAAAAAAAAA
>JANHMN010000007.1:62577480-62605808 GCA_030674055.1 Rhabdomys pumilio
TGGAGAGACAATTTAAACCATGGTCTATAACATTTTTAGAAGTCTCTCCAACATGTAAAGTAGCAAAAACAAATCCACTAAAGGTGTCTATGGTCACATGAAGATATTTAAGATTGCCAAATTCAGGAATATGTGTAACGTCCAGTTGCCATATTTCATTTGGAATCAAACCTCCAGGATTAACACCCAGGTGGGGGGTGGACAAAAGTGTGACACAGGTGGGGCATTGTTTAACAATTTGACTTGCCTGTTCATGAGTCATCTTAAAAAGTATGTGAAGGGTCTGGGCATTTAAATGATGTAAGGCATGACGCTTCTGGGCCTGTACTGCAGAACCTATCAACACCAGGAAGGTTAAGTGAGTGGCAGCATCTGCATAGGCATTTACTCTAGAAAGGGGACCAGGCAAATCAGAATGAGAACGGAGATGTCCAACAAAAAAGGGGTGGCATCTAGAGGCAATCAATTTTTGAAGCTGAGAAAAAGAGGGATGGAATTTGTGGAGGGCCTAATATATGGGACTGTATCAAGAATGGGAACAGAGTGAGTAATATAGGCACTGTCAGTATACAAATTAAAGAGGTGATCTGTCAATAACTGAAAAACCTTTATTACTGCAAATAGTTGTACAATTTGGGTCTATTTAAAGGGAGAACAAATAGGGGTAGCCTGTCCATCTATAACATAAGCCACTATTCCATTAGAGGACCCATCAGTAAACACCAAGCAAGCATTTAGTATTGGTTGAGGGGAGGTAAACTTTGGGAAAATAAAGGGGATGAATCTTAGAAAAATGAAGCAATTTATCAGCAGGGTAATGATTAACAATTATTCCCAAAAAGGAGGAGCAAGCCATGGGCCACTCATCTGTGGTTTGCATGAGCCAATCTAGTTGATTTTTAGAGTATGGCATAATTATTTTATCAGAATCTTTTCCAAAAAAATCTGGCAACTCTGTTCACATCCTAAAAGAATAAGCTTAGCAACTAGGGAGGTATAAGGGGCGAGTACGTTAGGGGTGAAGCTGAAAGGTGAATTCAGAGAAGAGGGCCACATTGCCAAAACACTCCTCTAGGTGTATGCAAGGCGACACAATAACAAACAGGAGTGGTGTTTCATAAGAGATAAAGGAAACTCCATGTTCTTGGATGGATTTTTCTACCAACTGTAAGGCACATATAGCTGCAGGGGTCAAGGAACAGGGGGAGGAGGGATTGGAATCCCATTTAGGAACATCAAAAAGTGGCTTAAGTTCCCCAGTAGTAAGTTTAAGATAAAGTCTGATCCAATTTATATCACCTAATAATTTTTGAAAATCATTAAGAGTTTTCAAAAGGCCTACTTGAATCTGGAGTTTTTGTGTAACAATTTTCTGATGGCAAAGCTCAAAGCCTAAATAAAAATAAGGATCTTTTATCAGGGGCAACCTGGAGTCCTTGCCAACTTCTGTGATAGTTCTTGACAGCAGTAAAATACATGGGTACCATCGGGTTCAGCTAGAAAAATATCATCTGTGTAGTGGACAATGTAAATGAAAGGCTATATTTTAAGAAAAGGATCAACCACTTGTGCCACAAATTTTCGACATAATGTTGGGCTGTTATCCATGCCCTGGGGTAGGACCCACCACTGGAAATGTGGCATATTCCCCTTGAAGTTGGTTACTGGCAGGCTAAAGGCAAACCACTGTCTATCTTCATGGTGTAAAGGAATGGTAAAAAAAGGAATCTTTGAGGTCTATTACTATCTTAAAAAATCCAGCAGGAATGGCCACAGGGTTGTGCAATTCAGGTTGTAAGGCCTCTAAAGTTAGCATAGTTTTATTAATTTATTTCAAATCTTGTAAGAGTCTCCATTTGCTGTATTTTTTCTTAATAACAAAGATAGCTATGTTCAAGGAGAGGTGATAGGTTCTATATGGCTGGCAGCAAGTTTTTCCTGTACAAATGTTGTTGCTGCAGCCAGTTTTTCTGAGGTTAATGATCATTGATCAACCACTGACTTCATCTGATTTCCATGTAATTTTGTCTGTGTGGGGTACAGTGATGCCAATGCCCATTAGGGTAAATTTTCAGCACCAAGTCCAAGTGTCTATAAGGCCTTCAAAAGCCTTTCCCTCTAATTTTAATTTAAGAAGGGGTCTATCTTGGGTAATTTGTTGGACACAATAAGTATCAGATGAACCTAGGCTGTTAGAGCCCCTTGACTCTCGAAGGAATCTAAGACTTTAATGTTTAAGGGGGACTAAAAGCAATTGAGCAATTCTCTGTTCTAATTTCATAGCCAAGTGACCAGAGGTGGACAAGTTCAGGATCTTTATTTCACCTGTATAATCATTATCAATCACTCTAAGGGAAATATTTAAACCCCTGAGAATGGAGCTTGCACACCCAAGAAGTCCAAAGGTATTAGGGGGGAAGAGGACAAAGACCCCAGTATATAGGACTTGTGTCCCCATCTCAGGTGTCAATATTGTATTAGTGGTAAAACAGAGGTCCAGTCCTGCACTGTCTGTGGTTGCACAATGGAGGGAGAGAATGCTTGAGTCTGAGGGATTAATGTTTGAGGGACAAACCTGACAGCCCCAGGGTTTTGTCTCAGGTTTGGGGCCAGGAAATGGCCCCTCTGGAATTTTCCCTGCTTTGGAAGCATCTGTCTTGGAACAGCACTCTGAAATCCAATGCCTCGCTCAATTGCAGCGTGGACACAAGGAAGCAGGGAGTGTACGTTCTGCCTTAAGGGCTTTGCACTCCCTAGAGAAATGCCCTGGCTGTTTGAAACTAAAGCAAACTTTTGGGGGGCTGCCCTACTTGAAGTCCTTAAGGGCAGCTCCAATGGCAAGTCCTATCATATGGGCTGAATCAATGCCTGTACACAGTTTTATAAAATCAGAAATTTCGGTATTGCTACAATGAGGTCTTATGGCGGCCTGGCAGGCAGAGTCTGCATTCTTGAATTCGAGGTGTTTGAGAAAGGTGCTTTCATTTTCATCACCACCAACAAGCCTCTCAGTCATATGAGTAAGGTAAATATGATAAATTACTGTAAGGCTCGTTGGGACCCTGGCGGACCTGGTCAAGAGAAGTGGTCACTGACCCTTTAGGAGGGAGTCGTTTCCAAGTCTTAAGACACACATTTTATATATGGTCTAGAAGGCCAGGAGGGAACCAAGCTTGTTTTTTGTTAGTATCATAAGGGCTCTGTCCCAAAGGCTTATCTTTGGTCCACTTCTTTAAAGTTTTACTCTCAGAATTCTGAAGCGCTATTTCTCTGCAGTTTTCAACAAAATCAGTCTTCCAAAGAAAATAGTCACCTCTCGCCAGGGTGGTGCATGCCAGAAAATACCAATCATTGGGGAAAAGCCACCGATCACTCAAATTTTCAATTAAAGATATTGTAAAGGGGGCCGTCGGGCTGAAATTTGTTACTACAAATTTTAAAACGTTCACATGTTTGAACCCTAGATGGTGATATTCTTGCTCTTTTACCTCACCCCCCTCGCGTTCTCAGTCTCCTGAAGCTTCATTTTCATTGTCAGAGGCTTCATTGCCTAAACACATTGTATCCTCATTATCTCCTCCAACAGGGGGGTCATTTTTCCTTACAAAGGACGAGGCAGAATTTTTATTTGCGCTTTGTGGAGAGACAGCAATTTTGCTCCAGGTGACGGGAAAGGCCAATATAGATTTTTGAGATTTGAGTTTCAATTTATTTTTGAAGATGGTGGGCATCAGGGAAAGGGAAGTTAATTCTAAATCAAGAGCTCGTGGTTCTTTTATTAACTGCACATGTTCCCATTTTTCCTCTGTTAACTTTCTAAGGGAAGCAGTTTTTTTGTGAAAGTTGGGCTCTAGCTTTGGTGGTAAAATCGGTAATATCAGCCAAGTAGAGGACGGGGCACAAAATGGAGGAGTGGTAGCATAGGGAGGTGGTTCTGGCAGAAAGGAACACAGGGGCGGTGAGTCAGGATTTGGCTGCCTCTTTCTCTAGGGATGATGCCTCTTCGGGAGATAGGCCATCATCAGGCTCGTACTTGGCTAGGGATTTTAAGGTTGCAAGGAAGGGATAAAATTTAGCAGAGGGGCAGCAGAGATGTCCAAATCAGGCATGAGAATAGAAACAGACTCACAAACAGAGGGTGGTAGGGGGTGTAGCTGTAAGGCCTTCTCTTCATCTCTCACTATCTCCTGAATATCTGAACATTGTTTATAGACCTGCAGTATATTATTCACCAGGTTTCAACAGGAAAAGGCCTGAACAGGGACTCTCTCAGGACCAAAGAACCCATAAAAATCTTTTAAGCATTCTCCAACACTAGAACATCTTTTTTCATCAGTAGTCCCCTCTTGGAGAAACCATGAAGAAACATCACCAATGAAATCAAAGAATTTTCTGAGATTCTTTTTCTTAACCTGTATTTCTCCTGTCTTGAGGGACTCTTTGAGACTCTAAGAACAAATCATGTTTGCTTAATGTTTATCCCGTAATTGCATTGCTCTTTCTTACCTTAACTGGATCAGTCTCACAGAGTGGGCGACTCTGTGGCGATCACAATGCGGATCTTCTCTCGTCACTCTTGCCTTTACAGTGAAGTGTCAATCCTATGTTTGAGGAACATCCATGTGAGAGTAACGTTCGATCTGACCGACTCAAAGGCCACACATCAGGCGCCAACTTCCCAGGCCCGAGGAGATTCAAGGAGACCCTAGGGAAGGGTGTGAAAGAATAAAAGGACAAGAGACACAAAGGAGGAGAACAAGTCTGGGGTTCTGATGAAGGTTTGAAACTTTTATTTCAGGAGGCAGGTTATAAAGACACAGCAAAATGGGTAGTTTAGGCAGGAGTCATTGCTTAGTGCTATCCCACTATTAAATCCTTATTGTCTAAGACCATCTTACTGTCTTATCTGGCTCCCAGAAAATACCAGATGTTCTTTAAGTTCCTGGGATCTGAGAACCATGGAACATTCTTTCTTAACCTTGTACTGACTAGGCTTTCCAGAACAGCAGGTAATTTCCTGAGGTTCTCTTAGAACAGCAGGTAATTTCTTGGGTTTGGCTCCCTGTAAGCCATTTTAAATATTTATGTTAATCTAAGAGCCTGTCTATCTGACTACCAAAAATTGATATGACTCCAATGTCTTAAAATATTCCAAACATAGACTATAGATGTGAAAATAGAGGGGCCAGGCACTACTCTATAGCTTAGTTCAGAAAATAAGTCAACAAACAAAAATAAAGCAAGGAATTCAGAGAGGGGTGAAAATACATTATGGTTTTCTTTTCCAATAATGGCACATAACATCAGGTTGCCTCAGGGATTTTTCCAGACTAAGATTGACAGAACATCCACATTTTGAAATATTGCCAGTGGCTAAAACAGGAAGAGCTGTGACAGGCTTCCATGGCAGCAAGTTGTTTGCCTCTTACAATGATAGGTGTCAATTAGGCACAGTTTTCATCATCCAGAAATGATTACATGGCCTCAAGTTGCTCAGGAGCTATCTTACCGAACATTTAAATTGTGGTGAGTTGTGTCAGTGTGTCAATATGTGCAATTCTGATGGACAAATATTTGCCCCAATCTTTTGGAAATAGAACATCAAACTAGAATTAAAACCAGTAATCCTAATTTGCCAAGTGCATTTATTATTACTGGACTTCATCACATTCACATGTGGTACCTTTTGTCTAGAGACTGGTGACCCAGAACTGCTATTTAAATGATTCCACAGTGCTGAGATGAAAAATAGGCAGATAGTATCACTAAAACTCCTATTTAGGTAGCACTGTGGGACTTCCTCAGCATGTCTCTCTGGTCAGACTCAACTCCTTGGTTAAGGTTCTATAGCCCACAATTCTTCAAAGATCTCGACAGAACATTGTGGTCAGCTTTTCTTTCTTCTTTATTTTCTGGATACATCTTCATGTTATCACTTGGATTTTTCTTTTGTGGAGGATGCAAGAGTAGGTGTTGACTGTTTCACCCCAAAGGAAAGTATGTCCCAGTAGCCACTTGAACAACTATACATTTACAAAAAAAACTTTTTTTGAATATTTCATATATATATATATATATATATATATATATATATATATATATATATATATAAAATTTTTAACATAAAAGTTTCTCATTCACCTCTCCTTCCAGAATTTCCCAAACATACATATCCACTTCTTAATTTTTTTATAACCCACTGAATATAATTATTGATGCCATATGCACATTAGTGCAGCTACATACTAGATCAGCTAAATCACAGCAATATATCTACACCAAAAAAGGATTTTTTTCTCTCCTAGCCATCATTAACTGCTCCTCAGCTGAGTGTGCAGTTTGAACAGAGGTTCTTGTGTGATTGATCAATGTTGTTTACAGAAGACATATGTTTTTAAAATAAATTTCTCACCGGAAAGTATAGAATATTTCCTTATAATATTTGGTCCGGGAGTCTCCAGAACCAGCCGAAACAACAGAAGCTACTACCATTGCTCTTGATTGCCCATTATAACTAGACTTTAAGACTATTGCTGAGAACATCACACACTATGGTTTCGGGACACAGAGAAATTAATCTGAAATTGACTGAGAGACTTCTTCCCTTCTGGCTAGCTTTAATGGTGCTAAAATGTTCTACTGAGGCCACAGGCACAGAAATAACATCAATAATCTTACTCAGCAATAGGCCTTGCATGTTTTAATACCAACCAATTCTACACTTTTTACAATCTGAATTCAGAGAGTTTTTGGTTTTGGCAGTACAAATGCTTAGGCAAACAACCTGTTTCTTATCTTTCATTCCAGTGGGGTTCATGTGACAATTTGTGTAAGACATGCCTTACTGTCTCTGTTCATCTCATTTATTTTGAGTCTGTCAGACTCAATAGGAAAAATAGGACCTTTGTCCTCTATTTCTTGAATAATTTTGTTGAAAAATTATTTACAATGACTATCCTGACCTCTACTATGACAAGAAAAAAGCAAGTATTAACATTAGCTGTCTCAATGATGTTGTTATGTATACATTTGTGAAAGCCTTTAAAATTACTTGATGAATAATTTCAAGATAAAGGTATACTGAAAAAATGTATTGCATTTTAAAAAAAAGAATCTAAATAGAAACACGAACAGCTTCCTGATGAGGGCACATACGCCTAAATAATAAACACTTTCCAGCTGCAGTTCAGTGCTCATGAAGTCATAGCAAAAGACCTGCTGCTACTAATTTCGATTCTTGACTATTAAAGTAGATTCCAGCTTATGGTTACTTCCAGTTTCCCTTGTTCTTGCTTTATCAAGTGCAGTGCTTTTGAAAATTGCAAAGTCCATAACATTGTCATGGTGTGGTCACAGTAACACAATATTTCTTAGATTCAGGTATGCAAATATCAAGTAGAATAATTAAAAATATAGAGCATGTCAATATAATATATTTCTTTGCTACAAACTTTTTATTTTTTAGTATTTCTCACAGTAATTTTATGTTCAGAATTCAATTGAGGCAAAAGTAGAGAAATATCCCATGTATCTCCTGTCTCAAGCACGTATAGCCTCCACAGTGATCAATGACATCTGTTACAAGTGATGACGGTATCTGAGACAATATCATTGAAGTCCTTAGTTTATAATAGGATTTATTCTTTTCTCCACAATTCTATGGGTTTGGATTGGAAAATAGTGAAAAGTTTTCACCATTATATCAACAAAAACAGAGTTTTTATGGCTCCAACCTTGCCTTTGAGTCTTCATCTCATTTTACCTTTAACCATTTTATTACTGTTTTCATTGTTTTACCTTTGTGCGATGTCATGTACTGACACATTTGTATATTCACATTCATTTCTTTTAAAAACTGCATCTATAGATATAGCCATAAAACAATTTAATCAAAATTGTGAGCTAAACCATAGACTATCCCATCTTTTGGTGTCAGGGTTCCAACCTATTCTAGTCCCAAGAGTGATTTTCCTAGCAAAATAATTCTTTATATCCTCTATTATGAGAATGTGCTTAGTTTTCTATTAGAAACCAATTCTGAAATGACTATACAAGGATTTATAATCATCAACAATAAATGAAGCTTTCTGTGGTTTCAGGTCTTCTATAAAACTTGTTTTTGTTTATGTTCTAGAATTTAGTCATTATGATTGAAATGTAATGCTATCTCCTTATACTCATTTATATTTTTTGATAATGTATGTTACAGAGTATGCTTTCACACAATTCTTTGCAATCTTTATATTGTTTCTGATGAATTATCTGTTGGGGCCATTTATTGACTTTTAAATTGAGCTGTTTATTTTCTTATAATTGAGTGCTGTGTATTATGTGCAGATTTCAGATAACACTTCTTTATCAATTATGCCATCTTCAATTATTTTCATTTGTCTTTTATTTTCTTAGAACTATCTCCAACAAATCAGAAACCATAATCAGAAGTATTTTCATTGATTGTGCATGCATTGTTTTTTACCAAATTCTACTACCAAGTCCTTGTTAATCTAAGATGTTGTTGTGACATGAATCTATATAGAATTAAGTGATTTCTGTCAAAATTTATTGTGATAAAATAATTCTTATTCAGTATATGGATAAAAACAGTACATTTGTTTACTATTTTGCGAATAATATTGATGATTAATTGATTCTTAACCTTGAGGGAAACTCATTAAAGATATTTTCATCTAATATTGCATATAAGCATTATGCATTATAAACTGACCCTATGTAATATATTGAATATACAGGATAATAGACAATAATCTCTTGTGAAAGTGCATTGAAAATCATAAGTGTGTGGTATGACAGCAGAGAATTTCATATAAATATACAGCTGATGTCACTCAAAGTTGCAAATAACCAAGCCCCAGACACTTCAGCTTCCCTGTGGGCAAAATGAAGCACACATTGACCCATAAAATCTTCTTTTTTCATCTCCAAGTTGTACTGGAGACGAAGAACACTCAGTGGGAATCTACCCACCCAAACAAAAACATCTCAAAATAAAACTAAAAAAAGAGGAAGACTAAATTAATTAAATATGGAAAGGTAAGATTACAATGGAATTAAGTGGTTTCCAGAGGATCTTTAGAGAGGAATTTGACAGCTTATATCCCAGTGAGTTGGAAACCTAAAGGAAATGGATGAATTTTTTAGTATATGATTTATTAAAATGGAATTAAGAATGTATAAACAACTTAAAGAGAGCTGTAATTGAAATTATTATTAAAGCAATAAAACCAGCAAAATGTAAGAAAAGCTCTGAGTTGGATGGAATCATTGCCAAATTCTACCAGACTTGTTAAGAAAGCCAAGTTTACTGTTCCTCTATCTTTTCTATCAACAGAAATGAAACTATACTTCTGAATTTATTCTGCAAATCCAGTATTACCCTAATATTAAAACGAATGGTCAAACAATCAAAAAAGAAAGCTATAAACCTCATTATCCATTGCAAACTGTATAACATAGTAAAAAGACCATACAACCAGGAGATATGATTAGGAAAAGGGGAAAAGCGTAAGTGGGCTAAAGAAGAGTTTCAGAAGTAGGACTGAGTAGAGAGCAGAGAGGGGATGAGAAAATCTCCAGGATTTCTTGAAGAAGCTTTATGAAAGCTTGTTTTGAACATTTCTCTTTTTATGTAAAATATATCATACATGTTATATACATATGTATTAATTTAAAATACTTATTCATAGTTACTCATCACAGAAAATACTACTAAAACTTCCAGAAGTCATAAGTTGTGAAATAAAAAAAATTCACTGGAGAATATGTCAAACACAGCTTATTGAGTTGTTGGTCAAAGATGTCATTCCAGAAACCTCAAAGAAAAAGGTGCTGTTATTATTGCTCTTGGTTGTAGATCAGAACTTAATGTGAAATCCTATTGCTGAAGATACCACATATTTTGAACAGAAGACATAGAGAAATCAACTTGGTACTAGCCAGCAAACTTCTTCCTTGCTAGTAAACATTCATCACAGCAGCAGATACTGTGTCTTCTATTTGACAAGAATTGTCATCAACAGTATTAGCCATCTGTGAATTCTGTAAGCTATAGTAATGGCTTGTATGGTAAAGTGGGCCCAAGCGTGTAAAGTTGCGCAAAAGATACATTTTCTAATTGAACTTAAGATCCAATACATAGAAGCAAACATTTTCTGATATTACAGATCTGAGAAAACCAAATAAATAGTGACCAAGCAAACACAACAAAACACAAAACCAAAACCATGGTTGGTGACCTCACAGGTCCTAGGTTTAAACATACTACTGTTATTTAGCTAAATGAGAATTTTGATCAAATGACAATTTTTTTCTGGATTTGTTTTTCATATTTTTATTGGTTATTTTATTTGTTTACATTTCAAATGTTATCCCCCCTTCCAGTTTCCCCTCCACATACCCCTATCCACTTTTACCATGATCTGCCTCTTTGAGGGTACTCCTCCACCTATCTACTCACTCTTACATCATTCCCTTAGGCTGCATCATCCAGTCTCCACAGAACCATGGGGCTCTCATTGATACCTGATGAGACAATCCTGTGGTACATATCTAGCTAGAGCCCTGGGTTTCCCCATGTGTATACTGTGGCTGATGGTTTAGTAACTGGGAGCTTTAGGGGTTCTGGTTGGTTAATATTGTTGTTCTTCTGTGGGGTTGCAAATTCTTTCAGCTCCTTCAGTCCTTGCCCTAACTTATCATTGAGGTCTCTGTGCTCAGACCAATGTTTGTCTTTGTGTATTCACATTTGTATTGGTCAGGCTCTTGTAGAGCCTCTCAAGGGGCAGCTATATCAGGCTCCTGTCAGCAAGCTCTTCTTGGCATCAGCAGTAGTGTCTGGGTTTGGTGTCTGCAGATGAGATGGATCCCTAGGTGAGGCAGTCTCTGAATGAACTTTCCTTCAGACTATATTCCATTCTTTGTTCCTGCACTTTCTTTTGACAGGAGGAATTCTGGATTATTATTTTTAAGGTGGGTGGGAGGCCCCATCCTTCTATGCCTTTCAACTGGATATGATGTCTACAGGTTCTAGCTCATCTTTGTTGCAGATTTTACCTAATGTCCTCTCTGTTGGGTCCTGGGAACTTCTTGGGTCCCTGACATCTGGGACTTTCTAGTGGCTATCCCCAGTGTCCCCTTCTCACTGCAGACCTGCTATATTTCACCCCATCTCCTCCCATATCTAAACTGGCCCTCATTTTCCCCTGCTTCTTTTCTCTACCTCCCAGATCCCTCTATTGCTCTACCTCCTGAGATTATTTACTTCTCCTTCTGGGTATGGTTGTAGCTTCAACACTTTAGTGTTGTCTTCCTTCTTCTTGGGTTTCATATGGTCTGCGAGTTGTATCATGGGTATTTGAAGCCTTTTGAGGGGGGCTAATACCCACTTATCAGAGAGTACATACCATGTGTGTTCTTTTGTGACTGGGTTACCTCATGTAAGATGACATTTCAAGTTCCATTCATTTGCCTACAAATTTCATGAACTCATTGTTTTTAATAGCTGAGTAGTACTCCACTGTGTAAATGTATCACATTTTCTGTGTCTATTCCTCTGTTGAGTGACATCTGGGTTCTTTCCAGCTTCTGGCTATTATAAATAAGGCTGCTATGAACATCGTGGAGGATGTGTCCTTGTTAAATTTTGGAGCATCTTTTGGGTATATGCCCAGGAGTGGTATAGCTGGGTCCTCAGGTAATACTGTATCCAATTTTCTGAGGAACTGCCAAACTGATTTCCAGAGTAGTTGTACCAGCTGGCAATTCCAAGAGCAGTGGAGAAGTGTTCCTTTTTCTCCAGATTATCACAAGCATTTGCTCTCACTTGAGTTTTTGATGTTAGCCATTATGACTGATGTGAGGTGTAATCTAAGTTCAAGTCATTTTGATTTGAATTTTCCTGATGACTAGGAATTTTGAACATATCTTTAAGTGCTTCTCAGCCATTCAATATTCCTCAGTTTATAATTCTCTGTTTAGCTTTATAATCCATTTTAAATAGGGATATTTTGTTCTCTGCAGTCTCACTTATTGAATTTTTTGTATATTTTGGATATTAGCCTTCTTTGGGATGTAGAGTTGGTAACGATTTTTTTCCAATTTGTGAGATGCTGTTTTGTCCTATTGACAGTGTCCTTTCCCTTATAAAAGGTTTTCAATTTTATAAGGTCCCATTTGTCAATTGTTGATCTTAGAACATGAGCAACTGGTGTTCTGTTCAAGAAATTTTTCCTTGTGCCAATGTGTTTAAGTTTCTTTCCCATTCCCTCTTCTGTTAGATTTAGTTTATCTGGTTTTATGTGGAGGTCCTTTATCCATTGGGACTTGAGCTTTGTACAAGGAGATACGAATGGATCGATTTGCATTCTTTCACATGCTGACCTTCTATTGAACCAGCACCATTTGTTGAATATGCTGTCTTTTTTCCACTGAATGGTTTTGCTTCTTTGTCAAAGATCAAGACTAATTCTCTTCTAAATTCTTAGTTTTAATTTTCATAGATTAGAGAAGCATGAAGAACTCATCAGAGAAGAGTCTGTAAAATTGTTGGGGGTTAACAAAGAAGTAAACTATTGATAAGAGAATAACTTCTGCAAAGTTAGCTATAACTAAGATATCTATACTGCACATTGTATATCTCCAAAACTCAGGGACCATCAAAAAGGAATGGAAAAATTATAAAATCCAGGGGCCAGGGAGGAGTAGCACAAAACATTGTTTTCAGGATATGACTATATGATACCATTCATAATATCACACTTGTGACTTGGTGTATAAGATCTCAAAAGAAGTCAAGTGTGGCACACTATTCTTTATCTAAGGCTGAGAAACTTTGGCAGTTGATGACTTATAGGAAGAGAGAATAAGTTTAATTTAAGGGTTTGACTACTGGTAGGGTGATCATGATATATGAAAGGTCTTTCACCTAGGAGGACATAGGCAGCAAAAATTAATTTGATTCAGAAATGTTTTAGAATAATAATGAAAGAAAATTCATAAACAGGGTTGGAAATGAAGGTGTGGCTGGCATGAGTTGGAGATGTAAATGATAAATATTATTCAAATATCCTGCCTGAATGTATAAAATTATCAATGAATTAATAAATATATTTTAATATAGTATTATAAAAAAGACAGGCATAATTACACAAAACTGTGATTATAGTACTTGAAGGACCAAAGCAGATGGTCAGGAATTCAAGATCATTCTGATCTACATGAGATACAGTCACATCACGTGTGTGTGTGTGTGTGTGTGTGTGTGTGTGTGTGTGTGTTGCGAGTAGTTTTAAAATCACGCTACTTCCTTAACCCTTCAGTTGTGACCCTGCTACCAGCCCCTCCTGGCTCTTTCATTTTTCCAACTGGCTTAGCTGGATCTGAGCCTCTAGCACTGACCCAGCTTCTCTTTTCTAGCCCCCTCTACTCTGGAATTGGTAGCATTACAAGCCCTCTCCCTAGACCCTAGAATCCATGGATAAAGAATACACACTCAGTTTGTCACTTTACAGCTTGCTTTGCATGGCACAATTGCTGGGCTCGGACACCTCCTGCCTAGAAATGTGTGCCCTTACCAAACCACCATCTCCATCTCTACTTCTGCTCCAGACTCAATGATCTGTTCCATTCAGCTCATGCAAAATATCTCTGGCAACTCACCCACAGTGGAGCCACAAGCCCTGGTTGCCCTGAGAGCTTATATGATTGCTGTGTGCTTCTCATTCCAAAGCCTGGCCTAAAAGTTTCCATCTCTCTCCCTGCATCTCTTTTTCCTTTTGGGAACAGGAAGTCCCACTCGTCCCTTATACCTAGCAGTTGGCTCCAGGCCTTTTTATTAACAAATATAGAACAAATTTGGGAACCAGACCTTAGCATCAGCACCCCCCCCAACACACACACACATATTGATCAAGTGGGTTAAATTCAATGGTGCAAAAATGCTTCAACATAAAAATGACAATATGTATAAAACTTTATTTCATTGTATTCAGTGAGCATTTGAGTAAGGTGATATGCGTCATTAGTTCCAGCACTCTGGAGACAGAGGCATGAAAACAAAGTAGCTGAATGGACAGAAATCATGAAATCATTTAAATTGACATAGAAAAGGGTCATGATAAAGTTTAGTATACTTTAATAATAAAATATTGGAAGAAACAAGGGACTGAAGGGACATAAGTCATGAGAATATACCCTGTGGAAGATTAATCTATGCCTCTATTACACTAACTGGGAAAAAATGAAAATATTTCCTCTAAAACCATGGATGAGATGAATGTGTCCATTATTTCCATTCTTATTCAGTAGAGTGCTTGAAGTCTTAGCAGGGACAATAAAGCAATGTAATGAAACAAAAGGTGATTAAGTAGTTAATAAAGAATTAAAAATCAGCCCTACTTGCAGGCAGCATGAATCTATACTTACAGAATCCTAAATCTTTTATCAGAACACACTTAGATATAATGAACACTTTAATTAAAGTGGAAGAGAATAAAAAAGGTTATATATTCAAATCAGAAGCTCATATATATAAATATGTGTGTGTGTGTGTGTGTGTGTGTGTGTGTGTGTGTGTGTCTGTCTGTCTGTTTGTGTGTGTGAGTGTGTCTATGTCTCTGTGTCTATGTTTATGGGTGTCTGTGTTTGTGGATGTGTGTGTGTGTGTGTGTGTGTGTGTGTGTGTGTGTGTGTATTTCACAAGAAGGGAGAAATAAAGACAAAAAGAGAATTCAGTCTACAACTCTGACTGAAGCCCTCCATTCTATCAAAGTCTAATTGAATAAGACCCTATTTGACAACACTTCTTCAGAACCTGTTCCACATTCAGTAAACAGCATCTTTCCATCAATATATTCTATCCCAGGGCTCTGGCTGAAGTTTGAAGATTTACCAGACACAAGGAGAGTTCCCAGAATCCCACCCTAGGGGCCATGCCATCCTTTAGAACCTTAGAGGCCACAGGATCACAGCTGGGGCACCCAATTGGACCAGAGTAATTGCTGGCTTCTAAGACTACAGGCCACTCCTAGCAGAAGACCACAGAGAAAAAAGACACCAAAGGGGGTGTGAAGCACCTACCCAACAAAGACAAACTCAGACATCAACCTCTAAACCTATAATTACCTTAAACCCATATTTCTTGAGGCCAGAATAAAAATCACAATCAACAACAGTCATGTCAATAGGTAATCATTTGACCCCAGCTATCCTGGGCTATAGCTGTGGCACAAGAAAACAACCTTAAAATAACTTTATAAAGATGATAGATATTCATAAAGAATAAATCTCCACATCTTAGAAAAAAGGAGAAAAAGACAAACACCTGGGGAAATAAATAGCTCCCTTAAAGAAAGCCAAGAGAATAAAAAAAAAACAACAAACGGTTAAAGAAATAAATATAACTGTACAAGACCTGAAAATGTAAATAGAAGCAACAAAACACACACACACACACACACACACACACACACACACAAGCACGTGTGCACATATATGTGTGCACGCACACACAGAGAGATAGATGAGAGGGGGGAGATGGAGGAAGAGAGAAAAAGAGAGAGAGAAATCTGGATGTGGAAAAGCTCAGCAAGTGAACTGGAACCACAGATGCTAGAATTATACAAGTGATGAAAGAAAGAATCTCAGATGTGAAAGAAACAATGGGAAAAATTGATATATGAATCAGAGAAAATGTAAAATTTAAAAATTCTGACTCAAAACATTACAAGAAATCTGCCACATTATTAAAATACTAAGTCTAAAAATAGTAGGAATAGAAAAATGGGAAGCCCAAACTAGTGGTCCAGAAAATATTTTTAACAAAATCAGAAGAAAAATTTCTTAACAACAACAACAGCAAAAAGGACATGTTTGTTGAGCAGGCTTGAATAAGAACATGTTTACCACAATAGACCTTGCCACAATAAGACCCAGGTGGAGTCATCCACTCTGGCCTCTTGAATAACTTCCTGCAGGAACTTAGAAGAATAGACTGCCCACTGAGCTTGCCTTGTGACATAATTCAGCCAAAACAAAAGATGGGTTCAGTGGGCTTTCCCTATATATACAAAGTGCTGAATATCAAACTTTGAGCTTTGATTAGAAACTTTGTCTTGGCTCCATGTTTCTCTTACCCCTCCATCTATTTTCATTTCCAGCCTCCCTTGCAGGTGAACCCAGTTCATCCATGACCACTGAATGGCTACAGTTTATAAAGGTACAAGAAGATATCAGAACACCAAATAGATTAGACCAGAAAAGAAAGTCCATTTGTTACATAATAATGAAAAACACTAAACATAGGAATCAAAAAAAGACTATTAAAAGACTAAAGGGAAAAGATTAATATATAAAGGCAGACCTACTAGAATTACATGTAACTTCTTTTATTCCCCTTTTTTAAAAATTGAATATTATATTTACATTTCAGATTTTACCCCCTTACCCCATCCTCCCGATCACCCAGGAACCCCCTATCACATCCCCCCTCCTCCTGCTTCTATGAGTATGTGCCCCCACCTACCCCTCACTCCCACCTCCCCACCCTCAAATTCCCCCCCCTCGGGACTTTTTTTTAATACCAATAAAACTATACATTTTCCATTCTAGTCTATTTTAAATTACTTTATTAATGGGAGTAGAACCTCAAGACTTTCATAGTACCATCTCATAACTCTGGCAATAGCCCCAAAACTTCAGTATGTACTAATTTTGCCTAGCCACATGTCAAGCCAACCTTTCATATACTATAATCACTCCTATTCCCTCTAGTCACCAAAATAATTCTCACTTAACAAGCATCTACTAAGTATGCCAGGCACTGACACTATGAGCTTTTCATTTATAACTTCATGTATTCCCCATAAAAACTCAGTTAGGGATTGAATGTCACCCTCATTAAGGAAATACAGAACATAGGAGGTATTCAACCACATCGCTGTTACTCCAAAACCTACATCCTCTCCACCTCACCAAACTGCCTCTCAATATAGCTTCCTACCCACACATGAGCTGATTTATGACAATACATCTTAGTTAGAGTTTTACTGCTGTGAACAGACACCACAACCAAGGCAACTCTTATAAGGACAACATTTAACTGGGGCTGGCTTACAGGTTCAGAGGTTCAGTCCATAATCATTCAAGGAGGAGCATGGCAGCATCCAGGCAGGCATAATTCAGGTATCTATCTACATCTTCAACTACAGGCCACTAGGAGAATACTAACTTCCAGGCAGCTAGAACTAGGGTATTAAAGTCCACACCCACAGCATATCAGTGTTCAGCATTCATGGGACCAAGGATCTTCTCTTCCACCTATGCCCAACAAGGCCATTCTCCCCTACATATACAGATGGAGTCATGGGTCCTTCCTCATGTGCTCCCAGGCTGGCGATTTAAATCCTGGGGAGATCTGTTGGTTGGCATTATTGCTCTCCTCATGAGGTCACAAAAACCCTTTCATCTCCTTCAGTCTTCTCTTTCATTCCTCCATTGGAAACCACTTAATCAGATCAATGCTTAGCTGTGAGCATCTGCCTCTGAATATGTCAGACTCTGTCAGACCTCTAAGGAGACAGCTATATCAGACTCCTGTCAGCATGCACTTCCTGACATCCACATCAGCGTCTACCTTTGGTGACTGCATATGGGATGGATACCCAGGTGGAATGGTCCCCACATGGCCTCTCCTTCAGTTTCTGTTCCACATTTTGTATCCATATTTGCTCCCTTGAGTATTTTGTTACTCCTTCTAAGTAGGACCAAGGCATCCACACTTGGTCTTCCTTCTTCATGAGCTTCATGTGGTCTGTGAATTGAATCTTGGCTATGTCAAGCTTTTGTCCTAATATCCTTGCATAAGTGAGTAAATATCAGGTGTGTTCTTTTGTGATTGGGTTACCTCACTCAGGATGATATTTTCTAGTTCCATCCATTTACCTAAGAATTTCTTGAATTCATTATTTTTAATAGCTGAGTAATACTCCATTGTGTAAATATACCAGAGACTGTAAAAGAAATTCTGGAGATTCTAAGGGATCACAGTTGCTAGCCCAGACTATTGTGCTCAACAAACTTTCAATCACCTTAGATGAAAGAGTAATAGAATATATTCTATAATAATGTCAAATTTAAATAATATCATGTAATGGGTTTCAACTAATGTTACTTGTATTCTATTGTTAACTTAGGTGCTCAAAATTGTTTGTGCAAGAGAGTCTGCATGTAAGACACTGAAGGACCCTGCCATCAATTAATTCTGATTGGTAAATAACAATGCCAGTTGCTAATATCTGGGCAGGTCAGAATATGAGAATTAAAGAGAGTGTGGAGGAGAGGAGAGACACCATGCCTGAGAGGAGTGCAGGACAGAGAGGCCTGGCTTCCATGTGAAAAAGACAGGAGACTGCAACCCAGATCATGGCCCAGTTGGGCAGCCCTTTGGGTCCAGAGCCTCCAAGATAGTATATAGTATTTAGTAATAACTTGGATTTATTGGAGAAAGCAGGATTATTCATGTAGAGGTTAGGCAGTGGCTCAGTTATTGAGATGATTAAGACATATTAAAATATTAAGACTTTATATGTGTCTTTTGTTTACGAATATAAACCAGTGAGGTGGGTAGCAAATCCAACACTAGGAAGTATAATATTTATTTCAGCATATATTTACACAAATCCATCAGTGCATGAGATACTAGAAGGAAACTAGAAGGAAAACTCCAATCCAAGGTCCCAAGGTTGACCACATCTATAAAACCACACACACACACGCACACGCACACGCACACGCACACGCACACGCACACGCACACGCACACGCACACGCACACGCACACTACCACCATTAACAAATCCAACATAATGAAAATTAACAATCATTTTGTTATTGATATCTCTCAATATCAATGGACTCAATTCTCCAATGAAAAGATAGAGGCTAACAGAACAAACAAACAAACAAAAAACCAAACCAAACAAACAATCAAACAACACTAACAACAACAAACCCAAGATCCATCCTTCTGCTACTTACAAGTAACAAAATAGAGGGCTGAAAAAAGATTGTCCAAGTCAATGGACATAAGAGGCAAGACAGTATAGCCATTAAAATATCTAACAAAAGAGATTTCAAATACCAATTAATCAAGAGACAGAGAGGGGAACTTTGTACTCATCAAAGGAAAGATCCACCAAGACGATTTTTCAATTCTTTTCATCATGCCGCAAACTCAAGGTTGCCCACATTCGTAAGGAAACATTACTAATGCTTAGATAAAATACTGAGCCTCACACAAGGATAGTGGGAGACTTCAATATCCCGCTATCAGCTATGGACAGGCCATTCAAGACAAAAGCTAAACATACATAAACTGAAAGACATTATAAACCTAATAGGTATAATAGATACCTTCCAAATATATCATCCAAATAGAAAAGAACATACTTTCTTCTCAGCACCTTATCTAACTTTCTCCAAAATTAATCACCTACTCTATCCCAAAGCAAGTCTCAACCTATATAAGAAAACTGATGTAATTCCCTGCATCCTATCAGATCACTAGGATTAAATGTGAATTCCAACTACAATAGAAATGTCAGAAAGCCTAGAAACTCATGGAAACTAAGCACCCTCTTCTGAGTGACTACCAGGTTAAGCAATAAATTAAATACTTTATAGAACTTAATGAAAATAAATGCACAACCTACACAAATGTATGGGATACAATGGAAGGGGTACTAGGAGGAAAGTTATAGAATTAAGGGTGAAGGAAAGTAGATGGACCTCATACTAGCACCTTAACAGCCCACCTAAAACTTTCAGAAAAAGAAGATCATCCAAAAGCAGTAGATGGCAGGACATAATCAAACTGACTGAAGGGCTAAAATCAACAACATAGAAATAAGGAGAAAAATCTATGAAACACAGAGTTGCTTCTTAGAGAAAATCAACAAGATAGATCAAACCTTATTGAAACTAATTAAAAGATAAAGAGACTATATAAGCTTACCAAATCAAAAACAAATAGGGAGATATAACCATAGAAATTCAAAAAATCATTAGGTCATAATTTAATAATCCTCACTCCAAAAAATAAAAAAAATATGAATGAAATTAGGACTACAGTCTCAATTAACTTGAACCTCTGAGATCTCTCAGACACCAAACCAGTCACCATGCAGCATACACCAGCTGATATGAGGTCCCCAACATACATACAGCAGAGGATGGCCAGGTCTGAGTTCAGTCAGAGAAGATGCACCTAACCTTCAAGAGATTTGAGGCCCCAGGGAGTAGAGAGGTCTGGTGAGATGGGGACATCCTTGTGGAAATGGGGGTGTTACGGAATGTGAAATAGTCAGGATGGACTATGAGGGTGATAAAATCTGGAGTATTAAAAACAGATTAAATAAAATTTTAAAAATAGAAATTAATATTTTTAATAGATACCACTTACCAAAGTTAAATCAAAATCAGATAAATAATATAAACAGTTCTAAACCCCAAATACGTGGATTTTTGAGTATTTAGGGGGAAAAGGGTAGTGAATATAGTCAAAATATACTATTTATATATGTATATGTGTATATGTAAAAGATTCTCAACTATTTAATGAAGCATTCTATTAAATACTTTAAAAAAGAAAAAAATGAAAAGAAAACTCAACAACACACAATATTTAGGAAAAGCAGAAAAAAGAGAAACTTCCTGATAAGGAAAACTTTAAAAGACTGCAAAAAGGAACAGAAGAAACAAAAAGATGAAAAGATAAGCCATTCTCAAGGCTTCACAGAAAATTATATTGTTAAGATGACCACCCTACCAAAAGTCATCTAAAGATGAGAAAAACAACCATCAAAGTCTCATAGCATACCTCTGGGGATGTGATAGTCTTCACACTTGCTGGTATATGCTCTGTGGGCACTCTTCTGCTGCTCTTTGAAATTTTGATGAAGTAAGATTTTTCTTTCTTAAAATGCTGTCTTCTCAAATGTGCTTAATTGATATTAGTTTTGTAAAATCTATGATTGGTTTGTTTACTTTATAATATTGAAAGATGCTAATTTTTAGAGAGCTATTAAAATGATTAATTACTGAGGATACTTTTCCATTGCACTATTCTTAGTGACTCTGTATTATTTTTATTGATCTTTTAGTACATCTCAGAAAAATGTATGAAGAATGTTAAGGATTCCAATGACAATAAAATATCTCAAGATACTATCAAGATGGTAAAAGTATCACTATCATACTATATTGCACATTATATTTGAAAAGATCCACAGTAACTTAATTTTTCTTTAAGTCAACAAATTATTACATTGTCTATGAACAAAACACCTCGATGTCATCTTTCACAAATAGCACATGTCTGTGAATACAGGTTATCATGTTGTAGCTCATGTTGTTCTCAAACCTTTGATCCTCCTGTCTTCCTGAATGCAGGGACTGCAGACATGCATCATCAGACTTGGAAGAATAGCATTAAATATAAAGTGTTATTTTTTATTATTGAGAGGCCACTAAGAAAGAATGAATTCAAAAAATAGTAACTATTCAAGGAACTTAATTAAAAACTGAATTTAAAACCTCAATTTTGTTTCCAAAGTTATTTAATTATTAGTATGCTAAATGTGGACTACTCAAAAAACACCCAAACCTGTACTATATTTTCTTCTTGAGTTGAACATGACAGCAACATAAGCCTTAGCTTATAATAATATTTATAAAAAGCAAAGTGCATAGATCCACTTCTATGCTTAGGCCATTGAATCAAAATTGTGTCTTTCTGTGTGATCACACACACTGTGTTAACAATAAGAATTTTTCTTTCACTGAATCTTGCTTTTTATATTCTCACTTTTTCTTTTGGTATATTCAAAATCTAATGCTTAAATATAGACAGTTTTATCAGCTTTATTTCATGGGTTTTACAATACACTGAAGAGAACTTGGCCTACTCTGAAAAACTGTTCATAATTATATTAAGTTGTTGTTTTAATTCCTTCTTAGTTTCATATCTCACTGAATATTTAAGATAGATTCTTAGCAAAAAAATAGCAAAGGCATGGGTCATTGCACTTCAGTTTTTGATGGTGGTTTCCTTGAAGACATTTATGTGATTTCTAAGTTAATATCAAGAGCCCTAGGTATTCTGGTGTCTTTGTACATCTGGCTGAGGCAGTATCCTTTTGTGGGTTATAGTTTCTGTACAAGCCATAACTGACAAAGTCTTAAAATGACATAGAAGGTTCTTAACATGCCAATTTGGCTCACATTTTCTAACTATGAAGTCTGATGTTTAAAAAGACAGGAATATCTGAAAAGTTACTTGTCCTATAGACAAGGTTGAAGATTCCTAGATAAATATTTAAGTGGTCCAATCTTCAGCTGACACTTGCTACTATGTTCAAGTTTTATTTGTTATTATATGTATTCAATAAATATATGTATGTATTAAATTTAACAGAGAGGGTAAACATCACTCTAGACACTGAAATGTTGATTGTGTCCATTATCTAAGAAAAAAATTAACATGTATAGCATTATGGCATCAACACAATAAAGGCAGTTCTTAAGTTGTAAATTTCCTTAGTAAATAATAGAACAGCAAGTATAAGGTTCTATGTCAAGTCAAAATATCAGACTAGTACTATTTACCTGGCCTCACTACTGTCTGAAAAACAATCAAATGAATAAGTACATCCTGAAGTTAAGAAATGACAAACTTTCAATGAATACAAGATAAATCAATATTACTAAAAGACTTTAAATGGAAATACACATATTCATAATTTTCTTAATGTATTGAGGAACCAGAAAAATAACAATAAGAATATTTTTTTCCAGATTCTGAAAAATAGATATGGTGAAAATATCCTTGAAATTAAGAATTAATTCTATATTTAGAATATTGAGCAGAAAATTGTATAGTCTTATTTTTGATACTGCATTCACATCCTCACTTGAAAAATCTCCCTCTTTGTTTCTAAGTCTCAGTGACAATAAGTACTTTGATCAAGAAAAATGAACCTTTTTGTATGCGACACTCAGAGATATGTACTTTCAAATTCAATCATTTGTTTCATGTTTCTAACAGCAAAGAATGCCATGAAGCTTTCTGTGAAGACAAAGTTAATACTACTTTCGTCCAGGTGAGAACAATAGGGTACAAGCAGCAGGTGCAAACGAAAATCAGGCCCGAGAAAGACTCAAAACAATGCGTCCTTATTTTGCCATCATGTTTTGAAGAAAATAAGGATAGAAAATAAAAACCATCATTCGATCCTTTGGGCTATTTGTAGCAGTAGCTGAACATTAGAGTATCATCATGTCCTTTGAAAAACATTCAAAATTTTGAGACATGAGTAAAGACCAACACAAAGAATGTGCTTCTGTGTTATTCTCTCCTGGTCATTGCCTCACCAAATTGTTACTATTGCTCTCTTAGTTTTTGTCTGTTTTGAAGAAAAGTGTTCAGTCAAGAGTCACAGATGTATTAAGTTAAACTTTATTTAATTGAAAATATAAAGCCAAAGATACACCTCAAAGAGAGATAGTGGGCTGGCTCAAGGTGGGAATACAGAATAGTTGGACTCTCAGAAGTTTTTATGAATATCTATGGGTGAGTGAAATAGACATATAAGATAATACATTTTGATTCTCCATAAAAGTAGACTAGATTTCACTTTTGGAGTATACATTTCCCATGACTCTCTAGGCAAGATAACACAGTGGGACCATAATCACAATGTAGATAAATTTATGATGAATTTGGGTTTTTTAAAATTGAAGACTACGTTACTACATATGTGTAGCAACTAAGAAAAAGACTAGTAACTTCTCTCTGGTACAGTGGGGACAATTTATTGAAACTTCAAGGATGTGTATCCACAAAGAGAAATTCTGATACTTAGTAGACACAGCTACCAAAACAGAATCAGTTTTCCTTGGTAATCTCATATTTATTTCCTTGTTTACCAGATCCCAATCCACTCTACAGTGCCTTACAGCAAGGCAAGCTTCTCTTAAACTGGCCATGTATTCTTTGGGTTAATTTTCTGATTCTCTGGGTTATGTGAAGAATGGATAAACATGAGTGAAAGGACCACAGCGCATGTGTGAAGGTCAGAGAACAACTTTGTACAACTGATTATTTTCTTTACTTCCATGTGGGTTTTAGGAATTGAACTCAACTTTGTTTGTGGGTCAAGTACTCCTGCCCCCTGCACCATCCTGAGGTTCCACTGTTGATGTTCCGTCTTATGAAAGCATGGCGGATGGCTTAGCGGGTAACAGTGCTTGCCTTGCACGCATGAGAACGCGGTTCTGAATTTACATAACTCGTGTAAACGCTCAACACATAGCACTTCTTTTGGGATATAGGAGGCATGGGGGGAAGAATTTTTGAAAGTTAGAGGACAGATAGCCTGACTTATATAGCAGAGAAACATACAAACAAAAAGAACCATGTATCAAAAAACGTAAAAGGATTTGCAACTGAGGTTGTCCTCTGACTTGCACACAGAGACAGTGGCACACACAGACATATTTACATAAATGAATGTATACTCATACATATAACATATACACACAAACACAAACTTAGACTTACACATACAGACACACACACACACACACACACACACACACACACACACAATTATAAAAATAATTTAGAGAAATCAGTAAGACAATTTGGCCAGTGGATTTCCTATTATAACAGGAAAAGAGTGAATTACAGATGCACTTGTCAGCAGCTGATTTTAAGCCATTGAAGTCCTGTCATTGGTTTTTTTTTTTCCAAACATATTCCCTGATAAGATGTTAGGCCTCACCAAGGCCCTAAATATCAATTAAATAAACAAAACCATTTTTATTCCTATTCCTCATTCACGGTTTCAGGTTTAAAATATATATTTAAAACATATTTGCTGTTTGAAACACATCTTATTGCAATTAAAAAATACACTCAATGTTTTTAGCTGCAAACTGCCACTCCATAAAGCTATGGTCTTTTGATAGATAATTACAAGTTAGAACTGCTTTTAACATTTGGCAAGTAAGTAGCATATAATAAAAACCTCAATGAGAAATTCTATAAATGATAAGGAGTTTTATAAGATAATAATTATATGTAAGAAGATAAAATAATTTAGAAATGAAAACAAAATTCAGCTCAACCAAATACCTGCATCTATTTTATACATGGAAAACAAAAATAGTTGAAAGGAAGAATAGTAGGTCTCAGAAATTCACAGAAATAACTAGCAACAAGAGTTGTCACATAAGCTGAGTAGATGACAAATGTCTTTCAAAGATGACACAAACGTGATGAGCCAGCAAATAGTGCACACCAAGGGTACAGATGACTTAGATATAAATGTGTAAAATATACTGTGAATTATATCTAACATCTCAAACACACTATTGTGTATAATATGAAATCTTAGTTGAATAAAAACTAGTAAAATTGAATGAAGAAATACTTAAATAAGTGTAAACCATGTCACCTTCTTAAATATTGATTTTTAATCAACTACTGAGTCTTTGAATCCCATCTAACCTGGATGTGTATGATAAAGTTTCCACCTTTTACATCTATACAGTTCTCTCCTCTGGAATTACCAGAGTGTGGTGGTGTCTGGCAAAGGATATTTGCGTATGCAAATTCTGGCAATCTAAAATAAATCTGTTAAAAGCATATGTGGAAAGGTTTTCTGTGAATGTGCTTTAAAATTCTAGACATACAAAATCAATAATGATATCATAATATGTTGTGTTTCAAGCACTAATTTATAAAACTGTGTAGTGAAAATACAAACATATAACAGAATATATTACTAACATAAAACCAGACTCAGTTGTTTTACATAGAATTGCTTTGAAAAGTGCATAAACTTCTAGCGAATAAATTTTCAACAGTGCTACCAAGAATATAAAATGTGCAATTTATAGTCTCTTAAATAAATAATACTATTTAATTTGGATATCAATAGGTAAGATAATAGTAGATCATTAGTTTCAATACAATATTGAAAATTCAAATCAAAAACAGGAAAATACTTGAAGTAAAACTTGTGACAAAGTTAGTATAAGGAACCACAGAACCCGTACATGTGACATTGGCTTAGGATATGAGTTCTTTGATATGACACCCAACGTACTGGAGTAGTTTGAATCTAAAAGGTGCTCCAGAGTAATGCCATCATTTGAATACCTATTCATCAATTTGTAGTGATCTTTTAAAGTTCATAGTGTAGACCAATTAGGAGATTAGTGTGATCACCCCAGCAATGTTAGGAAGTAACATTTACATTTTCCTGATGTTACAAACACTCTCGTCCCTGTCTCGTGGCAAAACAATGAGTCAAAATAAACTCCAAGTGATGAAGTTATTTCTTGTCAGTATTTTGGTGATCATGACACAAAAATTAAGGACATAACATACATCTGAAATTGTGTTCAGTCACTAAAAAGAGGGAAGCCTGACATTTACCACAACAGCAATCTCCCCAGATGACATTGTTTCATATGAAATATGCCAGATACAAGCAATCCCCAGGTTATATCATATGTTCAGTTTTAAAACGTTGAATTTACATAAGTTGAGAGTAGAGTGGTAGTTTCTAATGGAGTAGACTTTCAGGAGCAAATAGAAAGAATACATTTATCCATTAGAAGCTGGGTGTGCTGTGGTGGTGGTATACTCCTGGGAGCATTGCACTCTCAAAGCTAAAACAGAAAGACAGGAGTTCCAGAACAGACTACGCCATGTAATGAGGTTGTCCAAGAGAAGTAAATTTAAGAAATTATGGCATAATAAAATGATTGAAACTAGCAATAATCTTTATATAATTAAGAATTGCTGAATAAGTATTACAATATGTCTGTTGGCTTGGTTTAGCCATTGTTCAGCATATGCCTACTTTAAAACAATGTTTTATATTCTATAAAAGCATTAAATAGTATTTGCCAATTAACAATAACAATAAAGATAATTCTAGTATTAGTTTGTCGTAACTGCCATTATAAAACACACGTCATTCACTTGTGTACTTCAAATCTCTCCCTTATTGCTGTAGTTACTAACGAGGTACATGTGTGTCTTTCTGTCCTAGGGGAATAAAATCTTCGTCACTAGCTAATTTAATCTTTGTTACTCCATGACTGTTTCTACTGTTTCCGTTGATGGTCTTAGTGCTTATCCTCTGTGATCATTTTATTTTATTGCTTGCATCTTAGACATGCATACACAATATACTTAATACAAGTGGAAAAACCATTAAAAAGTATTTCTTAATGTGATAGAATGAGTGGGTAGAGGCAAATTATTTTTCTTTTGATAACAAAATTTAATAAAAGTCAATTATGAAAATGAAAACAAAAGCCAACACTTGAAATAAAACTATTTCTGGTTCTGATTCAAAATACTTATTTAACCCTCTTGAGGTACACAAACAAGGGATTACTGAGCCACCTAGGATTCCACTGGCTTGAGCTATATGCCCTTTTGCCCAAATACCACTTAGAACCCTAGGAAGCCCATCTGCACTCATTTGATGTACACAGTTCTACAAACAAAAGCTCATAGTTACTCCTAACTGTAGGTCCCTAGGAACTCTTAGTGACTTCCTATAGCTTTTACTTTCTATTCAAATACTTCCAAGAATTGATCCAAAGAAATGGGAAAGTTGGGTGATCCAGTTTTCACTGGTGTGAGATGCATATAAAATTAGTATGAGTAAACTTTTAGGGAGAAATATTTTATCTGCTACCATCTGCCTATGAATCACTGAGTGTGCATACCATTAAAATCAGATGCATTATGGGAAGTGATATACACATGAAAAAAGTCTAACAGACCTCAAGCCTGTTAATACACCAGAAATCTAGCAATGGCTCTCTGCTTATAAACCAACTCCTTCTCTTACATCCATGGAAAACATCAAAAGAGTAGCCTTGGGTCCTTGAATTGTTCCCATTCAGAGCCAATTGCTCTCTTGCAGTATATCTTATATCTTTCATTTACTTCTCAGTAAAACATTTTCCTATTTTTATGTACTTCGTCAATATTTTTTTAAACAAGACACCAAGAATCTCGAAATACATATTCAGTCTAGTCAGGGACCACTGATAATATACTTGACAAGGAAGGAAAGCTAATTAAATAAAATAAATGTGATATCATGAAGTATATGTAGTTTTCAATGCAGTGACTCTAAAGTGAAATGCCACTGGAATCTTTATATTTACACACACACACTCTCTCTCTCTCTCTCTCTCTCTCTCTCTCTCTCTCTCTCTCTCTC
>JANHMN010000007.1:62609629-62623329 GCA_030674055.1 Rhabdomys pumilio
AGAGAGAGAGAGAGAGAGAGAGAGAGAGAGAGAGAGAGAGAAAGAGAGAGAGTCTTATATTTAATATTCCTTAATTAGTTCAACGGGGTTGGGTCACTCTCAAACTACCATGTTTCTTATGTCTCCACTCCAACACCCCTGAGTTATTACTTATTAAAATCTATGTTTTATCTTTGCTACCCTAGACCCAATGGCAGGGAGGGGGCTGGAGCAGCTCTTCTCCAGGTCTTATATGCTCTTTTGCAGCTCTCAAGAATGATCTTTCTGTTTCCCCAGCATGGCAATACTAAATCCTTCTTCCTTTGGTTCGTTTGCCAGAAAAATCTAAAGTTCCACCTCTGTCTCCCTGTCCAGCCACTGGCTTCTAGCAATTTTCTTTACAAACTAGAACCAACTGGGTCAGAAACACACAACTTCTTACATGTGGGATTCTCATACAGTATTTTGGGAACCCATTTATATAACACAAGTATTAAATCAAATCTACAACATTTACTACTTGCTAATTCTGTGTCTTTTCATGACCATTCTTATGTGTCAAAAATATTTTCTTGTGTTATTAATTGACATGTCTCAAATGATTTATGATTCTTAAAACTTTTTCATCTTCATAATTCTATATTAAAATATTTGGTATAGTATCTATTTTATTTTCCTATTTAATATTGAATATAGATGCTTATAAGCTAATTCTAGATTTGATATTAAATAAAAATTAAGTAAAAGACCTGTATTATTTTGAAAAACAAATAGTCCTGTGATAATAGAGTATTCAAGGAATGTCAAAAAGATAATAATTAAGAAAACATCCCATTAATAAAAACATAAATATAGACCAGTAAAATATAATAGTGAGTTAATTGTTTGAAGTCAAATAATGACTATGGCTTCATATTTTAAAATTTATTTTTATCAGCATATGTAAATTATGTACAATAATGAGTTTTGTCATGGCACATAATACATATATAGATATAGATATACATACACACATATATATGTATATGTATAAATACACACACACACACACACACACACACACACACACACACACACATGACTGAATTCTTTTGCTAATGTTGCCTAAAGAGTCTTGCATAAGTAATTATTTACAGGAACATGGGCTCTTTATCAGTAGCTACATCATTGAAGAAACTGTATCTCACTTTTTGATGGTCAAACATTTTTTGGCAAATATGCAGAGGTAATTATAGGAGGAAACACACTTCTTCTTAGCATGACATAGGCTTTACTGAGTATATTCTGAACAATAAGCTTCAAATTAATCTTCATATTCTACATGTAGAAACTACATTCAAAATAAAAATATAAGACATTAGTAGCTATGAAAAAACTGTTCATGACCTGGACTTAGAAAAATATTTTATGGACATGAATAATAAGTTTTAATAGTAAAGTTATCATTAATAACAATATTAATAATAAAATTGAGTTTCTTGTCTCCAAGTTAGGAATCGGGTTGAGTGTAGACAATAGAATGACAAGGAGATGAGGTTTATTAGGATGTAAAAAATAGTCCCCTATAACAAAGACAGGACTAAAGAGTAGATGCCTAGGAGTGAGTGAATGGGGTCAACCCTGAAAATAGACCCATTAGATACCTCCTCAATGTGAATAAGTTATGAAGTTAAGAAAAATTTTGATGAATATATGGAAATTCTAACTCATCTGTGGCTAAAGTGAAAATGTACAGTTCTAAGAAATTCCACTGATGTTAATTAATAATGAATTATTATGAGTCTAATGCTAGCTTTTTCAGTACTGATTGTTCACATATTTCAAATTTAATTTTTATAATTGTATGTAAATTATGTACAATTATGAGTTTTGCCATAGCATGCACAGGTGCACGCGCGCGCACACACACACACACACACACACACACACACACACATGTATGTATGTTTATACATATAAATACAAATATAGCTTATATACACACACTCAAATATATGTATGTATACATGAGTAAGCATCAATTCTTTTGATAAGGGTTTCTCACAGAGTCTTAGGTAAGGAATTATTTATAAAATTGTGGGCTCCATACCAGTAGCTACATCACTGAATAAATAAATAAATAAATGAATAAATAAAAAGGCTCAATTATAAGTTCCAAGGAGGGATATTTCCAGGGAGTAAAAGGAACAAAGGTTGAGGTTTGGCAGATATCCTTATGAATCAGTGTTTTTGGAGTTTACTGCGTGCACTCAGTGCTCTCAGAGCCAACTATGGGACATGTAGAAATTTAGTTTTCCTTGCCCTTGTAACCTTGACTAACTGCTTATAGAATATAGCTGACTTGTTACTTAACCCTATCAATTTTCTGAAAGACACTGACATAAGTATAGTAACAACTCATCCAGGTTTGATGCCTGACAATTTCAAGGTCATCTTGCACCACTTAACAATCTGAAGACAGTAGTGAGAATTTTTGTATCTTTGAAAAACACGGAAAAATAAGAAAACATTTTTTTTTCTGTTTTAATCCCAAATGTGGAATCTGGGGTTGATACTGTCTGTAGTAGCTGCGTATGATTTGTCTCATGCTCTAGCAGTTGTTGATTTTGTCAGCAGCAGATATTTTCTTTGTGTGACATTTGGGCCCCTGGAGATGTTTTAGAGGGTATATAAATGCTGGGGGGCTCAGGAGGTGGGTTGGGTTGGCTGGTTCATTGGTAGTTGGTTGGTGATTAGCTATTAGCTGGTTGTTGTTGGTAGCTTTTATTTTTTTAGTCATGCACAAAGAAGAAAGAAAAAAAGAAAGTAGATACCCTGACAGTAAAGATCAAACTTGCTCCAAGGAACTGAATAACAGTAATCAGCATGATTTTTTCCTTCTATCTTTGTTTTTTCTTTTCTTTTTCTATCTAGCATTAGGGGTCTAAGCATTGAGTATGGTGGTAGAGAGAAGAAACAACAAAGAGGCCAAAGATCAGCTACACAGTCCCAGGTGATCTAGACTCTTCCATACTTCAGACCTCATTTCCTACTCTCCTCTGTGTACTTTCATCAAGTTTTCTCTGTCATTGTTCTTCTTAAACATAAAGAAACACTCTGTTCTTGACCCCTTCCAGAGAATATGCCACATCGGGAAACAGTTACTTCAGAAGTCTGAAGCATATAAATATAACATAAAATATCAGAAAAGTTAAGGGGATATAAGACAGCCAAAGAACTTCTTTGGGTACGGGTGAAATCTCCCATCAGCTAATAGTCAAAACTAAAAATTTCCATCTCAATTACCATTTTCTGTGAAGGTTGCCTATCTGCACAATAGACTATTCTGTTTATACAGAAATATTTAGAATAATAATCTTAAAACAGCAGATCAGCAAGTTCAACTTTCTTAAATCTTGGGCACATATGCTACTGAATATAGACCTAGTCTCTCTGACATATTTTTGGAAATATCCTAAACAAGACTATTAAGTTTTGTTTATAATGAAAACATTTCAAGTCACCCTGCAACCTTCTGACTTAGGGTATTTCCTTATGAGCTATCATGTGTCACCTCATCCAATGCCTTACCAAAAATATCTTATGACCTCATTCATTAAAAGAAAAATGTTTCCTAATAGCCATTTGAGCTCCAACTTTAGAAAACTTTAAAATCCTATATGTAGATATTATAAAGATACTTAAACATGGCTTTTCTTTTTTCTTTTCTTTTCTTTTTTTTTTTTTTGTTTGTTTTTTGAGATAGGGTTTTTCTGTATAGCCTTGGCTGTCCTGGAACTCACTTGGTAGACCAGGCTGGCCTCGAACTCAGAAATCTGCCTGCCTCTGCCTCCCAAGTGCTGGGATTAAAGGCGTGCACCACCACCGCCCTGCGTGACTTTTTCTTTAGAAGAAGACTGCCACACCTGTGTAGCAGATATTTATCTGCTACATTGTATTTGCAGTAGATTTCGGTGATTGGTAAGTAGAAGAGGAGGTGGAGCTGGAAAAGGAAAGAGGAAGGGGAGGAGAAAGAAGGAGAACTACCAACCACGGAGGAAGACAGATAGGTGGAAAGTTGTCCTAGGTAACAATTTATATCTAAAGGTTAGATATTGGGTAACAATTCTAATTGTGTAGGCATCTTCTTAATTGAGCATTTCCAAATATATAAATCTACTGGATAATCTTTAAGCATTAAGAGTCTTCATTCTACTGGGCACCACGAGTATGGCGGGTATTGTCTGGGGCTTAGCAGAGAACTATGAGTGCTGGCCCCAGATCCATCTCTAGGGAGGAACCAGCAGCCACAGTAACGCCTCGTGGGTGCCAAGGTGCATCTAGTTAGCTGGAGCGGTTTTCAGAGCAAGAACACTGGGAATATGGCAGCTGCCTGAGAACAAGCCAGACAGTGCACTGTTTTTAAAATATCTCCTGCTTCACACCTGAGTGTCTTACTTATTCTTTCCTCCAAATGATCCTTTCTTTCTATTGAATATTGTTATTAAGTCTGCTATAATACCTCTTCTTAGACCTTGGAACACTCAGCCATAAATGGGATGTCTCCATTACATTTCTCATCCCAGGATCTAGGTAACCCTTTCTCCATAGGATTTCAAGAAACCAGTTCTGTGGAAGAGGGGGAAGAGAGATTAAAAGAGCCAACGTGGATGGAGGACATCAAGGAACAAGGCCTTATGAATCAACAGAATCAAAGCTCATGGAACTCACAGAGATTGAGTCAGCATACATAGGGCATGCATGGGTCTGCAGTAGGTCTTTTCCATATATATTATGGATTACCATTTAGAATTTGTATGAGAATCCTGAGTGTGGATCTCTGATTCTTGTTCCTTCTCTTCTGTTTAGTTTATTACTATTATGTTTTAAATAAAATCCATTTTTAATGAATTCCAACTTCATACTAACTTGTTTTGAAACTTTTGTGGCCAAGCAAAAGAACCTCTCTTACTTGAGTAGAGATCTGATTATTCATCAAGTTGCAGTGTGCAGCTGTGTCCCAGTCCACACTCCACTTAGGCTAATAATACTCATAAAACTGTTTCCTAACCATGTATCTGAAACAGATATGTGTCACAAGTCATTCTTGTCTGTTTGAAGAAAGATATAAACAGTCCTGAATTTTGTTCCTGAGCTCCAGCCAAGGTCAAATCTAGAAGCAGGTCTTCTAAGCATAATTCTCTGGGCCTCTGTGGCCCTCCCTCCTGCTGATAGCTTCTCTTTTCTCTCTTCTCATTTTTTAATTTCACAGCACCATTAGATCCAAGTTCACAGTGTCACCTAAGATCCTGCTTTGGATTTTCCTGTTTTCCCCTTATCCACATCCTCATCTCTCTTCATCTTCATTGTCTTCTTCATCTTTCTCTTTCTTATTCCCCCATCTTTTTTCCTCTTTTTCCTCTCTTTTCTGATAGATCCAAGCACCTCAAGAATGCTAGAAGAGTGCTCTTCGCAACTAACTATGGCCCTGATGCTCCCTAGTTATTATTATTTTTTGCTCTGAGTCATATTTTACCTCAAAACATTGTACTTTCTTGCCAAATGAACATTTTATTGCTCATGTTCATTAAAAAAGGATAAAAGCAATATTATAGTTCTACTGAAAATCAAAATCCATTTTATTTATGATTGATGTAGTTATATTATTTTTTTGTGCATACTGGCTTTAGTAGAAATGGGTTCAGTATAAACCTTATACTAAAGGAGAACTTGAAGCAAGTTCACACAGTGAGTTTACAATGAGAGAGGGATGGCTTCAAATCTGCACTCAAAATCACCCTAGTCAGTGAGAAGTCTTGTCTTAGTGTTTCATTCTATTTATAATTGGATAAGGCTACTTATAAAACCAAAACAAAACAAAACATGCCTTATGAGACAAGGAGTTCCTAAAAGCAATCTGAGTTGTGGCTACCTCAGACAAATGGATGATTTATTGAAAAAAAATACATGATGGCTACAGGTGAACATCATATAATTCAATTTATAAAATCCTGTAAGAAATCAATTCGTTGAAGTTAAGGAACTTCTAAAGTCTCCTGATTTCAATATCTTGATATTCTAGATCAGGAAAAAAATGGAAATGCATTTTATGTTTTGCTTTTCATTTTAAAAATATTACTATCATTAAAGTTTAAATCATTATCCTTAATAAGATTGCTTTATTCTTAGCTAGCAATTATCTTTTTACTGGAATTCCAGTATCACATGACTTGTTCTAATTCTTTATTTCGAATCTTGATATTGAAAATCACCTATTTCACACACGCAAAAATATCCAATGTGCTCTCAGAATCCTACTGTGACTAATAGAAAATTGATTATTTCTATTAAATCAAGGTAGCAAGAATTATTTGGCCCAGGAGAGCTTTAGCCCTCTGCTTTTTTCTATGCTGATGCTGCTATTGGTTGGTCTATTAGGTGTGCCTATTGCAAGAGTGGTGTCTCTTACTATTCACAGACTGCAACACAAGCTAAAAAAAGGAAATCAGCAAATTGAAATCTCACAGGATGAGTGATTTTGTGATCATCATCAGTGAATTACAATTTGAACCTGTATTAACATTTTTCTATTAAAATAAATGTAAATACAAGTCATTCTAATTCTTTACCATTGAAGAGTACTACTCTAACCCTAAAACTTCCAATAAAAGGAGTAGCTTCTTCCCCAGGTTTTCTTAGCTTCACATGGTGCCAACACATTCCAATTCCATGAACTGCATGCTGCTGATTAGAAAACTTGGTTATTTTGCTCCCACAGAGCACAGGAGCAAAGCAAAATGTGTTCAGGAAAACTAGCTGAATGGGCTTTGCTACCACTGGGCAAAGGATTGCTAAAATTCCTTTACCAAAATCACTTAATTCTGTCTCAGGGATTTTTATTTTAGATTTGACCAACTGAGTAAAGGAAATTATTTTGAGAACTGAGAGGTACATGAGTTATGAATAACGTGCCATAGGACCACATGGCTTGATTTCAAGACAGTGAATTTCCTAAGGCAAACATGAGGTATGTTCTTTAGATAAAAAAGAGGACACCAGGAGAGAGTTGTTGTAAGAAGGACAAACTGTATCTCTTTTAACATTGTACATTGAAGTTATCTAGAGATAGAGGATCTGAAAAAAAAAGTCTCCCATTTAAGATAGGTAAAGAAATGTTATAAAAATCCCCCTGTTAATTTTGTTTCTGAAATTACAGCAACATATCTATGATGATTAACTTATAACATAGAAAGGCTATTTTTTTCTTTATTTTTTTGAGAGATAAAAAGCTTTATGTAATGGTTTAGTGTGGACAAGGGAAATTCTCATCATCCAGAATGTCAAACTTGAAGTAGTAAAGGTTAGATTCCTAACTGCCATGTAACTTAGTTTTGTGTTGTTGTCACTGCTTTCCTCTGATACTGAGATAAAATGTTCCAGAAAAATAAAAAGTAATTGCTGGGAAAAGGATTTATTTGACTCATAATTTCAGAACATAGTTCAAGTGGAAGAAAAATCATAGTCACAGATGTTTAATAATATTGATCACCTTGCTCATACAGTGTAGAGCACAGACCACTTAATTAGCACATGCAAGAGCTCGATTTAATTTCTCCAATCTCATACAGTCAAAAATCCTCTACTTATGCAATGGTGACACACGTAATTTAGAGGCCTTCCCTCAAAATTATAATAAAATACAATTTTTGTATGCTGGGATGATATGTTCAGAGACTTAATTCCCTTGTGAATCTAGATCGAGTTGAGCTGAAAATGAATAGTAGCCATTGCGCCTTACATGATATGAGAATATGTTAAAGTGCTCTACATCTTCAGTATCATCTCCATCTTTTAAAAGCTCTACTGTTGAGATTTTGACATAGCCTTTTGGGAAAATTCAACTTACAAAGGGTAAAAACAGCTATCTTTGTCTCTCACCTTGTTCTATATATAGCAATGTTTGTATCAATTTCAGAAGGACATGATTTTTGTGAGATCAAGCAATGAATTGGCAAGAAGCTTGTAGTTATAAAACAAGATACCTGTGGCTAAAGCAGAAGCTACAACACCAATAAAAACAAAGCAAGAACCAGTATGATGGTATAGATAATATTCTCTCAAAATATACTTTTCTAAGAATTTATTTTCATACTTTAAAATAATTTCAGATTTCTTTGTTTAGAGATGCACACCTGTTATTGAATTTTGAACTAAATGGTTTACGATTACATAAGTTTTTCTTGTTTTTTAATTTTTTATTGGATATTATATTTACATTTCAGATTTTATCACCTTACCCTATTCCCCCACCTAGAAAAACCCTATCTCATCCACCCTCTTCCTGCTTCTATGAGGATGTGCCCCCATTTCCCCCCTCCAACTCCCACCCTCGAATTCCCCCTACTTAGTGTCCAGCCTTCATGGGACCAAGGATATCCTCTTTTACCTATGCCTGACAAGGCCATCCTCCCAGCTAGAGTCATGGGTCCCTTCCTATGTGCCCCCAGGCTGATGATTTAGACACTGGGGAGCTCTGGTTGGTTGCTAGTGTTGCTCTCCTCATGGGGCCACAAACACTTTCAGCTCCTTCAGTCTTCTCTCTAACTCCTCCATTGGGAACCCCATGGTCAGATCAATGGTTAGCTGTGAGCATCTGCCTCTGAATATGTCAGACTCTGGCAGACCTCTAAGGAGACAGCTATATCAGGCTTTTGTCAGCATGCACTTTCTGACATCTACATCAGCATCTACCTTTGATGACTGCACATGAGATGGATACTCAGGTGGAATGGTCTCCACGTGGCCTCTCCTTCAGTTTCTGTCAAACACTTTGTCTCCATATTTGCTCCCTTGAGTACTTTGTTACTCCTTCTAAGTAGGACCGAGGCATCCACACTTGGTCTTCCATCTTCATGAGCTTCATGTGGTCTGTGAGTTGAATCTTGGCTATGTCAAGCTTTTGGGCTAATGTCCTCTTATAAGTGAGTAAATGCCATGTGTTGTGTTCTTTTGTGATTGGGTTACCTCACTGAGGAAGATATTTTCTACTTCCATCCATTTACCTAAAAATTTCTCAAATTCATTATTTTTATAGCTGAGTAATACTCCATTGTTTAAATGTACCACATTTTCTCTATCCATTCCTCTGTTGAAGGACATCTGTGTTCTTGCCCGCTTCTGGCTATTATAATTAAGGTTGCTATGAACATAGTGGAGCATATGTCCTTGTTATATGTTGGAGAATCTTCTGGGTATATGCTCAGGTGTGGTATAGCTGGGTTCTCATGTAATACTATGTCCAATTTTCTGAGTAAACATCAGACTGAATTCCAGAGTGGTTGTTACCAGCTTGCAATCCCACCAACAATAGAGGAGTGTTCCTCTTCCTCCACATTTTCATCAGCATCTACTATCACCTGAGTTTTTGATCTTAGCCATTCTGACTGGTGTGAGGTGGTATCTCAGGGTTGTTTTGATTTGCATTTCTCTGATGACTAAGGATGTAGAGCATTTCTTAAGTTGCTTCTCAGACATTCGAGTATCCACAGTTGAGAATTCTTTGTTTAGCTCTGTACCCCATTTTTAATAGGGTTATTTGGTTGTCTGGAGTCTAATTTCTTGAGTTCTTTGTATATATTGAATGTTAGCCCTCTATTGAATGTAGGACTGGTAATGATCTTTTCTCAATCTGTTGGTTGCTGTTTTGTCCTATTGACAGTGTCCTTTGCCTTACAGAGGCTTTCCAATTTTATGTGGTCCCAATTGTCAATTCTTGACCTTAGAACATAAGCTATTGGTGTTCTGTTCAGGAACTTTTTCTCTGTGCCTAGGTATTTGAGGGTCTTCCACACCTTTTCTATTAGTTTCAGTGTATCTGGTTTTATGCGAAGGTCCTTTATCCACTTGGACTTGAGCTTTGTATAAGGGAATAAGAATGAATTTATTTGCATTTTTCTACATGCTGACCTCCAGTTGAACCAGCACCATTTGTTGAAAATGTCCTTTTCCACTGGATGGTTTAAGCTCCTTTTTGAAAGATCAAGTGACCATAGGTGTATGGGTACATTTCTGGATCTTCAATTCTATCCCATTGATCTTCCTGCCTATCTCTACCAATACCATGCAGTTTTTATGACTGTTGCTCTGTAGTACAGTTTGAGGTCAGAGATGGTGATTCCCCCGGAAGTTCTTTTATTCTTGGGAATAGTTTTTCCTATCCTGGGTTTTTTGTTATTCCAAATGATTTGCAAATTGCTCTATATAGCTCTATAAAGAATTGATTTGGAATTTTGATGGGGATTGCACTAAATCTGTAGGTTGCTTTTGGCAAGATAGCCATCTTTACTAAATTAATCCTGCCAATGCACCAATATGGGAGATTTTTCCATCTTCTGAGATCTTCTTCTACTTCTTTCTTCAGAGACTCGAAGTTGTTGTCATACAGATCTTTCACTTGCTTTGTTAAATTCACTCCAAGATATTTTATATTATTTGTTACTATTGTGAAGGATGTCATTTTCCTAATTTCTTTCTTAGCCTAATTATCCTTTGAGTAGAAGAAGGCTACCAATTCTTTGAGTTGATTTTATATCCAGCCACTTTGTTGAAGTTGTTTATCAGGTTTAGGAGTTCTCTGGTGGAAGTTTTAGGGTCACTTAAGTTTACTATCTTATCATCTGAAAATAGTGAAATTTTGACTTCTTTTTTTTCCTATTTTTATCCTTTGACTTTCTTTTGTTGTCTAATTGCTCTGACTAGGATTTTCAGTACTATATTGAATAGGTAGGGAGAGAGTGGGCAGCCTTGTATAGTCCCTGGTCTTAATGGGATTGCTTCAATGTTCTTTCTATTTAGTTTGATGTTGTCTACTGACTTGCTGTATATTGCTTTTACTATGTTTAGGTATGGGCCTTGAATTCCTGATCTTTCCAAGACTTTTAACATGAAGGGATGTTGAATTTTGTCAAGTGCTTTCTCAGCATCTAGTGAGATAATCATGTGTTTTTTTTCTTTGAGTTTATTTATGTAGTGGATTACATTGATGGATTTCTGAATATTCAACCATCCCTGCATTCCAAGAATAAAGCCTACTTGATCATGGTAGATGATTGTTTTGATGTGTTCTTTGATTCGGTTTGTGAGAATTTTATCTAGTATTTTTGCATTAATATTCAAAAGATAGATTGGTCTGAAGGTTTTTTCTTTGTTGTGTCTTTGTGAGGTTTAGGTATGAGCATGATTGTAGCTTCATAGAATGAATTGGATAGTGTTCCTTCTGTTTATATTCTGTGATATAGTTTGAAGAGAATTGTTATTAGGTCTTCCTTGAAGGTCTGATAGAATTCTGCACTTAAACCATATGTTCCTGGACTTTTTTTTTGGTGAGGAGACTTTTAATGACTTCTTCTATTTCTTTAGGTGTTATTGGACTGTTTAGATGGTTTATCTGCTCCTGATTTATTTTTGGTACCTGGTATCTGTCTAGAAAATTGTTCATTTCATCCAGATTTTCCAAATTTGTTTAGTATAGGCCTTTGTAGTAGATTCTGATGAATTTTTTTTTTTAATTTTCTCTGTTTCTTTTGTTATGTCTCCTTTTTCAGTTCTGATTTTATTAATTTGGATACTGTCTCTGTGCCTTTGGTTAGGCTGACTAAGGGTTTATCTATCTTGTTGATTTTCCTAAAGAACCAGCTCCTGGTTTTGTTGATATTTTGTATAGTTCATTCTGTTTCTATTTTGTTGATTTCAGCCCTGAGTTTGATTTCTTTCCTGGTCTAGTCTATTTGGAGTTCCATAGGCTTCTTGATTATTCATGGACATCTTTCTTTAGGTTAGGGAAGTTTTCCTCTATAATTTTGTTGAAGATATTTACTGGCCCTTTAAGTTAGGAATCTTTACCCTCATCTACACCTATTATCCTTAGGTTTGGCCTTCTCATTTTGTCCTGGATTTCCTGAGTTTCTTGGGTCAAGAGCTTTTTGCATTGTGCATTTTCTTTGACAGTTGTGTCAATGTTTTTCATGGTATCTTCTGCATATGAAATTCTCACTTCTATCTCTTGTATTCTGTTGGTGATGCTTGCATGTATGACTCCTGATCTCTTTTCTTGGTTTTCTATCTCCAGGGTAGTCTCCCGTTGGAGATTTCTTTATTGTTTCTACTTCCATTTTTAGATTCTGAATAGTTTTGTTTAATTCCTTCACCTGTTTGGTTGTGTTTTATTGCAATTCTTTAGGGGATTTATGTGTTTCCTCTTTAAGGGCTTCTACCATTTTTACCTGTGTTCTCTTCAAATTCTTTGAGGGTGTTATTTATGTCCTTCTTAAAGTCCTCTATCATCATCATGAGAAGTGATTTTAATTCTCAATCTTGCTTTTCAGGTGTGATGGGGTGTCCAGGGCTTATTATGGTGGGAGAACTGGGTTCTGATGATGCCAAGTAACTTTGTTTTATGTTGCTTACATTCTTATGCTTGCCTTTCACCATCTGGTTAACTCTACTGCTACCTGCATTCACTGTCTCTGGCTGGAGTCTGTCTTTCCAGTTGTCTTGCTTGTGTCCGAACTCCCCGTGGTCTAGATGTCTCTGTGATCCTGTGATCTTGAGCTTCAGCTTTTCTCGGTGCAGTGTCACCTCCAGGATGTTTCAGAATAAGGTGTCTTCATGGGAGCAGAACAGCTAGGTGTCTGCTGCTCTGAGTGCAGTGGTTCCTCTAAGATGTCTCCAGATATGGTGTCTTCAAGGGATCAGACCAGCTAGGTGTCTGTTCCAGCCACAGGAACCCAGCAAGGGGCAGAAGGGGAGTGGTATTCTGCAGGGGTAGGGTTTGGGTGCCTGGTGGGTCCTGAGTGCCCCCTTCTCCAATTTGTAGCTCTGGGGAGTAGGGTAGTGGACAAGTGTTCTTACCTGCTGCTCTGAGTTCAGTGGCTCCTCTAGGATGTCTCATGATATGGTGTCTTCATGGGAGCAGACCAGCTGTGTATCTGCTCCAGCCACAAGGACCAGGTGAGAGCAGGATTTTTTTTTTTTAATGACTGATTCTCTTTCCTTATTGCTTATTGGCCTTTTTCAATATATCATGACTTAACTTTGGTTAGTGGTATCTGTCTAAAAAATCATCCATTTAATGTAGGTTTTCCTGTTGTGGTGAGTATAGATTTTTGTAGTAAGACCAGATAATTTTTAAATTTCCTCAATTTCTGTTGTTATGCTTTCTTGTTCATTTCTGATGTCAAAATTTTGGATACTGTCCCTAAGACTTTTAGTCAGTTTGGCTAAAAGTTTGTCTATCTTGTTGATTTTCTCAAAGGATCATCTCTGTTTTGATCATATTTTGTCTTTTCTTTGCTTCTAAGTAGTTGATTTTAGTCCTGAGTCTATTTCCTCTCATCGGCTCTTCTTAGGAGGGTTTGCTTCTTCTTGTTTTAAAGTTTTCAGAAGTGCTGTTAAGTTGCTAGTGTAGGATATCTCCAATTTCTTTATAGCGTCACTCTGTGTTTTGAATTATCCTTTTAATATTGATTTCATTGTGTACCATAAGTTTGGAACCATTTTACCTTCATTCTCATTAAATTCTAGAAGATCTTTAATTTCCTTACCTCCTTCCTTCTTTCTTTCTCATTCATTCATTCATTCATTCTTTCTTTCTTTCTTCTTTCTTCCTTTCTTTCTTTCCTGACCAAGTTATCATTGGAGAGAGAGAGAGAGAGAGAGAGAGAGAGAGAGAGAGAGAGAGAGAG
>JANHMN010000007.1:62623339-62658427 GCA_030674055.1 Rhabdomys pumilio
GAGAGAGAGAGAGAGAGAGAGAGAGAGAGAGAGAGAGAGAGAGAGAGAGTTGAATCAGTGTCAAAAAACTTTCTGAGTCAGAAAAGCTGAGTTAAAACAGCCACCCAGAAAGAACAAGAAAGGGTCAGTTTATGCAGCAGTAAGTTCCAGATACTGAAAACATTCCAGGACTAGATTACATTTAATGGAGGCTAGAAACTTCCAATACTAGACTTTGGATAGCAAACAGAGGCAGTAATCATCACAGATGAAAGTTACATTAGGGGAATAAAAGTTATAGTTACACAATGAAGAAGACACCAGTTGGTTTAATTAAAATATCCAGTGACTGGAATGATGTGTCAGTAATTAGGAGTTCTTGCTGCTCTTCCAGAGGAAGAAAATCATGTTCATATCACCCAATACCAAGTGGTTTATGAGCAACTATCATGCCAATACTAGATATTCATACTAGATATCATGGAGAAGATATTGATCTCACTCCAGAAGCATGAGGAGAAGTTCAGATCTCCACTATCTAGAAACACATTCTTTGCACTTAAATAAGATCGTGGATAAGAGCCATACTTCCTCATTTATACCAGCAGAAGACAAGATTCCACACAAGATTAAAGCAATATACAGAAAAACATAATTTAAAATAGTCAAGGAAAGGATGCTAGAATAAAGGAAGTCTGTTAGACTTTTTCCTATAGTATTAGATCATAAAATTCCTTTATAGAAGCATATGTTATTCTTCAAGTAGTTAAAGAATGTTATAGGTAATCAGCTGTAATCATGTTTATTTCTATGATTTTAGAACTGGTGATTATCTCAGTTCCAATAAGCCATCTCTGATCAAAGGCTGTAGACAGGGCCCCTGTATCAGTGTCCTAAAATTGAAATTGTATCTTAGTGGATCCATAGTGCAAGAAACTCACCCTTTAGCAATATGAATCCACTAAGTATGCCATGCTGGTGCATGAATTGGCTTCATACTCATGACTTCTCTCTTATTTTCAAATATCTTCCCATTGGAACAGAATTATCTATTTTAATAAAATTGACCCACCGTTATATTTTGAAACTACTTGTTATGTGTCATGTTAGAAGAAAAATTCCACCCTGAGTCCTATCCATGTCTAATTTAAATAATATGTCCATGAGATTTTTTGACATAAACTGGAAGTTGATATTGTAATTAAAGTACTTCACACATAACAAGGACCCGAGTTTTAAGATGAGTGGAAGAATGTTATTGTCTGAAATCTTCAAAATTCCCATATTGAAGTCTTAACTGCTAAAGTGACATTGCAAGGATCTTTTTGGAATAAGCATTTTATACCAATGAGAGAGGAAGAATAATGTCACTGGTGGTCTAAAGCCAAGACAGATCCTGAAACATTCCATGCCAGGTCTAGTTTATGTTCTCATTTTATACTCTAAAACCACAATGCCTGGTTGACAAGCAAGCAAGTTTTCTTAGAAGTATATAGATTAGTCAGCAAGTTTTTAAAGGTAAGGACTTATTGTCCTTTAGCTATTTCTCCAGGTCATTCAGTTCTAGGTAGCAAGTGAAATCATGCTTTCCAAATAGCAGTAGAAATAGTGCTTTAAATAAAGCACTATATATAAATGAAGTAGATAACTAAGAATACCTTATTCTACTTTATTCTATTTTTCATCTTCTAGCATCTTATGAATCTATCTTGAAGAAATGGGTTAATACCCCTGCTACACTGTCTGCGTCATGCCCCACTGTCTGCATCATACTCCATTCCTCTCATTTATACTAGTAGTCTTAATTTCTTTTGATAACATTTTGCAAATTTCTCCTACTATTACTGACTGATTGTTTAGCATAAAAGCAACATTCTTGTTTTAAAGATATAAATATGTATTTTTTTTAATGGTAATCAAGTCTATTTCTGTAGGATTTTGGAGGACCATTGCAGCTTTCCCAAACAATAATTATGTTTATTGTCTTTTTGTTTTGTTTTATTCTTTGTTTTGCTTTTTCTGTCCAAGAAGATAGCTGGCAACGGTGAATTTATTGGATGTCTATTACAGTAGCACTGATGGTCATGGACTAATAAAAATACAAGAGTTATCTTATTTCAAGAATCTAAGATATATTAAGTATTGCTGTACAATGCCTCTGGAAGCCATCTAAATTATAGCAAAGAATATCAGTGTAAAAACGTATTACACACAATAGTCACATGTAACATAAGACATACAACATATACACAAAGAACAAAATAAAAAAATCAATGAGATTTTAAAAATCTTCAGTAGATGAAACTGACTGAGAATTTTTTTTTTTTATTATTGAGAAAGGAGACTCCTAGTGTCTGCAAGCCAGAAGAGCCTTTGCTAACAATTGAAGCTATTGGAAATTTGACTTTGGAATTTTTGAGCCTTGAGTATTTGAAAGTACATTTCTATTACTGATGTCTCATTGTTGATGATTTTATTTGTTATAAAACTTTTTTACTAATCTATATGACACCACAAAAATAGGTCAGAATAATTCAGTGAGGCAGGGTATAAGCACTTCTCATTCATTTTTCTGTTCTATGCTCTTCAAAGAATGAGTCATTATGAGGTCTGATAATATTACTTTTATTTACTTACAGACAGAATATGTTTTTATAAACATTGTTAATATAATAGAATGCCTACAGAATGATACAATGCATAATATATAAGATGACATTATAAACACCATTTGCTTATTATGCAATGGCAAACATTAATATAAACACAAATCAGCTTATACACATATGTGTGCTTGCGTATAGGCATATAGTTATAGTATTTGTCTCGTTCAAAAGTAACATTTAAACAATATTTAATTCCACAATGTACATTTTTTTTCTGAAAATCCTATGTGACAGGTAATAACAATGTTGTGAATCTGCTTATGAACACTGTAGATGCATTGGAAATGGCAGAAATATAAGTAGTTTTCACCTTTAGTTTACTTTTAATTCTTCCCTAAAGTGTTCAGAAAAACAAGGGAAAATAAATGTCTCAGTATGACTTGGTATAAGTGTTAAGCAACTTTACTTCTGAAGACCTTAAGCATAAAAACTCTCTAATCAATATATGTTGACAAAACAAACTTTTGTTTTAGGTTGATATCTTGGAATAAAAATAATTTAACAATGTTTTTGGTTACTTTTCCTTCTTGTATTGAAAAATAGAAGTCAGTGAGCAAGAAGATCAAAGGAACCATAATAAAAATAGGAATGAGGGAGGCTGTCAGCTTCTGAATTGTGGCACCAAGTACACACAAAACACAGCCTGAAGTACTCACGACCTTGGATGTGAGCTTTTGTTTATGAATCACAAGGGCTTCTTTTCAGCTTTTTATGCTGGCAATAACCAATCTTTTGGTGCTATATTTATGAAGCTTTTCTTTCCTTTTTTAAAAGATTATTTTATGCTTGGCAGTAGCTAAATGTTGTGCCTGGAATTTAAATGAGAAACTGTACTTTAGCCCCAGCTATACAAAAGAGTGCATGTTTACTCTTGATCACAGGCTCTTTCCTCTTAGAATCCCGAAACAGAAGATCCATTTATTCAACACTGTTATTATGTGATGTTATTATCTCTATCATATATTAATCTCAATAGGGACATATCAGTTAGGAGTGAGGATGCTCAATGTCTATCTGAGGGATGAACATACTGGCACAAGCTCATCTGATTTGCCTATCCAGGATGTTAGACATGAATAGTAAGTGAATGGCTTTTGGGTTTTTTGATGAACACTTCTATGATGCAATTCATGGGTTACTATTGGACAGATTTCAACTACTCTGAAAACAAAGCCAAGTATTTCATTCTCTGGTCGAAAGTTCATCTGCTAAAATCTGCAAGGCCAAGTGTATTATTGACAGCTTTGGGTAGTGGTGGAATGCTTTGCAGGTATCTAAACAATGCATTTCAAAATTGTGTTTTATGGTGTGTAAAAGAAAGCTCTTAAACCTGCATTTATCTCAGCACTGTAAAAAAAATGGCAAAGCAAACATATATATCTTTTTATATCTTTAGCATGATTGGAAAATGAGAAATAACTTTTTTTCAAAGACATTGTTCTCCCCAGGTTCTGATTAAAGTTAATTATGTTAAAGTCCACAGAAATATTTGCAATTAAAATATATGGACATCACTTCTCTCTTCCAATTCCTTCCTCTAATTCCTTCTGTTTCCTTCTTTCTCCTCAAATCCATGGGCTTTTTTCTTTAACTGTTATTGTTAAATGCAAGCACACACAAATTCTTGTACAAACACAAATATATTAATACAACCTCCTGAGTCCATTTAGTGCTACTTGGGTGTATTTAATTTCAGGGCTGGCAAATTGATATTATATAACTAAATAAGCACTTAGTTCCCAGGAATAATTCATTATCTCGTTTTCAACAGTCATTACTTCCTACAAGTTCTGTGTCTAGGGTTGGAGGGCTTTGAGATTTTCCCTGTCACAGGACTTTATATGCTTACACTTAATGATTGGCTACTGAATATTTCATTCTACTTTGAAATTCTTAGGAATATTGACATGGGATGTGCAAGCACTGTAATACAGAAACTAAAATGTCAAGAAGGAATTAACTGCAATGAAAATGACAAGTCATAAATAACACAGAAGCTCATGCTTGCAAGTCACAAATTCAAAGTTACTTATTATGAACTCCCTCAAAAATTCCACAATGTTCACAATATACAAAAAAACAAAATTTAGTTCTAGGAATTTCACTCAAATGCCCAAGACATCTCAAGAAAAATCAGAAACCCCAAAGCAGGAATCATATGGACTCATTTAGACTGAACCAAAACCCAGGAAGGCTGCATGGGTCTACCCCTAGGCTCTCTGGATATATGTTATAGTTGTGCAGCTTGGTGTTTTGTGAGACTCCTAATGGAGGGAGGGGGCTATTTCTTGGACCATTGACTGTTTTGAAGACCCTTTTCTGCCTACTGTGTTACCTCATGCAGCCTTAATATGGGAGGAGGTACTTAATCTTATTGCAACTTGATATGTCATGTTTGGATGATACCCCTAGTAGGCCTACCCTTTTCTGGAGGGAAATGGTAGAAGTTGGTGAGGAGGAGTGGCAGAAACTCTGAGGAGAGAACAGATGGGTAACTGTGGTCAGGATGGAATATATTAGAAAATAAATTAATAAAAAAATAAATAAATGAATAAAATCATTAATACATAAAAGATAAAGAAAAAACTTTAGTTATGAGAATAACTTGTGAAATAATGAGCAAATATGGAAAAAGAAGTTCACCTAATTTTAAAACAAAATATAATTATGCAATTACTATGGATATAACATTAAAAACATAAACATAAATTAATGAAATAGAAAATGCAAAAATAAGAGAATATGTGCACAACTATATTTCACAAAGTTACAAAGTAAATTCTTACAGAAAAGAAAAGCTTTTTTGTAAAAGTTATGTATAAAATTTCATATGCACTTATTAAAAAAGGTGATATATGCTTTGCACTGTGCAGAAACATTAACTTAATAAGTGTCACAGACCTAAATGTAAAACCTAAAACTATAAAATTTCAAGTATAAAATTTCTCTGATAGCATATTAAGCAAAGAATTCTGTGCAATAATAGCTGAAGCATGATTCAAGATGATAAATATATATGTGGAATGTATCATAATTAAAACCCTCTGATCCCTAAAAGTATACATTAAAGAATTGGGTGAATTAAAATTGCAGTAGAGAAGAAAAAGTTGCAAGCCAAGTATTTGACAGATACTGTACCTAAAGCACAAGTAAGTTCTCAAACTTCAAAAATAGTAAAAAGAAAAGTTGTAAAAGAATTTGAATAAAAGTGGCACGTGAGAACCTGAAATAATCACTGGTTCTTCTGCAAATGTTAACTAAGGATTCAGGGAAATGACATTGTATACCATATGGAATAACTAAAATCATAAAAATAGATTGGTAAAAATAGAGGAGACCTGTGAACCTTAGGAAAATAGTGTCTTTCTAAAAACATTACTTACTAATAAAGAAAGTTATCTAAAATTGCTCCGCCTAGATATTCATTCAAGACAAAAGAAAGCACACATTAGTTCACTGATTTGTACAAAAGTGTTCACCTCAGCAGTAAGTACCCTGGGGAAACATGTAAACAACCCTAAGTGTTCATTAATATGAAAACATGTCAACATATCAAGATAGTATATACAGTGCAGACTACTAAATGTAATAATCTAATATATGTGTAAAACCTTCAAGAAAATGCCAGCTAACATAGTAATAGAGATGAAATAACTAATTGATTATGACTGTAATATCTATTCTAGGTTATCAGGATGGCTACATCTACAATTCACTGAAACCCAAGCAGCTTGATACACTTGTGAGGAATTTTTATTGATTAAATGGTATGAAGTGGGAAGAACCTCCTTAAATCTTAATAGTATAATGTGGAAGAACCACACTTTATCTTAATCACATCTTCTGCTGGCAGCTTATGTGAAGAACATGGAAGAAGGAAGCTAGCTCTTTCCCTGCCTGTCTTACTCTCTCTGGCAATTTTATTCCTTTAGTGGCATTAGATCTTACACTTCTATTATTCTGATGTATGTTGAAGACAGGCTGAGACATATAAATGTGTGTACATGCTTCTTGGACTGTTTCCTGGTAGATAGTCACTGTTTGGATTAGCTGAACCACCACTTGTAAGCTTCTATCACTAATATAGTGACCATGTGATTGAACGGGGAAAAAAAAAGTTAAAAAGGATAAGGAAATGTTCTAAATAGCAGATGCACTTGTTATTTCCGTGGAGTAAAATCCACGTTAAACAGTACTAACTTACATACATTAAATATTTAGAGGTTATTACATTGCAGGCATACATCAATAAAACAATAATATTATGAAGTTGTTCTACTCAAACATTGTAGTAACTCATACAAAGAACTTTCCTTCAAATTAGCAATGATTGCAATCTCCATTTTATCAAAATTTATGATGTTTAAATGAGATTTTCTATGCAAAAATCATTAGAGGCAGAAACAGTGAACTATTTTAGTAAATCTATAAAGTCAGGTCAGGTTTTCTCAGGCAATAATAGAGGGGAATAGTATTTACATCATGCTACATGTATTCAGTAAGAAAGACACCTGTCTACCAAAGCTCAAGAAATACTTGTTTGTTTCATTTTAGACTTTATGAAATCATAGAATACTAAGAAAAATCTGAAAGATTAAATACCCTGGAAGTTGAGCCACTCATAATTTTCCTTGAGACAAATGAAATTTACATTTCTTAGTTTGTTTGTAAGGGTTAATTGCTTCAAATATCAGAGAAATTCTTTTCATATTTTACTTTATCCTATCACAGAAAATTTGAGTAGGCCAATGGTTTTGTGAAAAACAAGAAATTGAATTAAATGATTATTTTAATATTTCTAAAAGTAAATATATTGATGAGGTCCAGTTCTTATAAACTATACACCTTTGTAATCATCCAGAATGATAGAGTGGATAGGAAAAAAGAGTTAAAATCCAACTTTTGAATTTTTATAGTTTCAGTTGAAATCAGCAATTGAAATCATTTTACAAAAAGATAGATTCATATTTTAGTTGTGAGTATTACCTTCCTTAGTAGCTGTGCAGTGAATTTTATTCATTAATTGGATGTGTGAGTAATTTCTAAAAGGCTCATTACTATTCTACAGCAGGGGAATTATCATCTTGGAATCACTAAAGCCTAAAAATAAAAATATTAACTTCAGTATTAGCCACAAATTGCATGGTTCTATCAAATGTCTGAAAATGTGATTTTCTTCATCTAATCTGATAAAATTGGCAACCAATTTTATTTTAGAAGTATAAGCTGGAGTTTATGAGAGTGTTTCAAGTGTGGTAGCAACCTAGTACAGAGTGACTTTTACCCTTCATAGATAACAAGTACTGTCTGTCATGCCTGGGAATCTGGCAAGAGTCTGTTGGATTGAGATATTGCATCCATGACCATAAGAGAATATAGGGAAGACAGAGCAGACAGGGATAGGCAATTAATCAAATCCTTGCTCAGGCTTCTCATTAAAAATGTGATAGAAACTTCTGTCATAGTTAATATGAGTCTGTGTCCACTAATGACATTGTCTTTTGGACAATTAAATGACCTAGCCTATGGTAGTTGATCAGAAAATGAACACCATCTTTTATTTTCAAAGAAGTACTGATGCTAATGTGGATGTCAGGAAGTGCATGCTGACAAGAGCCTCCTTAGAAGTCTGCCAGAGTCTGACATATTCAGAGGAGGATGCTCACAGCTAACCATTGATCTGATCAAGGGGTTTAAAAATGGAGGAGTTAGAGAGAAGACTAAAGGAGCTGAAAGGCTTTGTGGCCCCATGAGGAGAGCAACAATACCAACCAACCAGAGCTCCCCAGAGTCTACACCACCAGCCTGGGAGCACATAGGGAGGGACCCATGACTCCATCTGTATATGTAGGAGAGGATGGCCTTGTTGAGAATAGGGAAGAGGAGATTCTTGGTCCCATGAAGGCTGAACACCGAGTAGGGTGGAATTCTAGGGTGGGGAGGTGGGAGTTGGGGGTAGGTGGAGGAACATCCTCATAGAAGCAGGAGGAGGGGGATGGGATAGGGGGCTCCTGGGTGGTGGGGGGAATGGGGTTAGGGGATAAAATCTGAAATGTAAATGTAATATCCAATAAAAAAAAAAGAAGTACTTTTTTGAGAGTAGCACTTCCGTGCAAAGTACTGTTTCTAAGGCATGTAGGGAAATGTTCAGATCTGCAGGTGTATGTGACATATCTGGACTACCTTCTGGAGCAATGACATAATAATAGCCTGAGGTCATTCCTGTAACAGAGAAGACACCGGTAAGTAAAGTTTTTGTGGTCCTAGATATTGTAACTTCATCTCTCATTTTAGTAACCAGTTATTATTAATAACATTTTTAAATGTTTATATTTTCAAATTAATTGATTCTTGGACTTTGGCTAAGCTAAACTATATCCAGGTGTAACTTAAAATGGTTTTATTTACCACAAGGCAGTGCCATGTGTCAGTCCTATCTCATGGAGTAGGCCATAAATCCAATCATATTTTTTTAATTACTCCCACAGCTTTTTGTACCAGTATTGCAAACAGTGTCTTTCAGGAAGGTCACCATTGTACATTAAAGTTTACATTGTTTTTTTGTTGGCGTATGTTGCAAAACTAGGAACAGTCATTTTTGTAGGTGATAAATTATCCATTCACTGAGTTGTGAAGGTATTGTCTTTAGCAATAAGACATTATGGTCAATTTCTGTAGAGCAACTTAAAGCCTTGGGAATAGCCTGTGTTGCTTGTGGGTATCCATGGCCTTTGGATACAACCGTATTAGAGTTAATCCATTCTCAGTATTTCTAGTTCTTCACTGGGTGCTGAGAGATGACCAGTTTGGGATCTATCTCCCTGACTACTTAGCAATTTTGTCTGATTGCCTTAACATATGTACATTTATCAGGAAGCAAGCTACTATTGTGTTAGTTTTTTATCCAACACCTTCAATCAGCCTTAGTTTTAGATGTTCATTTCTTTATTTCTTCCTTTGCCTCCTGATTCCCAATTTGCAGTAATCCCCACATTTATTTTTTCTTCCTAAGAAGATCCATACCTCACTACTAATCCCTTACTCTCTACCTAACCTATGGGATTAAACAGATTGCACCATATTTATCAATTACTTAACAGCTAAATTTCACAAAAGAAAAAAAAACATGTTTAATTAGTCTTTTGGGGATTAGGTTATATCATTCTGGATTTTTTCCCTAGTTCTATCTGTTTTTTTTTTTTTTATGAATTTTATGATTTTTAATGGCTGAGTAATATTCCATTGTGGTAATGTACCACATTTTCTTTATCCATTCATTAAATGATGAAATTTGAATGTTGTTTCCAATATCTGGCTATAATGAAAAACACAGCAATGAATATAGTTGAGCTAGTGTCTCTTAGCAGAGTGAAACATCCTTTGGTATGTTTCCAAGAGTGGCAATAGGTCTATTTGAAGTACTTATCTGTGTTATAGAACACATAACTTTGGTATGTGTTAAATATCAAGAAAATAGCATTTCATTTAGATTTTCTAATTTGGTGGATTACATGTTTTAAAAGTGTGTCCTTATGATTATATGGATTCCTTTGTTACCTGTTGTTATGTCTGTCTTCCTAATTTCTAATTTTGTTAGTTTGGATCTTCTCTCTGTCCTTTAGATGTCTTAGCTATGAGTTTTTCAGTCTGATTAATTTTTCTCAATGAATCAAGTGTTTCTTTTATTGATTTGTTTATTTTTGTTTCTCTTTTTTTCCTTTAAGTCCAGAGTTTGGTTAATTCTTTGTCATCTACTCAGTTGAGATGCTATTATTTCCTTTTGTAATAGACTGTTCAAGTGTGCTGTTAAAATACTAATAAGATCCTCCTCCTTTTCATCGTCTTCCTCCTCTTTTTCTAACATGTTGGTACTTACTGGTATGAACGTGCCTCTTAGAACTACTCTCTTTGTACGCCATAAAATTGAGATGTTATATATTTATTTTTATTCAATTGTAGAAAGTCTTTAATTTCTTCTTTAATATCTGTATTGGCCCATTTTTGAATCAGTGATAAGTTGTTCAGTTTCCATACATTGTAAGGTTTTTGCTGTCTCTGTTGCTGATATTCAGTTTTAATTCATGGTAGTCCAACTGGATGCAAGGTATTGATTATAATTTTATGGCTCTTGATACTAGCTTTGTAGATAAGGATGTGGTCAATTTTAGAGAACATTTCAGGAGCTGCTGAGAAGAAAGTTGTGAAGATTTGTATATGTTTGGCCCAGGAAGTGGGACTAGTAGGAGGTGTAGCCCTGTTGGAAAAAGTATGTTACTGTGAACATGGGCTTTGATACCATAGTCCTAGCTGCCTGTAAGTCAGTATTCTGCTAGCAGCCTTGAGTATTAGAAATCTCAGCTCCTCCTGCACCATGCCTGCCTGGATGTTGTCATGCTCCTGCCTTGATAATAATGAATAGAACCTCTGAACCTGTAAGCCATCCCCAATTAAATATTGTTCTTACAAGAGTTGGCTTGGTCATGGTATGTTTTCACAGCAGTAAAACCCTAACTAAGACAGAAATATATTCTTTTCTTCTTTGTGAATTATTTTGTAAATATATTATGTTGATTTTTTTATGGTATCAGTTCTAACATTTATCTATTTAGGTTTTGTATTCTCCAGGATGACTTATAAATTGGTAAGACTCATAAATTGTTAGTGGTCATCCACTAACATCATTTGAAATTCAATATGTGATTTGATTTATAGTAGTACTTATTTTACCAATTTTGTTGCCAATTTTCCTGGAGTTCCCACCCCTGGTTTAACTGAGAAAGTTGGCCATCCTGCAATCATGAGATCCTGTTTCAAAACAAAAGCCAAAAGGAAAAAATACTTTTCAAAAGGAAGATGCACAAATTGCAATAACCAGTGGAAAACTTGAAACCTCATCATTTGTGGATGAATGGAAGTTAACCCTTTAGTGAGATTCAGTCACTCTAAGACAAGAGATGAATACTGAGTAGAATGAGAAGAAAAGGATACTGAGTCACTGTTAGTGGGAATGTAACCTACAACAGCCACTAGGGGAAGTAGAGGGAACAATACTCAAAAACCCATAAACAGAACTAATTTATACATGACCCTCATTTTACACCTAAATTCTAAAGGAATTGGAATCAGTCTATCAAAGCTATCTCTGGGGCTACCAATATGTTTCAGTGGATAATAAATTCATAACTAAACCCAATGACCTGAATTTTATCCCTAAAATCAACGTGGAGGAAAGAAAAAAACTGAGTCTTGTGACTGTTCCTCTGATCTTCATATGCATGCCCCATATAAATAATGAAAAATTTAAAATTATCTATATCTACACTTTCATGTATTTTCAATGCATATTATAGTGCAGTAATTCACAATGGCAACAACATATCCACTTTGTATCTCCTGATGAATGAGTTAAAATAATGGAATCTATACATGATACAATATTTTCAAACCATATCAAATCATGCCATCCTGTCATTTGTGATAATAAGGGTGAAACTAAGATAAATACATAAAAATAAATGATATAGATATATAAGCACATGAACTCATTGAAGAATACAGAAACAAATTGTCTCATAGAAATTGAGATTAAACTATTAGTGGAAGGGAAAGACTGTTTCAGGCTAAAGTGAAACAGTAGGCACTAAGCCTTTGTCAAACAACAGTAAGAAGTTGTGCTGCACAAAGGAAGATGACATAGAAGACAACTGTGAACTGCTGAATATTGCAAAAGTATGGATGAAGGGCTCCAACTTTAACATTGAAAAATGATGTTTGAAGAGATAGCTTAATTTCTCTAATTCAATAGCCTAATATGTGAGCACGTTTTGAAAGACATGTGAATACCTAATATGTTTGCATTTATTAAATAAATTTAATTAATTGAACACAAATACATATTTAAAATGTAAAAGGATACCATTACACAACAATTACTTCCTTAAAAGGAATTAAGCCATTAGTTATGTTCTTACTATTAAACCACTTTTCCTTTATGTACCTTTTTTCAGTGCTAGTTAACCACACAATAGTGAGAAATTGAGTATGTTAAGTTATGAAAGTAATATTTTAGGTGGTATTCACAGAAGAGGTGGATAACAGAACAATAGAAATTGCTGCCTTGTCATCATGTGTAGGTTGGAGTGACAAAAGTTCCCAGTAGTGATGCCCAGTGGTAGGGGAAGTTTAAGAGTTCTTATTCAAGATACATATGAGATAATGCCTGCAAAACAAGTGAGAAGAATTTGTGAAATGTGAAAGCGTAGGCCAGTGAGAGCAAGTTTGGACTGTGGCATAACCAAAGGCAGAGATATTTCTGGTTGTAGTTTACCCAAGAGTCCTGGGAGAGGAGCTTGGCATCCTAAGGCTTGTCATTTCTTCATTTATTCATACAATAACCTTTGAACACTGGGCACTGAAAATGATGCTAGGGCAGTATCTCTCAAAATTTTCAATTGAACAAATGAAGCATCAACAGAAGCAAATGAATCTTACATTAATCTCTTTGCATCCTGCATCTACACTGCAGGATAGTTGTTATTATCTCAATTTAGAGAGCAGAAAAGTAAGACTGAAGAATAGGATTATATGCTGAGAGTCAAGTCCCATTGTTAAGTGTCAAGCCCTGCAGGATTCAAACTCAGTTCTGCTTGGCAGCAAATTATTCTATTACTGCTTTCTCAGCAAGAACACATCTCCAAATGGAAAACAGGAAATGCATTCTGTGCCTAATGGTAGTTTATTTTGAAGAGATAAGATTAGAATAAAATGTATGTTGGCAGAAAATTTTAAAGTACAATGAGGCAAATGACAAGAGATATCATACTCTTAGAACCTTTAAGAATCATAAGAAATAGAAAAGCATAAAAAATCATTAGAGAACATGTGATTGAAAATGTCATTTAGATAAAATAAATGTTTTAAAGTAAAAAAGGGGGAGAACCTTTTTATGAGATCCATCAGTACTTGACATTTTAGAAATAAAATTAATTCTGTGAAATGTTTGATTCTGACAGGTCTAGTATACAGGATACAAATTACAAATTTTGTTGTGTCTGGAAAATCTGAAACAAGGAACTTGTGAATTTTTTCTGTTATTTCCTGTAGGGTAAGGAAATAAGCAGGTACCTTTAACCCATGGCACATATAAATTCAATAAGCTCTAGGGATTGCCATTTGTTTCTCATACCTGTCTAAATAACTGGGTCTCCAAAATAGAGACAGCTTTTCATAGATGCTCTAAAATTGAATAGTGTGGCTAGTCTGCCAGTACATATATTTGTTAAAAGGAGACATGGGCTTTAGGTGATGTCATTCTGTAGATAGCCTACATATTCCATCAAGTAAAAGGGAGAAAGAAGGCAGTTTTGTTAATGGAGAAGGTATTTTGGAATGAGTGAAATCTTGTGCTAATAATCACCCATTAATTTCTGCTCCTGAAAAGTATCTCTTATCATTTCAGTTCTAAGAAATTTAATTCTAAGAATCCTTTATTTGAAAGAAACAGGAGAAAGATTTTTGTGTTTTTTTTTTTTTCAGGAAACTAATTATAAAAACCTAGGGGTTTAAACAAAAGATACTTCCATTATGTTTCTTTTATTGTATCAGGATCAGAGAATACCTTGCTCTCACAGTTATCTAAATTAGGATTATTGGAATATTATGAGAGACCGGAGAGGGGTTTCAACCTTTGCTGGGCCATAGGAACTGCTTCCAAACTGATGTAAAGTTTGCAGAATTAATTTTCTTATGGCTCTAGAATATACAGGCTTTTGAAAACTAGTAAGAGAGAACCTCTGCTACATTGGGTTTCAGACCAGAGGAAAAGAAGAAAGACATTTTTAAGATAAAGATTCAGAGACCAAGGATGAGCAAGACCTCAGGGAGAATGTGAAGATGACACTAACAGAAACTTCTATCAGTGGGGGTTATGGATCCTGAAGTGGGTGCATTTTGTAGCCAGGCATGATTCCTGCTAGAGGGATAAGGAAAATAATCCACCCTTCAACTCAAAATTTTTCCTGCCTAAAAGAAGTTCAAAGACAAAGATGGAGAAGAGAAAAATGTCCAACCAGTGACTGTCCCAACCCATCCCATGCTCAAAAACAAACCACTGACACTATAAATGACACTCTGCTATGTTTGCAGGCAGGAGCCTAGCATAACTGTTCTCTGAAAGGACATAACCAATGGAAAGAGATACAGAAACACAAACACAAATATTAGCTGGATCTTCGTAATCTTGTGGAAGAACAGGGAGAAGGGCTGACAGCCCCCCAGGAAGACAAGGACTCTACAGGAAGACCAACAGAGTCAACTAACCTGAACTCTTGGGGCTTCTGGAGACTGAACTACCAGTCAAAGAGCAAACACGGGCTGTTCAACTCCCTCCTTCATATATGTAGCAGATATGCATTTTGGTATTTAAGTTGGTTCCCCAACAACTGGAATGGTGGCTGTCATTGACTTTCTTGCCTGCCTGTAGATACTGTTTCCCTAACTGAGCTGCATTGTCTGGTCTCAGTGGGAGAGGATGTGCCTAGTTCTGCAGTGACTTGAGGTGACTTCAAAAAAAAAATCCCATAAACAACAGTAAGCATCTACTAATCATAAACAGAGCATCACTTTCCCAGAGTGATCACATAATAGAACCCTTTATACAATATTTCATGGCACATATTATAAAATATATCTGGGAAAGTATAAAAGCAAGGCATATGGACATATCCAATCTTAGGTTACACTTTGGACAGTACTCAGAACATTTAATCATGAGATTGTTTTTTATAATTATCTTCCAATATCCAATGAGAATAAACATATCATATAATTTCAATGTAAATGTTTAACACAGGAGTCACATAATCACTTTCAAAAATAATCCAAGAAACAAAAGGCACTTGAGGTAAAAGTACCTTGTTCCCTAAGGCATTGTTCACGATTTGTCATTTGTTTCGCTGTGTGACAACATGAGTCCTACAAGACTGTTTAGAATTCTCACTGTCTAACAACAATTCTGTTAAAAATGTGCTGATGCACATGGACACAATACTATATTCAATATCTAAGAATCCTCTTGAGGATCCTAAACCCCCATGTAGGTGAAGCAACCATATCTCCTCTGTCTCTACACCTGCTCCCTTTCCTCTTCAAATATCTACCTATAAATCTATATTAATATCTTTTTTATTTTGTTGCTGTGGTATTGTTTCTCTTATATCTTGTGGTTTATCCATTCTGTCATTATATATTCTCTTATATCTCTTGATTTATTTATTTTATCATTATATATTCTTCTGCTCTCTTGAGTTTTTTAATGTATTATTATAGTATTCTCTGTAAAGCTGATTTTGTGGACATGAATTCTTCATTTCTTTATTAATTATTGAACTTTGTTCTTTTCTTTTTAAATCATGACTGATAGCTTTGCTGGATATAGTATTTTTAGCCTGGCACCTGTGGTAATTCAGAATTTGTCCAGATCCTTCTAGGTTTCAAGGTTTCCATTGAAAAACTATATTCTGATATGCATGCTTTTGTATGTGTCTTGTCAGAAAGACTAGAAGAGCAAGAACTGGAGGATAACTTCAAGAAAACAATGTTTTCCCAGACAAGATAAAAAACTAAACATTTGAACTCACATAGACTAGATAATGTACATGAAATATGCACAAATTGAAGCCAGACAAAATACCAGCTTGAAGGGGTAGGGAATGTGAACATGAAGTTTCGTGACTAGCTCCCCTAACAGGTCAACAACTCTACAGGACAGGTCGTACTCTCAAGAATATTCGGATAACACAAATTGCACTTAATGTGATGAAAAAGAAAGATAAAATAAATAAAACTTTCAACTTTGATGGGTAGGTTAGTGAGAGTAGAGTGAGTTTGAGAGAAGTTGCAGTGCATGTGTAAATATAATTAAAACATAGTGTATGAGTGTCTCAAAGAATTAAAACAAATGCTACTTTAAAAAGCTTCTTTTTCTTTTTCTCTAATACATTACACCCTAAACACAGTTTCCCCTCCCTCCACTTCTCCTAGTGTTCCTCAACCTGCCCTCTCTCCCAGGTATCCTGTCTTCCTCCTCCTCCCCCCCCTCCTCCTCCTCCTCCTCCTCCTCATCCTCCTCTTCCTCCTCCTCCTCCTCTTCCTCCTCCTCTTCCTTAGTTTTTCTCAGAAAAGAGCAACCCTCTCAGAGATATAAACTGAACACAGCACAAGTTACAAAAGACTAAACACAAATCTTGATATCAAGGTTGGACAAAGTAACTCAGTAGTAGGTAAAGAATCCCAAACTCTATCATTTTTAGGAGTCCTGTAAGAAGACAATGCTATACAACCATAACATATATGCAGAAGAGCTATAAAACTCATATAGGCTCTATGGATGTTGTTTCAGTCTCTGTGAGCCGTATGTGTCATGGTTAGTTGATTCTGTGGGGGCATCTTCTTATGATGTCCTCAGCCCCTCAGGCTCAAATTCCAACCTTGCTCAATGAAAAACTAAGTGAGTTGACACTGTTTATAAATGTGATCTTCTCATTGTGTCCTGGATTTCCTGGATGTTTTGGTTTAGCAGCTTTTTGCATTTTGTGTTTTTTTTGACTGTTGTGTCAATGTTTTTCATGGTATCTTTTGCACTTGAGAGTCTCTCTTCTATCTCTTCTGTTCTGTTGGTGATGGTTACATCTATGACTCCTGCTCTCTTTCCTAAGTTTTCTATGTCCAGAGTTGTCCCTCTTTGTGATTTCTTTATTGATTCTATTTCCATTTTCAGATTCAGGATGGATTTGTTCAATTCCTTCTCCTGTTTGGATGTGTTTTTCTGTAGTTCTTTAAGGGATTGTTGTGTTTCCTCTTTGAGGTCTTCTACCAGTTTACCTGTGTTCTGTATTTTATTAAGGGAGTCATTTATCTTCTTCTTAAAGTCCTCTATCATCATCATGAGAAGTGACTTTAAATCAGAGTCTTTCTTTTCTGGAGTTTTGGGATATCCAGGGCTTGGTGATCCTCCAGAGCTCCAGGGACTGTACCACGAAACAATGAGGGACCCATGGCTCCAGCCGCACATGTGGCAGAAGATGGCCTTGTTGGATATAAATGGGAGGAGTGCCCTTGGGCCTGATGGGGTTGGATACTTCAATGTAGGTGAATGCCAGGGCAGGAAGGCAGGAGTGGGTGGGCAGTTGGTGGAGACGCAGGGGGAAGGGAGACGGGGGAGGGGTTCCAGAGGAAAAACCTGGAAAGGGGATAACATTTAAAATGTAAATAAAGAAAATATCTAATAAAAGAAAAAAAAAGAAAAATTAAGAGAGTTTTGAATGAAAAAAAGGACAAAAGACATTTCTAACTTCCAATTGCTGTTATTTGCAAAGAAAATTGACACATTATTCTACCAACTATGAATCCAGGAAAAATAAAGCTAAAAGAATGGCTAAGTGGGTAAAGAGAACATGAGGTTATAGATCCTCAATAACCATGAAAAATGCTGGGAAAGATTGTGTGTATCTGTAACCCCATTCTGGGGAAGCAGAGACAGGAAGGTTTTTGGCATGATGACAGCCAGTTCTGACAACTGAAGGACCTTCAGGTTCACTGAGATTGCCTGTTTCAAAAGATAAGGTAGAGAAACAGTTGAAGAAAACACTCGACATCAACATCTGAACTGCAAATGCCTGAACAAGTGAGTTCACAAACACAAGCATGTGTAGAATACGCCATCCCCACTTCATTCTTATACATACAGAAGAGAAGAAAGCACAAACAACAAATTTGCATTTACTAAAGTCATGTTGCTTTTTAATACCTTTTGTTTTAAAAAGATTTTCTACACAAAGATTAAAATTTTAGTCATCTATGAAAATCTGATCAAAATCATATAAGAATGTTTTCTTTTTTATTTCTTTTAGCTTTTTGTTTGTTTTTTTGTTTTGTTTTGTTTTTTCGAGACAGGGTTTCTCCGTGTAGTCCTGGCTGTCCTGGAACTCACTCTGTAGACCAGGCTGGCCTCAAACTCAGAAATCCACCTGCCTCTGCCTCACAAGTGCTGGGATTAAAGGCGTGCGCCACCACCGCCCGGCTAAGAATGTTTTCTTTTGGGTTTTTATTTTTCTCTTTTAAATTGTGGTTCTGCAATTAGAAAAGATAACACTATGCCCATTGCTATAATTTCTCTTCTTGGATATAATGAGAATCTTAAATTTTAGAGTCATTCTAAAACCTTAATTTTTCCTTCTATCTCCCATATTTGTCATGGAAAAAAACAGTTCCTCCAAAACTAAATTTATTTTTTCAGCTACCACTCGTTATGCAGTGATCAATGGCTACAATTTGCTATTACCTTTGTCAGCAAGAGGAAATACAAAAAAGATATTTTTTTCCTGGAAATTTTGCCATTAAGTTTAGATCTACTTAAGAATAATTCTAGTGAGGGTGTTCACAATGCATATTAATGCCTACAAATAATTTTGAGAGACATAAAATCAAAGTTTCCAGGAAAAGTAGCTGGTGGTTTCTTTAATATTCTCCTTGTCACTGGTATGTTGTGAAACGTTAAGTTGAAATTATCGTGAGGTCAGCATTTGGCATATTGTACTCAGTATTTTCACACATATTCTGAAGCTTCCACATAGTCTGCGGAACTATAACACTACCCTGTCCATGTTATTTCATCTTCAAAGGCCTCTATCCGTCTAGACTGACAAATGAAGACATTTTTCTCAGCCTGATTTGCAGGCTATCCTCTGGAAACTCACCTTGGTCTGTTAACATGCTTCCTCCTCATTAAGCCATATGCACAATGGTCCTTTCCTATGACTTATGTGCTTGAACAACTGTGTATTTATTACCAAATTTTTTCCTCCTATTGCCTTATTTCAATTTGAGCCCAGCTCAAGTCATTTTGGTCCTTCTAGAATTTATTTCTTATTTATTTTTCTTCCAGGACATTATTCTATTCTTTAAAGTGACCTGTTTCCTCTCCAAATATTCAAATATTTCTTGTTGATAATATGGCAGTTGTCTGCAGTAGTACCTAAGACATTTATCTAAATTATTATGCTTTCTTCTGTATTAAGGATTCTGTGCCTTGCAGGCTTCACTGATCTCAATGATATACAAGGCTCTGTCCCCAGAAGCTACAGAACAATCTGCATTTTCCATCCATTGCTACACAACCTTCTTTAATAATGAAGTCCACTCTTCTATTTTTCTGGTTTTTTTTTATGTTTGATAAAATCAGCACTTTGCTAGCTGATTTCAAAAAAAAAATAATGATGAAAAATTTGGTGAGGATCACAAGCAGTTGTGGAAAATTCAAATGCCAGAGTTTTATTGAGGATATTATAAAGAAAAGACAAAACTGAGAGAAAATGATGTACATTTTGAAAAAGGTCTAACGCTAAGGACCCAGGGACATGTAGAAAATTACATTGCAGGAAAAATATACAGAAGGATCAGACTGATGATACAAACTGAGCTAATCTTCTTATCTGTAGGTTACACATCTGCAAATCCAATCACACCAAGAAAAAGATGATTTTTTAAAATTAGTTATATTAAACAGGATTTTAATTTTTACTTTTAATACGCCCTAAGCAATATAGTGATGATAAGAACAATGTAAATGGTGAATATATTAACTATTATAAGAATGTAGCAATGAGTTAAAATATGATAGATGATATTTGCAGGCTCTATGCAAAAATCGCACCATTTTATACAAGCCAACAGAACATTTATAGATTTTAGAATCCAAAGGTTATGAAACCTATTCACCTACAGATGCCAAAGGATAACTTCAATTTGGGTTATTAATTAACAATATAACATATATAGTTTTATAGTATTCTTCTAATTCTTGTCACATATATTAATATACACTGTGATATATTGACATTCATGTAGTTATGAAAAAATTGATGTTTAAATAACTAGACAACTATATAGGCATAGAACAAAACATTTATTATAAGAAACACAGGAGAAACTGTTTAGATGAAAGAAGTTAATTAGGTGGCAAATTGAAGTTTGTTTTATGCAAATGAATATGGATCTACAAAAGATATCCACCTGGACTTGTCTTCAGTGTTGGGAGATGCCTATTTTAAACATAATCCATCAAATGCAGTGCTTGAGACAGAACTATAGTTAATGCACCATTGAATTCCGGTTTCCATTGGAAGTTGGGATGTCAGTTCTGCATCACTGAGAAGAAAACAGTTAAGTTTTCTCCCATTAATGTATTTATTCACTTTACATCCAGATTTCAGTGCCTCCTCCTCTCAGTACCTTCTTTATACAGACACTCCCCTTGTCTCCTCTTCCCTTTCTCCTCTGAGAAGGGGGAGTTCCTGTGAGTACTAACCTACCTAAAGTCACTGCAGGACTTGGAAATACTCTTCTATTGAGAGCACACACGGCAGCCCAGTTAGGAGAACTGGATCCACAGGCAGACAACAGATTAAGGGTAAATACTCATTCTAACATTTAGAGGACCTGCATAAAGACCAGGCTATACATCTGTTGCATATGTGTGGGCAGTCTAGGTTCAGCCTATTTTGTTGGTGCATTAGTTTCTGGGAGTCTATAAGTGTCCAGATTATTTGACTCTGTTTTTCATCTTGTGGAATCCATATTCTATTCTGGTCTTTCAATCATTCAACTAGCTCTTCCCAAGCTTCTTTAAATGATTGGTTGTGAGTTTCTGCATCTGTTTCATTCACCTGCTGGGTAGAGCTTCTCAGAGTACAGTTATGCTATATACCTATCTGCAAGCATAACAAAGTATCACTAATATTATCAGGCAATGGTACCTGAACATGGGTGGGTCTCAAGTTGGGCCAGTCATTGGTTGGCCATTTACTGAGTCTCTGCTCCATCTTTGACCCTGAACTTCTTGTAGACAGGATGCATTTTTCATAGAAAGTTTGTGATTGGGGTGCTGCTGTCCTTTTCCCTCAACTAGAAGTTATTCCTGGCTACAGGAGGTGGTCATTTCAGAATCCATATCACCTACTCCTAAGAATGTTTGCTAGAGTCATTCCCACAGACTCCCTGGAGCCTCCCCCATTACAGGCCTCTGGCATGTCCTAAACATATCTACCTCAACACCACCCCCCACACAGTCTTCAGCTGATTTCCAGTTACTCTCGCATCCCTCTTGCCCCAACTCTATCTATACCTGATCTACTCCTTTGTTTTCCTCATCATCCCCTCTCCACAACTCTTCCATTCAGCCTAACACATCTGATCTCTATTTTATTTCCCTTTCTGCCTAACATTCAAGCATTGTCACTTGGACCTTCCTTGTTATTTATCTTCTTTGAGTATATCATTGTAGTACTTCAAGACTAATATTCACTTATAAGTGAGTGTATACCATGCAGATACTTTTGGGTCTAGTTATCTGTCTCAGAATGATATTTTTTTCTTTACATTTGTCATTTGTCTACAAGTTTCACTTTTTTTTTTTATGTCTGAAAGTATTCCATTGTAAAAATGAATTGCATGCTTTTTGGTCTTTTTTCCCATTCTTTGGTTGAGGGACACATTTTTTTTTCAGTTTCTGGATATTGTAAATAAAACTTCAATGAACATAGTTGAACAAATGTCCTTGTGGAATGGTGGAACATCTTTTGGGTAGACTCCTAGGAGTGGTATATTCAGGTCTTCAGATAAAACTATTCACAATTTTCTGAGAAACACTAGATTGACTTCCAGAATAGTTTTACCAGTTTGCCCTACCACCAGCAATGGAGGAATATTCTCTTGCTCCACAATCTCACCAGCATGTGAGGTTTCATGGATTATTTTACCTTAGCCATATTGGAAGGTAGAATCTCAGAGTCATTGATTTGCATTTCCCTGATTACTAAAGATTTTGAACATTTGTTTATATGCTTCTTGGCATTTGAAATTTCTCTGTTGGGAATTCTCTGTTTAGCTCTGTACTCCATTTATTAAAATTTGGTTATATCATTTGTTGTTTATCTTCTTGAGTCCTTATATATTTTGGATTTTGGCCCTCTGTCAGATGTAAGGTTGGAAACATCCTTTTTTCATTCTTTAAGCTGCTCTTTTATATTGAAGGTATCCTTTGTCTTGCAGAAGCATTTCAGTTTCATGAGGTCTCATTTATTAATTACTGATCTTAGTGCTTTAGCTATTGGTGTTGTGTTCAGGAAGTTTTATCCAGTACCAATGAATTCAGGGCTATTCCCCACTTTCTCATTCATTAGCGTTAACATTATGGATTTATATTAAGGTTTTTGATCCACTCAGACCTTGATCCAATTGCAAATATATATCTATCTGCATTCTTTTTCCTGCAGACATCTAGTTAGACAAGCACCATTGTTGAAAATGCTTTTTATTTTCCATTGTATAGTTTTGGTTTCTTTGTCAAAAATCAGGTGTCCATAGGTTTATGTGTTTATTTCTGGGTCTTGATTCATTTATTTTGGTCAACCTGTCTATTTCTATACCAGTACCATTCAGTTTTTATTACTATTGCTGGGTAGTATAGCTTGAAACCAGGGATATACTTCCAGATGTTATTTTGTTATACAGGATTGTTTTAGTTATGCAGGGCTTTAGTTTTTCCATAGGAAGTTGAGAATTGCATTTTCAGAGTCTATAAAGAACCATGTTGAAATTTTGATAAGAATTACATTGAATCTGTAGATTGCTTTTTGTATTTTGCATTTTCTTTGACAGTTGTGTCAATGTTTTCCATGGTATCTTCTGCACAGGAGAGTCTCTCTTCTATCTCTTGTATTCTGTTGGTGATGCTTGTGTCTATGACTCCTGATCTCTTTCCTAGGTTTTCTATCTCCAGGGTAGTCTCCCTTTGAGATTTCCTTATTGTTTCTACTTCCATTTTTAAATCCCAGAAAGTTTTGTTTAATTCCTTCACCTGTATGGTTGTGTTTTCTTACAATTCTGTAAGGGATTTTTGTGTTTCCTCTTTAAGGACTTCTACCTATTTACTTGTGTTGTCCTGTACTACTTTAAGGGAGTTATTTATGTCCTTCTTAAAGTCATCTATCATCATCATAAGAAGTGGTTTTAATTCTGAATCCTGCTTTTCCGGTATGATGGGGTGTCCAGGGCTTGCTATGGTGGGAGAACTGGGTTCTGATGATGCCACATAACTTTCGTTTCCTTTGCTTATGTTCTTGCTCTTGTCTTTAGCCATTTGGTTAACTCTAGTGAAACCTGCACACCTGCATTCACTGTCTCAGACTGGAGCCTGTTTTTTTAGTTATCTTGCTTGCATCAGAACTCCTCAGGGTCCAGATGTCTCTGTGATCCTATTGATCCTGAGCTCCAGCTGCTCTGAGTGCAGTGGCTCCTCTAGAATGTCTCAGGATCTGGTGTCTCCACTGGAGAAGACCAGCTAGGTGTCTGCCTCTCTGGGTGCAGTGTCTCCTCTAGGATGACTCAGGATATACTGTCTTCACAGAAGAGACCAGCTATGTGCCTGCCCCAGCCACAAGGAAACTTGATTATTTTCTACTATCTCCTCCTCTTGGTTTTATTTGCTTCTTTTTGTTCAAGAGCTTCCAGATATGCTATTAAGTTGCTAGTCTGAGATCGTTCCAGTTACTTTATGAAAGCAATTTTGCAATGAATTTTTATCTTTGCACTGCTTTCATTATGTCCTATAAGTATGTGTATATTATGCCTCCATTTTTATTGAATTCTAGAAAGTTTTTAATTTATTTTTTTTCTTTGACTCGGTGGTCATTAAGTAGAGTTATTTAGTTTCGATCAGTTGGTAGGCTTTCTCCTGTTTGTATTGTTGTTGAAGTCCAGCTTTAATCCTTTGTAACCTGATAAAATGCAGGGGATTATTTCAATCATCTTGTATCTGGTGAGTCTTGCTTTGTGACCAACTATACATTCAACTTTGGACAAGGTTCTGTGAGGTCCTTAGAAGAAGGAGTATTCTTTTGTGTTCTGGTGAAGTGATTTGTAGACATATCTGTTAGGTCTGTTTTCTTCATGACATCTTTTAGTTTCATTATTTCTCTGTTTACTTTCTGTCTTAGTTACCTGTCAGCACAACAATTTTGTGGGTTTAAAGTAACTGGTGTAATGACAGTGAAGGAATTATTAATATAAGCATATTTGTTTGTTGGTTTGTTTATTTGTGTTTATGTATTAGTGACTTGTGTTGTATTTGTGAGTACGTCTAAGTGTCCAACATCAGATGGGGACATTGGATGTCTTCTATCACTCTTCATTTTATTATTTAGGTCAAGCATCTCTTACTGAAGCTGAACTCAATGTTTTGGTTCGGCTGCTTGGTCAGAAAATTCTGGAATCTCCCTGTTCTTTTTTTTTATTGGATATTTTATTTACATTTCAGATGCCATCCTCTTTCCTCAAATTCCTCTCACTAGAAAACCCCTATCCCACCCCCCTTTTCCTTTTTGCTTTTATACAATTTTTTAAAAATGTTAATCAAAGGCTTTATAAGTTTGGTAATGCTCAATCAGAAGTGTAACCCAATACCCAACCTAGATATATCAACTATCTTTGACTGGTAGAGACAGGTGAACATCTGCCTCCATGTCCAGCGCTCTCTCTCTCTCTCTCTCTCTCTCTCTCTCTCTCTCTCATCACCTAGCTTCTCCTCTCCTTCTTCTCCTCCTCTCCTTATTCCTTGTCTTCCTCTCACCTTAGCCCCTCGTACATATCACCCTTCCTGTTAAAATAAAACTTTTCTCTCAAAACACAATTAGAGCATAATTATACCAATTTGTATGAATGAGGTACAAGATAGTCCTAAAATCCAGTCCATCATTTTGTTGACTAACCAGAAGCTCTGTCATCTCTCCTAACTAGAACATTTAGTTCTGAATCTGGCTATTTTCATGGCATTAGAATGAATGTCAGCTGAAAATCATCCTCTCAAATCTTTTCTCTCAAAGTAAATAGCCAGGATTGGCTATGAGACTATAAGTTTTCAACCCCGTCAGAAATCCAGAATGACTGAGTTAACTGAAATTATGGGAAGCACAAAGCATAGCTTCTAAATCTTAGCCAATTTATAGAGACCGCTGAACATCTGGACAGTCCCTATACTACAAAATGTTGGAGCATCTGATCTTCAGCCTTCTGGCCCAGGATCATCTGACAGACCTTAGTGATGAAGAATTATTAAGGGCTGATTACTCGGTCTAGGCAGATATAATCAGTCGACTATTCTGCAAGTGTGTCCTTTTCTGAACAGTCATTTGTCTGTAGATGGAAAGAGGCAATTCTTGCCTAGTAACTGTCTCTCTACAACTGGAGTAACTCCAAAGATGCTCAATTTCTTCTTAGAATCCAAGACAGGAAGCTGTCAGGAGCAGACAGGTCTCTAATCAAAATGAACATTGCTACAGGAATGTTTGTAACGTCAATTCTGTGGCTTTATGGTGTTTTGAAAACCATGTAAGGTAACTTGGACTGTTGTCTGTTAACTCCTCTCAGCTATTTCTAAATAAAATATAAAAAACACCCTAGCAATAAACTTCAAGCCATTAATTTGCTATAGGCCCTTAACTCACAGGCTAACCATCTCAAATTAGTTAAGAAAGTTAAAGAAGGACTGAATCTAAGTCTTCTATTCCTAAATGTATTATACAGGCACAACGCCTATGAGAGTAACAATATTCATCTCATTTCTATATCAATAAGAAGCTCGTACCCGTGGAAACCTTAAATTTGAAATCAAAGTAAATTGTGTAGCATTTAAGTAATTATAACTTCATCTTGATAACAATTATACAGATTTCTACCACTAGGTTATGGCTATGCAATAAATCCTAGCCAATCCTACCTGTTCCAACAGAACCACTACTTTTCCCTAGAAAGACAGCCCAATATTAACCATCTTAGTCCCCAAGCCCAGGACATTGGGGGGCTGACTCTTCATTAACTTCTTCAAGCTGAATACAGGCTTTGGAATCTCCCTGTTCTTAGCCTGTTCCCCATGTGCTGGGCTTATAGGCATTTGTAACTATTATCTCCTTTGAAATTGATGTTGAGGATGAAAATACAGGTGTTCATGCTTTTACAGCAAGGACCATGACCTAGTGCATCACTTCCCAAGTCTGAGGCTAACTGTTTGAAATTGATTTATATTTGGGTACATGGTGTCTATCACTTAAGGTCCACAAGGATTTATAAAGGAAAAAAAAACAGAAGCAATTTCAGTAAAAGAACATATATTACATCTTTCTAGTTTTTACAAATTACCTCAAATATACAGTAGCAGCTTTTAAATAGATGTGCTAGAGCAGACAACTTGGTAGTTACAAAAGCCATTGTATCATCAATGTGGAGAAGTACATGATTAAAAAAAAGATGTAAAAATTTGACATCAATCACTTAACCCTGGGAGCATCAACACTTTTTTGAACCAGGACTAATAATAGTGGCACCACTGTTATAAGCATTAAGTAAGTTGTTGCTTGCAACATGCTTAGGACATTAGGTGCCATATAGAAATTACTATCCATAGTTTTTTGTGGTTTGTTTATGTTTTGTTTTTAATATGACAAACTCCTTAGTTTGCAGAGCTAATAGACATATACCAGAATGTCAGGATTATGTGTGTAATTATAGTATTTCTAAGACAGTGAGGTTTGCGGTTGAAAAATTGGTTAAGTGGTTAACTGCATTGCTGTTCTTCTGAGGGACCTAGGTTATGTTTCCAGTATCCACATAATGACTCACAGTCATCTGTAATGCTAATTTAAGGGAATATAATACCCTTGTCTGATCTCTGTTGTTACTGGCGATACATATAGTACACATACATACACATAAAAAAATTTCATACACAAAAAATAAAGTTTAAAAACAATGCATAGTTTATAGAGAACAAATTCTGACATACAAATTCTCACTGAAATTCATAATCATTATAAGAATAATAAAAATAGCAAAACATCCAATATTAACTACAGGTAACTTTTTACCATCACAAATTAATATAGTTGCAGTGAGTACAACGACTAGACAAGGCCTAATTAGTCCCAGTTTGTAAAACAGAATCTACACTTACTGGATTGCATAAAGAGAAGCTAGGTAAAATGTAGCAAGAAGGCTGATAGGAAACAGCTCCTCTGTTGCGAGGGAGGAAGTATAAAGCCATTGCTACCACTTCTAAATGGCCCACTCCTCAAGTCCATCTTGAAAATTTCTTTATCTAATGGTGAATATTAGAAATCATCTATCAAGGGGTACCCAATGGAGGAGTTAAAGAGAAGACTGAAGGAACTGAAAGGGTTTGTGGCCCCATGAGGAGAGCAACAATACCAACCAATCAGAGCTCCCTAGGGTCTAAACCACCGCCTGGGAGCACATAGAGAGGGACCCATGACTCCATCTGTATATGTAGGGAAGAACAACCTTGTCAAGCATATGTGGGAGAGGAGATCCTAGGTCCCATGAAGGCTGAACACAAAATGGGGGGGGTTTCGAGGGTGGGGAGGTGGGAGTGTGGGTAGGTGGTGGCACATCCTCATAGAAGAAAAAGGAGGGGATGGGATAGGAGGTTCCTGGGTGGTGGGGAGAATGGGGTAAAAGGATAAAATCTGAAACAAAAATAAAATATTCAATAAAAAAAGAAATCATCTGAGACACACGATCTTCATAAGTAAAATTATATATTGGTAGAAGACAGCTGAGAATTGTATTTTATCTGAACTATGTATTTTCACGGTTAAAAAAATAACTACCATCAGCTTAGAAACAAAATAAGAAAGGGTAAATAAATTAGCTACATTGAAATGGCCTAGGAACTCATATCTTCAAATGTGTTCCAGCTATGAAACTGGTCCTTAGGTTCAGTCAAGCCTCATCTACAAAGTTTATGTAGAAGTCAGTATTAGTAAGGACCATTATGCCTTTGTTATAAAATAGACAGAATGTATGACAATATACATGCAAATTAAGTTAAAGGAAAATATAAATGTAGGTAAAATTTTATTTCCATATCTAAAGATCTTAAAATTAACCTTTTCTTTTTAAATTAAATATGGTTATGTCTACATCAAGCAAAATAGCAAAGGATTTGTTCATCCATTCTTACTGGTTTATGCAACTTATTATTAATTGACAAAATGCACTTGACAGAACATAAACTTTTAAAATGAGTGAAGTGGACAAAATCATGTTCTGAAATGCTCATACTATAGAGAATTCAACAGAGAATGTCACTGTACACAGTTTTCTTATTTGCTACATATTATTCCCATTCATCTTTCCATTAAACAATTTTGACACTAACTGTGTCTTTGGACATATACTTACTAGTGCTGTTTAGTTGCTGTTTCATGATGAACATTAAATAATGAAAACACCAAGAACAAACATAAGTGTAAAATTATAATGAAATTTATTCTTAGAAAAGTGCAGTTATAATTATGAACAACTGTTTTGAAAGGCATTTGTCCAGAAGAAAATATACAGAAATAGTGACTAGGGGCATGTTAAGAATTGAGATATACTACATGCCTGCTAACACAAAGTCTTGGGTCTTTATGGAAAAACAGTGAAACGGAGGGCTATAAACTATTGTAAACAGGTAAACAGGCAGCTTTTGTTGAAATCTACCAACCTGAGTAGTCATAGACCTTGTAAATAGCCAGCCTTGGCGCATAGTACCAAATTAGATAAGGACAAGTGAATCATCGAAAGAGTCATAGTGACCTGACCCCTGAACCTTCACCCAGCTGATACCCTGTTCTGAAAGATATCTGTACTCCCCCTGAACACCTATGTTCCTGTTTCACCCCCTTCCCCACATCCTGAATTTTTGTGTTTATAACCCCTGTGTTAAAAAGTAAAAATTATGATTTGATTAAAAAAGTAGTCCTTAAATACAATTAAAAATCAGTTGGTTCTTGGTAGTTAAAAAAAAAAAAGAATTGAGATATATGGGAGTGGGGGGTAGGTGGGGCACATCCTCATAGAAGCAGGAGAAGGGGAGATGGGATAGGAGGTTCCTGGGTGGTGGTGGGAATGGGGTAAGGGGATAAAATCTGAAATGTAAATATAATATCCAATAAAAATTCTAAAAAGAATTGAGATATAAATATCATGGTGACAAAATATTTTCATGACTTAGGTGTGACATTTTGAAGAAATTTCAAAGCTAGAAATGATCATGCAATCCATATCAACAGAAAGTATGAGATATGAGATATCAAAGGGGCTGAAACAAGCTCCCAGTTTTGATTTGGCTACAGTATTTCACTTTATCTTATAGATTCATTCCAGGAAGATGTTAAGATAGTAATTATTCTATAATATGTAGAAACAGAAAAGATGAATTTTTAAGGAATTCTTTTAAACAAGGTATGCTTAGCTCACAGTTTTGACTTTTTGGCACATTGTATTTCTGATGCTTATATGAATGCCATGGATTCTCACTGTACATAAAATCACTGTTTGAAGGATATCACTTTGAATGTTTCAAAGTCATAGTTTGTGAAAAATGTTCCTCAAAACTATGTGTGAGGGTATGACTTCCCAGCGTGACTCTATCATTATGTGATACAGTTATTTAGAACAGGACAGACAGCATGTTCTCTGGACAATACAAGTGAAACCACAAAAGAGATTTGGAACCTTAACCTTTCTGGCTTTTCATTGCTCTATGGCTCATGAGATGAATGATTCATCTGAAATATGTTCCTCCATGTTGGGCCACATATATGTCAACATGGGCCACAGCCTCTATAATCATAAGTAAATTCCATCATGTATTATTTGAATTCTGGTGAAGTATTTATAGGTCATAGACAAATATGTCATGCTAGTTTGGGTCACATATCTCTTTGTCAGTGTGCATATGAGTTAGGTAAGTTTTAATATTATAGAATTCACTAGTATTTGAAATCTACAAACTCTTGGTCCTGTTCAACAAATGTACAATTTAATATTGAGAATTTCCAAGTTTAAATAACAGTGTCAGAGAAGCGGTGATTTTCTGCAACCAGAATTTCTATGTGACCCCCATCCAAAGCACAGGGAACATTAGAGAAAAAATGTAGGATCTGAGGTAGTGCCCAGGGTGAGCATGAAAATGGCAAGGCCATTGTAGTCATAAAGCACTATATCACTCTGACTGTCTATATGGATTCAGTAAAAAACAGAAGAAAAGGAAAGAAGGGAAGGAAGTAAAGAAGGAAAGAAAAAAGAAAGGAAAAGAAAAGTAAGAAAAAAACAGGAAGGAAGGAAGGAAGGAAGGAAGGAAGGAAGGAAGGAAGGAAGGATGGAAAGAAGGAAGGAACAGAGGGAGGGAGGAAGAAAAGGAGGGAGGAAAGGAGGGAGAGATGGAGGAAGAAAAAAAGGAACATGAGAGCAGGTGGGGACTAGATAGGAAGAAGAATAAGGAATAGCGAATAGGAGAAGAATAAAAGGGCAATGAAAGGTGAATGAGATCATGGTGTATTGCAAGTAATACTTTGTTAATTATAAAAATTCATATATACATCAATTGAATGAAACTGAAAATGAAAAATTAGTTGATAGTTTCTTTCTATAAGATTACTTTCTTATTTTAACTATGGAAAGGATATTTTATACGAAACCTCAACTTTTTAAAAAATTTATTTATTTATCCTCCAGATTTTATCCCCCCCATTCCACTCTCTGACTGTTCTACATACTGTACCTCCAACCCAGGCCCCTGTCTTGAAAAGACAGGTTCCCTTCTCCCCCAACCCCATCTACTTTCTCCAACTTTTTATCTTGGACTTCCTTAATACTCTATCCATACCAAAAAGCTGTTCACCTTTCCTTCCAGGAAGATCAGATGGATTCTAACGATATAAGATTATGGATGTTTTTCATAATTCCCACTGCAGACAGAAATTAAATTTCAACTTGTTAAATGCCCTGGAATTACATGGCATACCTGTATGGTTATCAGTGAATACCTCTAGGCAAAATTCAGGGTCATAGACTTTAAGATAATTGAGAATTTTAGCTGTACTCTCACTCTGGGTTATCACCTATGGGGGAAATTGCTTTATAGAGAAAAACATAGATTAATGAGAAATCTTTTACTTACATACTATGAGTCATAGGCAGCAATGCAGGTGAAGATTCATACACTCAAGGTAAAACCTCTCAAAGTATTTTCTACAATTATAATAAAAGAAAATGTTGTAACTATTTTAATGCAAGTAAATATGAAAAAGTCAGCCATTCAATAATCAAAAATAAGTTAGTCTTAAAATAATTTTTGAAAATCTTCCCAGACGTACACTTACTCACAAAAGTTGACGTCTAAGACCAAATCTTTATCAAAATATGTGTAAATACAATATTAAAATGAGCAATATGCTAAAGTATGAGTTGTGATTGTTTAGAAATGATTATGCTAAATAAACCTAGTGAATGTGAACACAACTATAAAAGTCATAAAATAAATATGCTAGACAATCAGGTAATGTTTCAGGAAGAAGTATTTGTAAAAAATCATTTTTGATCAAGGATCATTAGTAGATGACTGACACAGTAGAGGATATTACTCAGAAGTATTCTGTTATGTCATGTGATAGAAAAGTAGGCCAGAGCCTAAGTTTCTACCATTTGAAACCTGCACTTGCACTTGGAGTATATAATTCAAACATATGTACTCAAGATCAAATGTGGCCAGTATGTTGCAATCCACATAAGCTCTACAGAAGGCTGCAAGCAAAAGGAAAAAGCAATGGAATAAGCATTGGAATATTTCATTTATTTTCTAAGAAGGAATAAGACAGATGACAGATTCCAATGTTTAGAACATGTGTAGTGTACACTGTGCTCTTCAAACCAGTCTAGAATGATTACTTTCTATAAAACAAATATAGTGTGTGTTTTACACTTGTCTCCTAATAAACTCGTGATAACAAAAAGATTAAGAAAATTACCTAAAATGAGAGCCAGAAAACTAACCATTGCATCTGCCAACCAGGTGCTCAGGGGAATGGAAGAAATATTTGCAGAGTTTGCATTGCAAAATGGGTATATGTATATACATATGCATATGTATAATGTACATGTAAATGATATATATGTATACACACACACACACATATATATATGTATATGTAGTGTGTATGTGTATGTGTGTGAATGTATGCAGTTATACATAATGTGTTTTTATCATATGGGTCCCATCACTACATCTTCTCTGACCCACTTAATTCTGCTCACATCCCTAACATACTGCTTTCCTATTACATATTTGCCTATATATAGGGATCTGCTTCCTCTTTATCTGTAAGAGGTACACCCAGAAAGATATTGCTGAAACAACTCACTTCACAAGTTTTTTTTAACTACTCAATTATCCCTTTATTATAGACCTTTTTCTTTCCATTCCTACTTACATTTTGGCATCTTACTTTGTGATTTAGTTTCAGACAATCTAGGTTTGAATTATGCATATAATAGAATGTCTATATTTAAATAAAAGAAGACATTGATTTGTGATATTAAGAATGTATTTCATCAACTTAGCCAATAATAGAGAAATGAATTAAATTTTATCCCCTACAATATTATAAGAAAAAATTTCCTTGGCATGGAAACTCCATAAATGCTCTGTCATGCCTGGAAATTGTCATTCATTAGCATGAGAGATTTCATTGAATGTGAAATATTGTTAAATTATAAACTGAAAATAATTATCTAATTATCCTATCACATATCCTATTAGAATATCTCAAAACTGCATCATTGAATTGCTGATGCTTATATGTAATAGATGTTGGGAAAAGAGCAAAGGAATTTTATGAATGTTTAAGAAGCAAAGATAATTCACATCATAGATGCAAATATCTATTTCTACAGAACACCCTGTGTCCATTTGTTCTTTTCTATCATTCAGGTTTTATAAAAAAAGACAAGAAAATGAGCCAGAAATACTGGCATAGGAGTTTTGGAATGTCATTATTTCAGATAGTTTTAACATCTTTTAGTTCCTTCTGTGTTTTTCCTCATTGCTAATTAATACTGGGCATTGTTGTTGGATTATTTGGACTTAGTGCCATCTGGTAAAAAGCTGTTTACTTTAAGAGAAGTTTTAATCTGGTCTTTTCCATAAGCAGTGACAGCAGGGATAAGCTGTCTGAGTCGGTCTGTTCAGACGACCCTGTACTCACGTTGCCTATCTAAATTTAAGAGTTAGTAAATTCACATGGAGAACAAGTTCATTTCTTACAACTAGAGGCCAATATGATGACTACTGTCTCCTTGTAGCATGGGAAGACAAGCATGGCCGTTCAGCATGATCAAGTGTTGGTGGATTTGCATCTAGAAATTTCACAGAATTACATTCTTCACTCTTTTGTTCTTAGAAAGAACCTAACATGGTATGGAAAGAGCTCCAACATAAGACTGCTTCTCAAACAAAATCCCCATAAAAAATGATCACTTACTTTTAACTAGGAAAGTACACTTTTGAGAAATATAAGTTTAATCCTCATGTAAGCAGTTAAAACTATTTTTGCAAGTTCATTTCTCTTTCATAGAAAGGTACTCTACTCTCTACCAGAGGGTAAAGAAAACAACCAATCCAGCAACTAGACAAATTCTCAATTTTTTAAAATAAAAAAGTAAATTCAACATAAATTTAACAGAAAAAATATACCCTTTTGAATTAAAATTACATTGGCCACATTCTATTAGAGAATTTCTTTCTGTTGTCTCTGCCTGTCAACTCAGTGGTGATAACTTTGTCTGTAAATTTAACTATTTTTTTCTGATTTTGTCACAATTTCAACACAAAATCTTACAGTGCTGCTTGTTTTAGCATTAATTGTATTTTCTAGTCTCCCAAATAGGAAGGTTACATGTGAGTTTTCACATACAAATACTTGAAACAGAATCATTTCATTTCCTTACTCAGAGACATAATCCCCGAAAAATTCTCACAGCTGTTCCAAATAATATCTCATACTGTATTCTTTCTTTTACCTATTTGAAAAAATGAAAACATTTATTATAGAAATTATTAATTGACTGAGAGCTCCCTGACTCTTCATACATTCTGTGTCATTATCAGTTTAACAGCACCTAGAGTGACCCCCAGCATTTTATAGCACACATGCCTATGAGAACCTGATTTGCCTAAATCACAAATTTCAAATATTTTTATTTCAAAGAAGATGCTATTTTGTTACCTCTCCTTAAAAATGTTTATTTCATATTGTTTCTAACCAACTTAATGTTTTCTGCCCATTCTCACTCTTTCTCTCTCTCTCTCTTGCTTACTAGCTCGCATGCATGTATGCCCACACACACCCACAGACACACACACTCACACTCATGTGTATATATATATATATATATATATATATATATATATATATATATATATAATCTAGATATATCTAGATATATAGATATAGATATAGATATAGATATAGATATAGATATAGATATA
>JANHMN010000007.1:62658437-62779678 GCA_030674055.1 Rhabdomys pumilio
TAGATATAGATATAGATATAGATATAGATATAGATATAGATATAGATTAGATATAGATATAGATATATATAGATATATTCTACTGAATATTCTTGTATTATTTCCTGGTTAACCTTTTAATTCTTTTTCTTTCATTATTTCTGTTATTTAGACATATAACATCATGTCTTTGTTCTTCAATTTATGCTGTGATTGGTTCATCTATTTTTTAATCTTAGAAGATTTTTTTTATATATTTTTCCTCTAAAGGTTGAATTCTTTCTTTAACACTGGTTTGCATTATAGGTTTATATTTTGTACTGTTGGGTTTTTTTTGTTTTTCATTTTAATTGTATCTTATTTCTTTTGTTTTACCTATGATTTAATGTCTTTTGTATAGTAATTATTACATTGTCTGTTCACTTTGGTATATTTTTGTAGTTGTTTTTTGTTTTGTTGTTGATGTTGTTTTAGACACCATATCTTTGTTAGAAGACATTTCCTCTAGCTACTGCTCACTGGTTTTCTCTTTGCTATTGAGGAAACTAATTGCTTATAAGGACTTGAAAACTGTATATGTGGTTATGTAATTCATCTGATTCTTTATAGCTGGCTTTTACTATCATAAGATTAGATCAAAACTAAGTTGTAATGAGATAAAGCAAGTGTCTTTAGTTTTCTAACATTGGGGGCGGTAATGACATTTAGTTATGCCAGGATAGATTTTTCTATTATCTTCCTTGATGACAATAGTTTTCAATTCTGAAAAACAGACAGTAGAAGTAGAGGATCATCATTTAGTAGAGTTACTTTTGTGCTTGTTTCTAACAAAACCATGTGTGTTGTGATTCATACTCAACAACAACAACAACAACAACAACAACAAATCCCCTAAGACAGGAATTTCTGTCACTGTAGTGGAAAGGCTACCCAGCCACAGTTCACTTGAGAATAAACTTAGCTGTCCTAGTTATCTGTGTCTACATGACAGACTATTGTCATCTGAAAGAAAAACTCATGTGAAGAGCTGTCTAAATTAGATTTGACTCTTGACATTTCTATGGGATAATCTTGACTGTTAATTGTAGGAGAGCTGCCCTCCATTACTGGTAGCACCATTCTCTGTACAGGTGGTCCAAGGTTATATTAAAATGTCATTTAATCAAATATCTAAAGATGAAACAGCCAGAAGGACTCTACTTTGTTTCTAACTTTGAGTTTCTGCCCTGGTTTTCTTCAGTTGTAGATTTTTAACTGTAAAACTCCTTTCTTTCCTAAGTTGTTTTAAAACAGAGTGTCATATCTCAGCAGCTAAAGGAATACTAGAACAGTAGCACTTCCTCCACTACAAAACCTGTTTCCTTTCAGGTTGGTAAGCATCCTAAACATAATTTTCTAGAGGATGAGTCAGCTCACTTCCTGCTGCTTCTCCCATATGATTTTGAGATATCAATCAACATATTACATCCCTAATTATGTTGTCTTTGGGTGCTACTATGGTTTATTTGTCTATACCTCAACTCATGTTGAAATTTAACACAAGATGTAAAATATTAATGGTTTTCAGAAGTGGGCCTCATGGTGTGATTAGCATCAGGCTATATTTTAAGATTGTATTGTGGACTTAATTAGAGGAGTATGAAAGTCCCAAGTTTCCAAGCTTAAAGTGGTCAGCCATGGGATGCTCTTATTCATTTCAGAGTCAACAAGAAGATCTTCATCAAGTGAATACAAGAGACTGATATAGACTCTCGGGTTTACACATTCAGAATCAAATATACCTCTTTTTTATGAATCTGTCAAACAAAATAGACAAATCCAGAGCTATAAGGTTTTTCACATGTATTTCTTTTCCATGGACACCTAGTCCTATTAACAGAGTTGTAAGAGAAATCAGGCAAAACACATGTAAAACCAAGTCATCCATTCACCTCATATTCTAGCAGGCAGTTGCACCATCAATTGTGTTCACTGGACTTGTTCTCCTTTGGAACCTAAATGAATTACTTCCTTTCACATCTCTACATCTTTTCAAAGGATTCAGAGTTTTGTGAAATGTCTCACTCTATTTTCAAATCCTATTTACTTTCACTAATTAGCAGGTGTTATTACCCTGTACCTCCACTCCAGGATCATTCCCCAATTATTTTATATGAGTATATATAATACTTTTCGTTTATTTTTTTATAACTTTTATAGCTGTTACTGCAAAATAAATGTGACAATTTTCCAAATTGTCACATTTATTTTGCAGTAACAGCTTACCATTCCCTTTAATAAATAAATTAATTAATCAGTGTTCACTCAGAGTCTTTGTTTCAGATAATTTAAATTGGATCTAGGTAAATAGTACTTTCTTCTGAATTTCTAAAATTATTCTATATTCACACTTATATACTAACTTATTAATAAAACTGTTCAATCTGTGTTGAAAGTATAAAACTAGCTATTCAATTTTTATTGAATAAAAATAGAAATGATAGATTCACAATACATAATAGATAATTTGTCATTTCTGACAAATGACAGAAAGATTAATTATAATTTATATATATTATAGATTATATGTGGGTAGACAGCTGATAGAGAATAGGGATTTAGATAATAGAAAGACACATATATGACAGATGATAGACAGGTCAACAGATTCTTAATGACTTACTGTCATTGTTGTAGAAGTGAGTACTGTCATGCTCCAACCTTGAACATATCTTTTTCAGGGAAGAAGATACCAATATGTTGATCCTTTCTATTTCCATAGGTTTCAGTATTTCTCTGTTCTGATACCTTTGTGTTCAGAGGTGATTGTCTTGAGAGGTCACACATAAAGAAGGCATATATATATATATATATATATATATATATATATATATATTCTGTACTTAGGATTCAAGTCTCAGAATTAGATAAACAGAAATAACTGCATTAGTGTTTTTGGTACACATTAGTTTCTTTTCTGGCTGGCAGTAATTTTTTTCTTACTCAAGAAGTACAAGTGAAAGATAATAATGTTATAAAATTTATTTTATAACACAAAGAGATGCCTATATATCACTGGCAATGTTTTAAGCATGTGTCATCCAACACTATTGTTTCTTTGATTTTATGGAGAATACATTTTAAAATTAATAAATGAGGGTGGTTAGCATAAAGCAGTCTCAGAAAGCCGAGCAAACAAGCTTTCTACATTTAAAAAGCATAACACATTAGATAAAATTTCATTTTATGGGTATCTGTAGTGAGTATATCTAGTGTGTGTGTGTGTGTGTGTGTGTGTGTGTGTGTGTGTGTGTATTTTGGTGGTTAAACATAAGTTAGTGAAGATTTTGCAAGAATTTAATAACCTTTATGAGTACTTCAAACTTTGGGAAATATCATAAAACCTGAATTGGATTATAAGGCCTACCATCTATAATGCTATTGCTAACTTCACAGATAATACAGCTTTTTCACTGCATGCCTATCATTCTTATCCTTGAAACAGTGGAAGTCCTTAGGTAATTGAGTACAGTAATTTTACTTGAAAATGCCTGACATAATTTAAAGATAATATATATTCCCAAGGAAATTAAGGATATGGGCAAGCAAGAAACATTGGACATATTGCAGAAAATCTTGAGTAAGATGATTTTTTTTTCTGAAAACAATGCTTATATAACACAAAAAAGACAGAAGATTCTAGTCTGATATTATATAGACCCTAAGAGATCACAAATGCCAGCCCAGACTACTATAGACAGCAAAACTCTCAATCACTATTGGTGAAGAAACCAAGATATTCCATGACAAAACCAAATTTATACAATATCTTCCCACGAATCTAGCACTTCAAAGGATAATGGATGGAAAACTCCAACACAAGGAGGGAAACTACATCCAAGAAAAAGCAAGAAAGTAGACTTCAAACAACCCCAAAAGAAGATATTTACACAAACATAATTTCACTTCTAATAACAAAAATAGCAAGAAACAACAATCATTTTTCCTTAATATCTCTTAATATCAATGGACTCAATTCTCCAATACAAAGACAGACTATCAGACTGGATACTGGACCCAGAATTCTGCTGCCTACAGGAAACATACATCTATGACAAAGACAGGCACTACCTCAGAGTAAAAGGATGGAAAACAATCTTCCAAGCAAATGGTCCCAAGAAACAAGCTGGAGTAGCCATTCTAATATCAAATAAAATTGATTTTCAACCAAAAGTAATCAAAAAAGATAAGGAAGGTCACTAAATACTCATCAAAGAAAAAATATACCAAGAAGAACTCTCAATTCTGAACATCTATGCCCCAAATGCAAGGGCACCCACAAACATAAAAGAAACTTTACTAAAGCTCAAAGCATACATTGCATCTCACACAATAATAGTGGGGGATTTCAACACCTCACTCTCAGAAATGGACAGATAATAGAAACAAAAACTAAACCAAGACACAATGAAACTAACAGAAGTTATGAACCAAATGGATTTAACTGATATCTATAGAACATTTCATCCTAAAACAAAAGAATATACCTTTTTTCTCAGCACCTCATGGTACCTTCTCCAAAATAGACCATATAATTGGTCACAAAACAGGCCTCCACAGATACAAAAAGATTGAAATAATCCCGTGTACCCTATCAGACAACCATGGACTAAGGCTGGTCTTTAATAATGACAAAAACAATGGAAAGCCCACATACAGTTGGAAACTGAACAATGCTCTACTCAATGATGACTTGGTCAAGGAAGAAGTAAAGACAGAAATTCAAGACTCTTTAGAATTTAATAAAAAAGAGGACACATCTTACCAAAACTTGTGGGACTCCGTGAAAGCAGTACTAAGAGGTAAACTCAGAGCTCTCAGAAAAAAAAAAAAAAAAAAAGCATAAACTGATAATTTGACAGCACACCTGAAAGCATTAGAAAAAAAAGCACATATACCCAAGAGGAGTAGATGATGGGAAATAATGAAACTCAGGGCTGAAATCAACCAATTAGAAACAGACAGAACTATACAAAATATCAACAAAACCTGGAGCTGGTTCTTTGAATAAATCAACAAGATAGGTAAACCCTTAGCCAGACTAATCAAAGGGCAAAGAGACAGTATCCAAATTAATAAAATCAGAACTAAAAAGTGAGACATAACAACAGAAACTGAGGAAATTAAAAAAATCATCAGATCCTATTACAAAGGCCTATACTCAACAAAGTTGGAAAATCTGGATGAAATGGACAATTTTCTAGATAGATACAAGGTACCAAAGTTAAACGAGGAGCAGATAAACCATCTAAACAGTCCTATAACCCCTAAAGAAATAGAAGCAGTCATTAAATTCTACCCACCAAAAAACTTCTGGGACCAGACAGTTTTAGTGCAGAATACTATCAGACCTTCAAGGAAGACCTAATACCAATTATCTACAAACTATTCCACGGAATAGAAACAGAAGGAACAATAATCAATTCATTCTATGAAGCTACAATTACACTCATTCCAAAGCCTCACAAAGACCCAACAAAGAAAGAGAACTACAGACCAATCTCACTCATGAATATTAATGCAAAAATACTCAATAATATTCTGGCATCCTGAATCCAAGAACATATCAAAGTAATCATCCATCATGATCAAGTAGGCTTTACCCCAGGAATGCAGGGATGGTTCAGTATTCGAAAATCCATCAATGTAATCGACTATATAAATAAACTCAAAGAAAAAAACCACAGGATCATCTCACTAGATGCTGAGAAAGCATTTGACAAAATTCAACTTCTTTTTATGTTAATAGTCTTGGAAAGGTCAGGAATTCAAGGCACATACCTAAACATAGTAAAAGCAATATACAGCAAGCCAGTAGCCAACATCAAAGTAAACTGAGAGAAACTGGAAGCAATCCCACTAAGATCAGGGACTATACAAGGCTGCCCACTCTCACCCTACCTATTCAATATAGTACTGGAAGTCCTAGCCAGAGCGATTAGACAACAAAAGGAAGTCAAAGGGATACAAATAGGAAAAGAAGAAGTCAAAATTTCACTATTTGCAGATGATATGTTAGTATACTTAAGTGACCCTAAAATTTCCACCAAAGAACACCTAAACCTGATAAACAACTTCAGCAAAGTGGCTGGATATAAAATCAACTCAAACAAACCAGTAGCCTTCCTCTACTCAAAAGATAAACAGGCTGAAAAAGAATTTAGGGAAATGACACTCTTCACAATAGTCACAAATAATATAATAAAATATCTTGGAATGAATCTAACCAAGCAAGCGAAAGATCTGTATGACAAGAACTTCAAGTCTTTGAAAAAAGAAATCGAAGAAGATCTCAGAATATGGAAAGATCTCCCATGCTCCTGGATTGGCAGGATTAACTTAGTAAAAATGGCCATCTTGCAAAAAGCAATCTACAGCTTCAATGCAATCCCCATCAAAATTCCAAATCAATTCTTCATAGAGATAGAAAAAGCAATTTGCAAATTCATTTGGAATAACAAAAAACACAGGATAGTGAGAACCATTCTCCACAATAAAAGAACTTCTTGGGGAATCACTATCTCTGACCTCAAAGTGTGCTACAGATCAATCGTGATAAAAACTGCATGGTATTGGTACAGAGACAGGCAGGAAGATCAATGGAATATAAATGAAGACCCAGAAATGAACCCACATACCTATGGTCCCTTGATCTTTGACAAAGGAGCTAAAACCATCCAGTGGAAAAAGGACAGCATTTTCGACAAATGGTGCTGGTTCAACTGGAGGTCAGCATGTAGAAGAATGCAAATCAATCCATTCTTATCCCCTTGTACAAAGCTGAAGTCCAAGTGGATAAAGGACCTTCACATAAAACCAGATACACTGAAACTAATAGAAGAAAATGTGGGGAAGACCCTCGAATACTTAGGCACAGGGAAAAGTTCCTGAACAGAACATCAATGTCTTATGCTCTAAGATCAAGAATTGACAAATGGGACCTCATAAAATTGGAAAGTTTCGGTAAGGCAAAAGACACTGTTAATAAGACAAAATGCAACTAACAGATTGGGAAAAGATCATTACCAAGCCTACATCTGATAGAGGGCTAATATTCAATATATACAATGAACTCAGGAAATTAGACTCCAGACAAACAAATAACCCTATTAAAAAATGGGATACAGAGCTAAACAAAGAATTCTCAACTGAGGAAATTTGAATGGCAGAGAAGCACCTTAAGAAGTGCACAACATCCTTAGTCATCAGGGAATTGCAAATCAAAACAACCCTGAGATACCACCTTACACCCATTAGAATGGCTAAGGTAAAAAAATTCAAGTGATTGTAGATGCTGGCCAGAATGTGAAGAAAAAGGAACACTCCTCCATTGTTTTTGGGAATGCAAGCTGGTACAACCACTCTGAAAATCAGTCTGGCGGTTTCTCAGAAAATTGGACATAGCACCACCTGAGGACCCAGCTATACCACTCCTGGGCATATACCCAGAAGATTTTCCAACATATAACAAGTACATATGCTCCACTATGTTCATAGCAGCCTTATTTATAATAGTCAGAAGCTGGAAAGAACTCAGATGTCCTTCAACAGAAAAATGGATACAAAAAATGTCGTACATTTACACAATCGAGTACTACTCACCTATTAAAAATAATGAATTTGAGAAATTCTTAGGTAAATGGATGGAACTAGAAAATATCATCCTGAGTGAGGTAACCCAATCACAATGAAACACACATGGTATTTACTCACTTATATGCGGATATTAGCCCAAAAGCTTGAAATAGCCAAGATTCAACTCACAGACCACATGAAGCTCATGAAGAAGGAAGACCAAGTGTGCATGCCTCGGTCCTTCTTGGAAGGAGTGACAGAATACTCAAGGGAGCAAATATGGCAACAAAGTGTGGGACAGAAAGTCAAGGAGGGGCCATAGGGAGACCACTCTACCTTGATATCCATCCCATGTGCAGTCACGAAAGATAGACGATGATATGGATGTCAGGAAGTGCATGCTTACAGGACTCTGATGTAGCTGTCTCCTAGGAGGTCTGCCAGAGTCTGACATATTCTGAGGCAGATGCTTGCAGCTACCCATTGATCTCTTCAAGGGTTCCCAGTGGAGAAGTTAGAGGACTAAAGGAGCTGAAAGGGTTGGTGGCTCCAACAGGAGAGCAACAGTTCTAGGCAACTGGAGCTCCCCAGGGTCTAAATCACCAGCCTGGGAGCACAAAGGGGGCACCCATGACTTCAGCTGTATGCTAAGGGGAAGACGGCCTTGTTAGGCATTGGTGGGAGAGGAGATCCCTGGTCCCATGAAGGCTGGACACTGATCGGGGAGGAATTCAAGTGTGAGGCAGTGGGATGGGGGTAGGTGGGGGTATACCCTTGTGGAGTCAGGAGGGGGAATGGGATAGGGGGTTCCTGGGTGGTGGGGGGAATGAGGTGAGGGGATACAATCTGAAATGTATTTTTAAATAAATAAATAAATAAATAAGTAAGTAAGTAAATAAGAATATTTGGAAGCAAAACAAACAAACAAACAAACAACCTCACTGGTTAACTTTACTGTTCAAAGAGCTATTAGCTTCAGAAGACAGCAAGCTGTTAGCATTAAAGAACATCAGCATTCAGGACTCATAACAGGAGAACAAAGAAAGACTTGGACATTTAAAATATTCTGTATCTAATATTTATCTAAACTTTAAATAATAATTGGCCCATGGTAAAAAAAAATTAAAAATAAAAATAAACATGCACCTGAAAGCTCTAGTAAAAAGCATGCACGTCAACGAAGAGTAGGTGAAATAAAAGTCAGGAAATAAAAGCAGATCTCCAATAAATCAGAAAGAAACAAAGCAATACAAAGAATCAACATTACCAAGAGCTGGATCTGTGAGAAAAATCTAAAAAATAGACAATTCTTAGCCAAACTAATCAAGAGACAGAGAGACAGTATCCAAATAAATGAAATCAATAATGAAAAGGGAATCATAACAACTAACTCTGAGGATATTCAAAGAATCATTAGGTTTTACTTCAAAAGCCTGAATTCCACAAAATTGGAAAATCTTAATGAAATGGATGATTTTCTTGATAGATATCATTTACTAAAGTTAAATCAAGGTCACATAAATTATTTAAATAGCCCGACAACCCTTACAGAAATAGAATCAGTCATTACGAGACTCCCAACCAAAAAAAGCCCAAAGCCATATAGTTACGGGCTGAATTCTACCAGACTTTCAAAGAAGATCTAATACCAATACTCCTCAAACTATGCCTCAAAATAGAAACAGAAGGAACACTGCCAAATTCACTCTATGAGATCACAGTCACCCTTATATCTAATTCACACAAAGACTCGACAAAGAATAAGAATTTCAGACCTGTTTCTTTTATGAACATTGATGAAAAACTACTTAATAAAATACTTGTGAGTGATTACATGAGCACATCAAAGACATCAGCCATTATGATCAAGTACGTTTCATATATTTTCAATATATAAAAATCCATCAATGTAATCCAACATATAAACAAACTGAAGAAAAACTCACATGATTATTTCATTAGATGCTGAAAAATCCTTTGTTAAAATCCAACACCGTTTTATGTTGAAGGTATTAGAGAAATCAGGGATACAGGGCACATATATAACATATTAAAAACTATATACAACAAGTCAATAGCCAACATCATACAAAATGGAGAGAAATTTAAATCATTTCTGCTAAAATCATGAATAAGACAAGGCTGCCCACACTCTGCCTATATATTCAATAGTATTTGAATTTCTAGCCAGAGAAATAAGACAACTACAGGAGATCAAGAGGATACAAATTAGCAAAGAAAAATAAGTCAATGCATCACTATTTGCAGATGCTATGATAGTACACATAATAGACCCCAGAAATATTAACCAAAAAAATCACACAGTTGATAAACACCTCAGCAAAGTGGTTGGATACAACATTAATTCAAATAAGTTAGTAGCACTTCTTTATATAGATGATAAATGAACTGTGAAAGAAATTAGGGAAACAACACCCTTTACAATACCCATGAATAATATAAAATATCTTGCTGTAACTCTAACCAAACAAAGGAAAGATTTATATCACAAGAGCTTCAATTCCCTAAAAAAAGGAATTGAAGACAATATTGGAAGATAGTATTTAGTGAGATGATTGTGTGCTTTTTGCCTTTCAACTTTTTATATGGTGGGCTACACTTATAAATTAACTTATGATGGACAAGTTCTACTCCTGGAGCATGAAGCTTATGTGATCACAGTGGATAATCTTTTGTGATGTGTTCTTGGATTTGGTTGCCAGTGTTTTATTTTTGCATGTACATTTTAATAGAAATAGTCTGTGATTTTCTTTCATTGTTCAGTGTTTATATAATTTCATTTAGTTGTTACTTGTGGTTTCATAAAATGAATACGGCAAGGTTCCCTTTGTTTCTTTTTGTGGAATAATGTAAGGAATTAATTCGTATTTGAAAGTGTGGTAGTATCCCATGCTAAATACATTTGTACCTGGGCTTTTATTGGTTGGATGACTTTTAATCGCTACTTCAATTTCCCTAGGGGTTATGGTCCTATTTAAAGTGTTTATGTGATATTGATTTAATTTTTGTAAGTGTATATATCACAAAAATTATCCATTTCTTTTAGATTGTTCAATTTGGTAGAATAGAGGTTTTTAAACTATGCCACTGGATGCTCTATATTTCATCTATGTTTGTTGCTATGTCTCTATTTTCACTTTTAATTTTGTTCATTTAAAAGTTCTATATCCACTTTTTAGTTAACTTGGATAAGGTTTTGTCAATCTTACTGGCTTTTTCTAAAAACCTACTCTTTGCTTCATTTGCTTTTTAAAATCTATTTTACTGATTTCAGCCCTGAGTTTGATAATTTCTGTCCATCTACTTGCTTTGGGCATGATTTATTTCTTTTCGTTCTAGAATTTTCTGATATGCTATTAACCTTATGTGAGATCACTCTATTTTTTCTCCAGATGCCTTATCTCTCTTGCTCTGGCTTCACTCACTCCAGCCAAAACATTTATTCATTATATGTAATTACACTGTATCTGTTTTCAAACACCCCATAAGCAGGGATCAGATCTTTTTACAGATGGTTGTGGGCCACCATGTGGTTGCTAGGATTTGAACTCTGGACCTCTGGAAGAGCTGTCAGTGTTCTTAACAGCAGAGTCATCTTATCAGCCCTCTTTTTTTTTTTTTTTTTAAGGTAGACACATCATGTTATAAACTTGTCTCTCAGAACAACTTTTATCCTGTCCCAAAAATTTGAGTATAATTTATATTTATTTTTAGTTAATTATAGTCTTTAATTTCTGTTTTATATCATTGTTTATTTAGTAGTAACTTGTTTAGTTTCCATGAATGTTTTAATTCACTGCTGTTTCTGTTTTTCATATATATCTTCATTCCATGGTGCTCAGATAGAATGCAATGCATTATTTTAATTTTCTTACATCTTTTTAGATTTGTTTTATGTCCAAATATGTAGTGAGTTTGGAGAAAATATCATGAGATGCTGAAAGAAGGTTTATTCTTTATGTTTATGTTAAATGTTTTATAAATGTTTGTTAGATCCATTTTGTCAGCTTTAACATTTCTTTTTGTATGACCTGCCTATTGTTAAGAATAAAGTATTGAAGTCTCTCACATTATCAGTGTCTGAGGGTAAATATGATTTAAGTTGTAGTATTATTTAGCTTAGTAATTTGTTGTCCTTGAGCTTGCTGATTATATGTTAACAATTACACAATGTCTTTTTTTGTTTGTTTGTTTTTCGAGACAGGGTTTCTCTGTGTAGCCCTGGCTGTCCTGGAACTCACTCAGTAGACCAGGCTGGCCTCGAACTCAGAAATCTGCCTGCCTCTGCCTCCCAAGTGCTGGGATTAAAGGCGTGCGCCACCACTGCCCGGTTACATGTCTTCTTGATAAACATTTTCTTTCATGTATATGTAGTGTTCTTCCCTATCACTTAATTTTGGTTTGAATTTTATTTTATTAATCATAAAAATGCTTATATTAACTTTCTTCTTAGGGCCATTTCATTGAAATATTTTTTAATAATTTATCCTGATATGATATTCATTCTTGGTGCTAGAATTAATCTTTAAATAATCATAAAGATAGATTGTATTTCCCATCCTTTCTGTTAGTCTGTGTCTTTTTATTGCAAAATTTGTACAATTGATGTGGAGTAGTATCTGTGAGCAGTATGTTTGTTGATTTCTGTGACTTTGTTTTGGTATGCTCACCCCTGCTGTGTGTGTGTGTGTGTGTGTGTGTGTGTGATTATTTTCTGAGATTTCTTGTTTGTGTTTAACATTATAAGTTGGAGTTTTTCTTGTAATGTCTACTGTGTTGTATTTATAGAAAGATATTTGATATTGTTAAATTTGTTTTTATCATGGAATGTCTTAATTTATCTTTAATTTAACTATGATTGTTAGTTTTCCTAGAAATAGTAGTCTGGGTTTACATTTATGATCTCTTAGAGTTTATAGAACAAATTTCCAGCATCTTTGCTGTGGTGATAAATATTATTTGGAGGTTTTATTCCATTTAGACCATATAGTTCTCAAAAAAGATAAAAAGCATTTATATTTAAAATAAATGTAAGATCACTAGAACTCAGCAGATATTAACCATCTGTGCTATTTTGTCTATTTCCCTGTCCAAGATATATACTCCAAGATATCACCTGCCATGTTTCACCTGGGCCACTCCTATTCCAACAGACATGCTCTCATGCCCATGAGCTCATGACCCACTTAATCCTTGCTGACTTCTTTTTTCTCCTCTCTCTTCCTCTCCTCCTGGTCTCTGTCTCAGATCCAAAGCTTAGAAAAATTTTCTCTGCCCTGTCTATTTGTAGCCAGCATAGGCTGTAAGCATCTTTCTTAATCTCTCAAGGATAACTTGGGAAAAAGATCTTTTCAACAAAAGCTAGTATACATGAGGATCTCCTCATCCTGGAGGACTCCTCATGGTTGGAGAGGTAACCAGACCTTGGGGGACAAAATTTAGCATTTGAGTAAAGGCAGCATCAGACCAATCCCTTGTACTTCAGGTTTTTAGTTTATCCATTGAGAAGTCAAATATTACTCTAATAAGCCTGTCTTTATATGTTACTTCATCTTTACCTCTTCAAGTTTTAACATTTCTTTATCTGTTTGTACATCGTTAATGATTTGAATATTATTTGCTGAGGGGCTTTTCTCTTCTGGTCCCATTTATCTGGCATTATGTATGTACTCTGATTCATATCTTCTTCTTTAAGGTGATAACTTATTCTGCTATAACTTTGTTAAAAATATTTTCTTTGGGCTTTCTCCTTTTCTTTTCCAATTATTTGTGCCAGGAACATTTTTTTTGTCTTTACTTTTTTTTTTTTTTTGACGTAGGTTTTCATTTATTCTATTGTGTTTTTCAATGATCAAGATTTTCTTTTTAATTTCTTGAAATTCTATTGGTGAGTTTTAACTCTAAGGTCTCTGTTCAAATTCCTAATTAATTTGTTTCCAGATTTTCCCAAGCTTGGAAGTCTGTATTGAATGAATTTCTACCTTTAGGCCTTGAACTATTTTATTTATTTTCTTTCACTGTCTGTGTTTTCATATATTTCTTTAAGGGGACTTATTCATTTCCTTATCAAGGACTTCAATCATATCCATGAATACTAATTTTAGGACCTTTTCTTGTGTTTCAAATATCCATGGTTCAGCTATAGTAGGGTTTCTGGTTATAAAGAAGACATATTGTCTTGGCTGTTATTGAGGATAATTTTATGCACATTAGCAGTTATTTACATTGGTTTGGAAGAGAGGGACTGTAATTTTAGACGCTGATATCTGGTCTTGTTTTTGTTGGGTAGCTGTTTTGTTTCTTACGTTCTGTTAACTTTTCTGGTATTGAGAGACTATAATGGTTATATTTTGGTTGAGAGAAAACTTTTCTGAGATCCTGATAGGTGTAGCTACAGGTAAATGTGTTTCTACATATCGAGAGCTGATGCTTAATAATGGTATGGGCTTGGGACTGAGAGGGTACACTGGAGGGATGAAATTATGGGATGTCCATTAGGATTTGCTTATTCCCCTTGGAATAGCAGCAGAAAATACTGAGAGACCCCAGCAAAGGTCTGCTACAAGGTCATTGAACTTGGAGACCTGGACGGAAAAGTGAAGATCTGCAGTTAGCAGAAGTGGCCTATAAGTTCCTTGGAAATCACTGTTCATGTTAAGTGTGGGATAAATTAATGAGTCTGGAGAAAATTTGGAGGGAATGATCTGTCACATTCAGTGGAGATAGATTCAGAGAAGAAGGGGCAGCCCTAGAAAATAGTCTTTTACAGAGCCAGATATGAAAGTTGGGGACTATATTTATAAGAGAGAGGAAGGAAAGTTGAAGAGCTGCAGTTAGACTACCTACTTTCGTGGTTAGATTGTCTAAATTTGTCTAATCAGATTCCTTGTTTAAACCTCTGGGTTCCTGTTGAGTACCTAATATAATTGGGGTCTAGGATAAATCAAAGAGTTAGGGTAGCAAGTTTGGAGGGGATGGTCTCTGAGATCCACTGTAGAATGAATTGGGGGAGGCGGGAGGATGCAGCAGCTGGTCAGTTGCAGAGCATGAAAAAAATTTAAAGGAATTAATTTGGAGCTAAGGGACAGGTGAAGATATGTAGCTAACCTACCAGCTTCCATGCTCGTTGTAACCCATGTGTTTGTTTAGGCCCCATTTCGGCCCTGGTTTGGGCCTGTGGACAAACCCGAGCTTGGTTCAAGTTTTGAGACCTGTCTCAGTCACTTCCATCCTGGGGTGACTCAGCAAGACCTGTTTGTCCCTGCCTCTGCCCCGCTGTTGCTGATGTAGAGCTTTGCCATTGGCCCTGTCAGTCACCACATACCCTCAGTCACCTCATACCTGCTGTCATCCTTTCTACCCCCTATGTCAACTCACCCCACCAAAACTCCTCCTCCATATGGTCTGAGTTTTTATAAGCAAGAGGCTGATACCTTAAAGTTGAGTTCCTGCTCCAACAATACTCCCAGCCAGGTGTGTTTCTTTGGGCTGCAGACACTCACCATCGCACTCAGCTCTGGAGAAACCCAGCAGGACCAGGACCTTGTTTTCCTCTCTCCTGGACCTGCCAGCTTTAAGGAACTCACTGTTGTTCACTGAGATTTTACATAAGATATTCTGCTAGAAAATAATGTAATTACCCACATTAAGCCATAAAATTTGAAACCTATCACCCAGAAATTAATCCTATTCCTCTGTTTAAAATGTTTATTTCCTATAAATGAAGTAGGTGTGACACAGAGATATGAGAGAATAAGAAAATAAATGAAAAGTGGCCTGTAAGAAATGATGTGATCTATGTTCTTTTATTTAGAAAAATAGTCTTAAAAGTTTTAAAATGCAAAACAATATTGAAATTTCTGGTTCGTCTATTATTATGAGGAGCCAACTAAAAATAACAAGTCAGGCACAACACATAGCCAGTTGAAAGTCTATGTTATAGTCTTTTGGAACTATACTTAGGTATTTTGGTCCTAAGTATAGCACTGGGTGTTTAAAACAGTATTTTTGAAGGTAGAAGCCATGTCCTGGTATTTTACTTGACAGCTGCAGGGGGATTCGAGTAAGTAAGCAATTTAACAGAAGCTAAGATAAGCAGTTATCTGGAAGAAGAGGTTTGCACAAGCAGGCAATTTAACAGACACTAATATAAGTCAGCGAGAATATCTTGACCTCGGGGTCCTAGAATACAGTCGGGGAATTTCCATGAGATTCTCCATCAAGGAGATCAAATTCTAGAAAAATTTGAAAGGGCTTTAGGAAGAAAACAAGATGCATTGTCTTATTGTCAGACTACGTTGTCAGGAAATGAGAGTCCTTCAAAGAGGAACCTGAACACCCAGCTTCAAAAATCCTTTAAACTAAATAATAATTTAGAGAAGAATGCATAAAAAAAGCCTAGTGACAGAGATGAAGTCCATATAATTACTAAGAGAATGTTTTCACATTCTTCCACATTCAGTGCACAAGCACAGATTTGTTCCAGGACTGAGAGGTAACAAGAGTACTAAGAAAAACTGTGTAGCTTTATAAACAGGCTGCAAGACGAATAAGGGCAGAAATGATGTGGACAGAGTGTGTCTGGTCAAAGCCCCACCCTGGGCATTGTCTAAATTAAAAAAAAATGTTTTCAATGGAGTAGTTTTTCATAAAGATTTTTGTGTTTTGTTTTTTTTTTTATTATTGTTGAGTTTTGTTTTGTTTTGCTGTTGTTTTTTTTTCACAAATATTTTGCTTAATCCATCCCACCTTGTCTTTTTTCACTGTCTCTGCCCACATCCCCAATTCAACCTTTAATTTCCAGCATTCTTTCAACTTCTTTTCAACTTCCATGCATTCTGTTATCATCTGTATATGGCATGAATTCATTTATTCATTTCCCTATCAAGGCCTCTTCCTCCTCCCCTCCCCTCAGCCCTTTCTTATTTTTTGGCTTTTAATATCATGTAATTTTTAAGGTTATCTTTCTTCCTGCTTCATTATGGTTTATATTAGGGCTCACAAAAGTTTCCAAGACTCTTAAGAATCTCTTGCTTATTTTAGAGCAACAAATCTCAAAACCTTGCCACAGTTGATGTTAAAGGCTAAGTTGGTCTTCACTATTGGTGTAGTCATTTGCATTGTGAAAGGTTTCACAGAATGACTGGCTTCTATCTGCTGGAGGCCAGCAGGACATATGTGCCTTCAGATATAATGTCTCTTGGTACATGTTTGAACAATATTGCTTTGGTTAACATTAGTCAAGTAACTTCTTCAATTGATATAAAAGACTGATTAAACTGTCTGAAAAATCTCACAGTTTCTTCAAGTGTGTCTGTCCATATCTGATCTAGATTCCAAATGCATGTTTTTAAACCAAGTATTAGATTGCCAAACACTAATCAGGAGAGTAGCTGTACAAGCCAAGGCATACTTTAAAAATAGCAGACTCAAAAGGCTGTCCTTCTAGAATAAGATAAATTTTTATTTCTGGTTTTTACTCTTTCATTTATGGTATGGGTAGATGTGTCCTGAATCTTGGTTTTCACAGGACCCAGCTTATCATCCACAAGTCTGTCCATTCAGTTTTGAGATTAGTGGGTTCATTATGAAAGAACCTTTACACAGAAATACCCATAGAATAAAGAGAAATGGAATAATGAAATTTGCCCATGTATTGTGAATTTAGTTTTATTATAAAAAAATAAAGTCCATTTGGTTGTCTTTTTCTGGTACTGTGCTTGTCTGGGAGAACTCATCTTTTGGTTTTGAGTTCTGATTTTTTTCTACATATTTTTTAAGCCTCTCCTCTCTGTTATGTATCTTTGAATATTTCCTCAAAGATTTTGGCAGGCTTCATATGCCTTTTTGTTTATAGTACTATTAACAGTGTGCCTCTCTTTCATATATCTGCATAATCAACAAATAATTCTCCTGAAATTTTTGTAATAGAGTTAAGAAGAGAAAGATTCAATTAGGAGTTATTGAGTACTTATAAAATTATTTGTAGTGGTACAAGTCTAAGATCTAGTGTTCTGCACATGAACTCATTCCATCTTCTGTACAGTGTTCCATATAGGAAAAGAAGATGTAGGACAATGAAGACTATAGCAGAGTTGCTGTGGTCTATAACTGGTAGAAAAATAAATGTTCATTAATAATATACTTAATTATCTCTAAAAACCTGAATGTCATATTGACTTGGCTATATTGCTTAGTATTCAGGATAATGAGAAAGGCATTCTGATTGTGTTAGATACAAAGACTGCTTATCATCCCCACATCTAATTATTTCCAAACATAATATAGGAGACATTTTTCCTCCATAATTCTGCTTCCATTTATACTGGGGTTTGCATCCTCTTCCACTAAACAGCTTCAGACTGACAACTCACAGCTTGGGAGCATTGCTCTTATCATTTGCACACTTTATTTTCAAGGCGATTTGCATGCAATTTACATAAATATGCATAATTGCATTCCTCTGAGGGTCCAGAAATGGATTTCTTTAATCAGGAAGCAGCTCTCAGGATCTCTTGTTAGTGGTACCATGTAAACTAGTACTCTCTGTAAAATCATATTTTTAAAGAAAAACACATTATTTGGATAATTTTGAGCAATGATCTAAAAATAAGAATTTATGGAGCATGGGTCGAGGAGAGATATTTTAGTTCATCACAATATTATGCTGCTGAAAAAAGTCTGCCCTCCCTGATATTAATTTTGGGAATATCCAGGTGAAAGTGCTTATTTGTCATTAGTTTTCCCTCATCACGGAAATGATACTAAATGAATAGAAATTTAGAGTTTTTTTTTTTTTTTTTTTTTTTTTTTTTTGACTGGAACTTCTCTGGCTCAAAAAAGCTCACATACTCATCCTGACAGAAAAGAACAACTCCGTGAATCTTTACCTTCAATGTTTTTGCCTTTGCAACATAAACCCAGAGAGGATAAAATCAGTGAAATACACTGTCTGCATCACTGAGTGTCCAGTGACACACAGGAGCTTATGCTCAGGTCCAAGGCCTCAGAGAATTTTCTTCTTGTCCTTACATGTTTGGTGAGGTTGAACAAAATCTTGGGCTCTACATGTGTACAGAACAGGATTAGTGGAGAAAGTTAGAACAAAGCAAATTAATGGCCTTAAAAGGCATAGTTTCAGAAAGCAGGCTTGCTACAAATGGATTCCTGCAGAATGTTGATCAGTTCCCAAGACAGCAGAGCATCCTTTTGCTCTGTCTCCTGTTTCAGCATCTCAATATAAGAAGATTTGGTCTGAAAATTGCAAGGAGAAAGATGAAATCCACCATGGTCTAATCAAAGCAAACTTTATTTTCAAGTGTTCCCAGCATTTTTTCCAGCTGGCTATTTCACCCTAAGTTGAGATTTTATAGACAAAACCCAGATGTGAGGAAGAGGAAGGGGTAGGGAATTTCTAAAAGGGGATTTTTGCAAGCAAGATGGGTGAAGTTACAGGAACAGAGCATAAGCGTGACAAGTTAGTCATAATGGTCTCCTAAAGCGAAGACGTGATTGACATTCCTGAAATGGATAGTTCAGAACCAGGTGATATTGCTTCCCAATCCTTGAGAAGCAGGAGTTTAGTCATGAACAGGAATGGACCTAGTTTCTTTTTACTCTAAGGTGGCTTTTAAGCCTAAAATGGATTTAGGATGGTTCTTCAAAGGCATTCCAGGAGCAGGGTGCTGTTTCTGGTGGAAGGATTCCCTTTTGTTACAGCATTCTATGTCTTGTCCTAAATTACAAGTATGCGGATAGATGTCCCATAGCATATGAGGTCATTCTTCTCCCAGATGATTATTGTAAGATAGTAGTGTGGGTTTTATGGGAATCTTTATAAATTTCAGTTATTTACAAATTACCCTTAAATTTAAGCTTCATTTAATATATTTCATTCTGAATTAATGCTATATTAAATAACAGTTTCATTGATGTTTTAGTTTGTATAGCAAAAAGCAAAGTATGATTAACATAGAATAATTATGTATTGGAAGCTAAGTAGGAGGTAATACAAATTTCTAGATCTATCTATCTATCTATCTATCTATCTATCTATCTATCTATCTATCTATCTACCTACCTACCTACCTAACATCTATCTTAAAGGTTTCCATTACCAAGAACATGCCATCACCATCAAAATATTTTGTGATACTTCCTCTTCTTAGAGTTTTCATTAGTCTTGACTTTCGATCAGGAAGTAATGATAAATCTTGGACTAACATTAACAAGAACCTTTTCCTTCTATAATGGTTCTACCCAGGTTATGTGAGCAGACAATTCTATACTTACAAATGATATGATTGACATTTGAGCTTAGAAGCTCATAAAAGAACACATAATCATTAGATTACTTTGTATTTTGAGGTTTTTAAGTATATTTTTATTGAGATTTTGAGAATTACACACATGCATACATGTGCTTTATTCAAATTCACCCCACTCTGACAAGTTTTGCATTTGGTCTTCTGAGCTGGCAACATGAGTGCCGTCCACTGGTGAGATGCTGTGTAGCAGGAGTAAGCCCCCATCCAGTCACAGGAACACAAGGAAAACCAAGCAGCACCCTCTAGTTGCTGCAACTCTGATACTAGGATTGGTGTGCTAAATAAAATTTTTAGTTTTGATATTTTTGTATTTCCTTTAAACTAATTGGCTACATCTTCATCTCACTTAAAGAATATCTGTTTTTTCTGTCCCATTTAAACTAGCTGAAGCAAAATTTTCACCACTGATATTGTAAAATGAAATTCTCCTCCAACCCCAGTCCCCAGTGCTGTAATGCAATTGTGTTATCAATTGGTTTTACTTCAGGCTTCTAATCCTTACTCTGTACTCTGTTTTTTTTTTCCCAAATACACAGTCCTTTTGCAAATATGCTGGGCAGGGCATGTGGGATACTGTTCACCTGGAAATCCCTCCAGGTAGCCTTGCCTCAAAAAATTCTCAAAAAATTCAATAAACAAACTAGAGTTCAAGAAAAAAGAAACAGGAGGAAAAAGCTATCTTTTCTTCTCATATATTTTTGTTGCTTGTTTGAGATGAAAGCATTTAGTCATTAACATTTTGTATTAATAAATGGCTACATTTTAATTTTAGAGAAAAATTACATGTTAAAATCACATACTTTTCTTTTTTTCTTCTAATTTGACCTTATAATTTTGTAACTTTGGATATAGTTGCATTTACATCTTAATTAATATTATTATTTTTAATATAGAATAAAGTTTACTCAGGGCATGAGGAGGGAAGTTAAGAGGGTAGTAGAGGTAGAGAAAGGAAGGGGAAGGGGGGAGAGAGAGAGAGAGAGAGAGAGAGAGAGAGAGAGAGAGAGAGACTGAGACAGAGACAGAGAAAAGTAATAGAAAAATAGAGGCCAGCCATGATCACCTAGAGAGAGGCAGAGAAGGGAACAAGGAAGGAGTGAGGGGACAGAGCAGAAGCAAGACAGAAGAGAGCAAGAGAACAAAAGAACATTATAATTATTTTAAATCATTTAAGTTAGGCGGACACTTTGATTAATGTCACATAATTGGTGAACTGGCTAAAATTAAGGCAAGAAAATTAATTTTTGCAAATTACAGATAAAATCATATGGTTTTTTAATGTCTTCCTTTAATTAAAACTCATTTAATTATTGTCATCCTATTCATTGCACGATCATGGCTTAAGTAATAATATAGCCATTTTTAATGATTTTGCCAATTTTCAGTATTAAAATTCTATATCTTAGAAAATATTACTGAATTTTGTCCTTCAAGTGGGATTTTGATGAAAAAGTTATAGAATGTATCTTATTTATTAAGACATTATTTGACCTTGTAGAAAACTTAATGCTGTGGAGTATGTCTTATTTAGACTCATTCTATAAAAAACACAGATCTGGAGTAAATGGAATATACAAATATATTACATAAAATCCTGGAGTGTTCAATCAGAGCTCTGATATGCTCTGCACCAGCCCAGAGAACCCAATTTGGATTTTAACCATTGTGACCTCTTATGTGATGAAATCAGAGATCTTTAAGGACCTTCTTTTGAAATGAATTCATTGTGTTAATAAGGCCTGAACACTATAGAATTAATCACCAACCAAAGATTCAACTTTCTAACATGTCTTAAGAGAAAGAGTGGGGGAAGTGTCAATGTAAATTTTAGTTTCTAGCAGCTTCCTCTGAAAATTCTGCTATTTTGTTCAAGCAAAAAAGTGGGAACAGATAGAATTATATGATCTACAAATAGGGATAATTTAATTTCTTCCTTTCCTGTTTGTTTTTCTTTAATTCTTCACTTATTTTGTCATTACAGGTAAGAATTTTGGTACTGTATTCAATAAAGATACAGGATGAAGAACCCTTATTTCTGTGAAGTCTTTACAAGAACTACTCTCAATTTTTGCTCATTTGCTATGATGTTACTTATTTCTTTGTCATAATCAATAGCTTTTACTGGGTTGAGGTATACAATTACTATATTTGAATTTTTTATTAGTAAGGATTGATAAACTATATTAAATAATTTTTTTCTGTATCTGCACAGAATAGCGTGTGTGGTTTCTGTGTAAATTTTGTTTTCATGTCCTAATGCCTTTATAAGTTGCATATGATAAACCAATCTTGTATCTGGTAATGAAACTTGGTTTGATGCAGGATTTTTCTTAAAGTGTTCTTGAATTTGATTTGCAAATAGTTTTGAATTTACATTCACTAGAGAAATTAGTTTAAGCTTTTTATCTCTATTGTTATTATTTCATTTAGTTTGCCCGACAGGATTGAGCCTAGTAATTCTAGGCTCATACCTCTGAAACAATAAGGCAAAATAAAACTTTAATTCTTTAACTTAGTACACTTAAAATACTTGTCATGGTAACAGATACTGCAATCCCTGCTTGCAAAAATGAAGTGTGTTGCCATGTCAAGAAGCATGTTCATCATTCCAGTAACTATTCAGGTTGAATTTAACATAACATAAACCATAGCTATTACTGAAGAGATATACCTGTATGCTGAAAACACAGCTGAGTTTACATAAATTTTATAATTTATATTTAAGAAGCTATGACTTGCTGGGCAGTGTTGGCACACGCCTTTAATCCCAGCACCTGGGAGTCAGAGGCAGGTGGATTTCTGAGTTAGAGTCTAGCCTGGTCTACAGAGTGAGTTCCAGGACAGTCAGGGTTATACAGAGAAACCCTGTCTCGAAAAACAAAAAACAAAAACAACAAAAAAAGGTTATGACTTATTCTTTTAAGGAAATTATGGAGAGATGAATAATTGCCACTAGTGTTGGATATACACCATTCAAGTGGTAAATTTTGACAAGAAAGTGGGAAGTTAATGTATTTGCTTTTTTCTTTCCTTTTTGACAGCTGTAAAAATAGACAAGCTTCTTGTTTTGCTTCATTTTAATTTTAAGTTACTCTGAGACACTGGAACAGCTGGATTATAGCTACTTCATGTTCATGAAGCCTGTGATTTGCTCTATCACATGACATGTTCTGACAAATTTATGGAATAAATGACACTACTATAGTGTTGTAAATGAGAAAAAGCAAAGAAAATGATACTCAAATCAATTGATTAGTAGTATATCATAAATAAAGGAAAACGGGAAACTGAATTTTTGCATCTGAGGATTCTAGTCTTTAAGTCTACTCTACTCTGACCCCCAACTCTTTAATGGGGACAGCCATTTGGTCAACACAGTTTTTTAAATCACTTTACTCTGAAGAACATACTGCTTTACTGGGCAACATATTTTACTGAATCAAAGAATGTGATGTTAGTACTACTCCATTCTCAATGGACTCATTTTGGAAGCTTTGTAAAAGGCCAATATAAGAACTAACCCTGGTGTGTAATGAAATTGAGAAATAATAAATTTCTAGAGTGGGGATATCCATTCTGTCAGCTGTATTCTATTACAGCAAGCCTTATGATTTATTCTAAGATGATTTAACCTGAGCCACAAGACTGCTTCTCTGGAATTTGACATAAAGTCCTTAGGATAGACAAGTAGAGAGAGAGCTCAGTCTTGGAACATTTTCATTCCATGAATCAGGTATAGCTGTGATCCTTAAAAATTTGCCTATTATACCCAAGACTTTTTCTTTGATTTCAAGCACCAGAAACTAATTATCATACACACACACACACACACACACACACACACACACACACAAACACACACACATCAAAACACCACCAAATAGAAGCTAGATGTCTTTACAAGTTTTTTTCTCTGAGAGATGTGTGCTTGAATATGTTTCTTGGACTGCCAACAGATATATTGTCTGATTTCTGGAAAGAGCCTCTTTCAGAAAAATATGGGAGACTGATCACCCAATGAAAGTATAACAAAAAGTCATTGAAGATCAGTTAAAATGGTGCTATTTCTAAGGGTTTTATAGCTATATACATACTTAGGGTTTTAAGTAATTTTATTTCAAGTACTAGATTGTGGTGATATACCCGATTCCTCTTTGCTTATAAAATGTGGGGTTGTTGATACCAATTTGAAAATAAGGCTGTGAAATTCAAGTAGATATATAAATTCCAGTGATTTTTTTAATCATGATACCTACTAAATAAAATTTATTATTAGAATACATGTTGTTAAGTACCCTAAAATGGAAATAGCCATTTCAGAGGCTCTCTGTATACTAAGATACAGAATGCCTCCATAAAACACTGAGGCCTGCCAAGTGAAAGTTGCCTAAAATTTAGATTATATATCACAGAAAAGTAAAATAAAACTACTTTGTTACATTGGAAAATAAGAAACATAAATTAAAATTTCCAGAATGCCTTTTAGTATAATTGGGTAATTTATACTTACATTTTTCATTTCTTTGTCTCACTTTAAATCATTTTACTTTTCTTGTTTTAGAAATTGACAAATATTTACATTAAGGGATGACTATTGCTCAGAAAGATTGTTATAAAAATGTTTATATGGATGCCTTTGGCTCTACCTGAAAGGATACTGAGGAAGTTGTTTCTCACTATACTAAGAAGTGAGCACCAGCAGAACAAAAAAGTGGTTCAAAGACTATGGATTCTTAGGTAGAAGCAGAAAGAAATGTGCAATAATTGAGAATACTTAGCAGGCACAACTTGGGATGTCTTCAAGAGAAACAAATATAAAACTTGGAGACAATGACATTGAGCATCCAAAGCTCTTTTATTAATTCAAAATGTAAAAGCCTATAAAGCTAGATGGAGTAACCATAGTGTTGACCTTTAGAAACTGCTTTTACTGAAAATCTGTGACTACTTACTTGGGGCCAAAAATAACTAAAAGAAGATCACATTGAACACAAAAAATGTTTTACTAACCAAACTTCTTTATGTTTTACCCCAGGTATTCCTCTGTTTACACTTAACACTGAGATCACTGCTCCTAAGCAAAAATTGGTCTGTGAATCTTTTATTTGGGCTTCCTAGAGTAGTCAGTGATTAAATTCGTATTTTCTCTTTTTATCACTATTCACTTTTTAAAAATGATAAATTGTCAATGTTTTTAGAAAAGGGCTTTGGTCATAACTTTTGGTATTTATAGATGTTTGATTTGAGAGAAGAATTAACTGTGTATTTTTGGATGTCCTGGAACTTGCTTTGTAGTCTAAGACAGCCTGAACTCACAGACATTCACATACTTTTCCCTCCCATGTGATAGGATTAAACAATGCAATTCCCCCTTGCTCTGACCCCGGTGGACTGTGCAGCCCCACAGCAGACCTGCTTCCCTGAGGAAACTGCGTCCAGAGGCATCTTAGCCAGGTCAAGGACCACAGAGCTGCAGGTAGAAGCACCCACTCACCACCCTAGGCCCAAGAAGCACAAGTGGCAGTAGGGAGATCCCAGAGTGCACCTGGCACCCAGAACCCGCTCCTGGGGAAAACCACACCCCTTCTGCCCCTTGCCCAGACCCCATGGACTGAGCAGCCCCACAGATGATCTGCTCCCCTGAGGAAACTGCATCTGGTGGCATCCTAGCCAGGTCAAGAACCACAGAGTTACAGCCAGGTTGCGGACCACAGGGCTGCAGAGCAGGGGACACCATATCCTGAAGCATTCTAGAGGAGCAACTACATTCAGAGCAGCAAACACTTAGCTGGTCTACTACTGTGGAGACACTATATCCTGAGATAACCTAGAGGAGCTGCTGTACCCAGAACGGCTGGAGCTCAGGATCATAGAGTCATCTGGACCCCAAGGAGTTCTGACACAACCAAGATAACTGGAAAGGCAGACTCCAGTCAGAACCAGTGAGTGAGAGTAGCACTACAGCTAACCAAATGGAAAAAGGCAAGCATAAGAATGTAAACATCAGAAACCAAAATTACTTGGGATCACCAGAACCCAGTTCCCCAACCATAGCAAGTCCAGAGCACCACATTACACCCGAAAAGCAGGACTCAGAATTAAAATCACTTCTCATGATGATGATAGAGGAATTTAAAAAGGACATAAACAAAACTCTCAAAGAATTTAAGGAGAATGCAGGTAAACAGGTAGAAGCCGTTAAAGAAATACAAGAAAACACAACCAAACCGGTGAAGGAATTACACAAAACCATCCAATATCTAAAAATGGAAGTAGAAACAATGAAGAAATCCCAAAGAGAGACTATCCTAGAGGTAGAAAACCTAGGAAAAAGATCAGGAGTCATAGATGCAAGCAACAACAACAGAATACAAGAGATAGAAGAGAGAATCTCCTATGCAGAACATACTATGGAAAACATAGACACAACTGTCAAAGAAAATGTGAAATGCAAAAAGCTCCTAACACAAAACATCCAGGAAATCCAGGACACAATGAGAAGACCAAACCTAAGGATAATAGGTATAGATGAGGGTGAAGACTCTCAACTTAAAGGGCCAGTAAATATCTTCAACAAAATTATAGAGGAAAACTTCCCTAACCTAAAGAAAGAGATGTCCTTAAATATACAAGAAGCCTACATAACCCCAAATAGACTAGACCAAAAAAAAAAAAAATACCTCCTGTCATGTAATAATCAAAACATCAAATATACAAAACAAAGAGAAGATACTAAAAGCAGTAAGGGAAAAAGGCAAAGTAACATATAAAGGCAGACCTATAAGAATTACACCAGATTTCTCACCAGAGACTATAAAAGCCAGAAGATCCTGGACTGATATCATACAGGCCCTAAGAGAACACAAATGCCAGCCCAGACTACTATACCCAGCAAAACTCTCAATCAATATAGATGGGGAAACCAAAATATTCCATGACAAATCCAAATTTACAAAATATCTTACCACAAACCCAGCACTTCAAAGCCCACATACACGTGGAAACTGAACAATGCTCTACTCAATGATAACTTGGTCAAGGAAGAAATAAAGAAATAAATTAAAGACTTTTTAGATTTAAATAAAAATGAGGACACATCATATCAAAATTTGTGGGACTCCATGAAAGCAGTACTAAGAGGAAAAATCATAGCTGTAAGTGCTCACAAAAAGAAAATGGAAAGAGCGTACATTAACAACTTGACAACACACCTGAAAGCATTAGAACAAAAAGAAGCTAATATACCCAAGAGGAGTAGACGGCAGGAAATAATCAAACCCAAGGCTGAAATCAACCAAGTTGAAACAAACAAACAAACAAACAAACAAAAAAACTATACAAAATATCAACAAAACCAGGAGCTGGTTCTTTGAGAAAACCAACAAGATAGACAAACCCTTAGCCAGACTAACTAAAGGGCACAGAGACAGCACTCAAATCAATAAAATCAGAACTGAAAAGGGAGACATAACAACAAAAACAGAGGAAATTAAAAAAATCATTAGATCCTACCAAAAAGGCCTATACTCAACAAAATTTGAAAATCTGGATGAAATGGACAGTTTTCTAGATAGATACCAGGTACCAAAGTTAAACGAGGAGCAGATAAACCATATAAACAGTCGCATAACCCCTAAAGAAATAGAAGCAGTCATTAAAAATCTCTTCACCAAAAAAAGTCTGGGGACAGATGGTTTTAGTGCAGAATTCTACCAGATCTTCCAGGAAGACCTAATACCAATTCTCTTCAAACTATTTCACAGAATAGAAACAGAAGGAATAATACCCAATTCGTTCTACTAAGCTACAATTATGCTCATTACAAAGCCTCACAAAGATCCAACAAATAAAGAGAACTACAGACCAATCTCACTCATGAATATTAATGCAAAAATACTCAATAATATTCTCACAAACTGAATCCAAGAACACATTAAAGCAATCATCCATCATAATCAAGTAGGCTTTATCCCAGGAATGCAGGGATGGTTCAGTATTCGAAAATCCATCAATGTAATCAGCTACATAAATAAACTCAAAGAAAAAACCCACATGATCATCTCACTAGATGCTGAGAAAGCATTTGAAAAATGCAACATCGTTCATGTTAAAAGTCTTGGGAAGAGCAGGAATTCAAGGCACATACCTAAACATAGTAAAAGCAATATAAAACAAGCCAGTAGCCAACATCAAACTAAGTAGAGAGAAACTGGAAGCAATCCCACAAAGATCAGGGACTACACAAGGCTGTCCACTCTCACACTACCTATTCAATATAGTACTGGAATTACTAGCTAGAGCGATTAGATAACAAAAGAAAGTCAAATGGATACAAATAGGAAAAGAAGAAGTCAAAATTTGTCTATTTGCAGATGATATGATAGTATACTTATGTGACCTTAAAATTTCCACCAGAGAACTCCATAACCTGATAAACAACTTCAGCATTGTGGCTGCACATAAAATCAACTCAAACAGATCAGTAGCCTTCCTATACTAAAAAGATAAACAATCTGAGAAGGAAATTACGGGAATGACACCCTTTACAATAGTCACAAACGATATAAAATATCTTGGAGTGAACCTAACCAAGCAAGTGAAAGATCTGTATGACAAGAACTTCAAGTCTCTGAAGAAAGAAATAGAAGAAGACATCAGAAGATGGAAAGATCTCCCATCCTCCTGGATTGACAAGATTAATGTAGTAAAAATGGCCATCTTGTCAAAAGCAATCTATAGATTCAATGCAATCCCGATCAAAATTCCAAATCACTTTTTCATAGAGATAGAAATAGCAATTTGCAAATTGATTTGGAACAACAAAAAACCCAAGATAGCGAGAACTATTCTCAACAACAAAAGAACTTCTGGGGCAATCACTATCCCTGATCTCAAACTGTACTACAGGGCAATAGTAATAAAAACTGCATGATATTGGTACAGATACAGGCAGGAAGATCAATGGAATAGAATTGAAGACCTAGAAATGAGCCCACATACCTATGGTCACATGATCTTTGACAAAGGAGCTAAAACCATCCAGTGTAAAAAGGACAGCATTTTCAGCAAATGGTGCTGGTTCAACTGGAGGTCAACATGTAGAAGGATGCAAATCGATCCATTCATAACTCCTTGTACAAAGCTCAAATCAAAGTGGATAAAAGACCTTCACTTAAAACCAGATACACTGAAACTAATAGAAGAGAAGGTGGGGAAGACCCTCGAATACCTAGGCACAGGGGAAAAGTTCCTGAACAGAACAACAATCGCTTATGTGCTAAGATCAAGAATTGACAAATGGGACCTCATAAAATTGCAAAGCTTCTGTAAGGCAAAGGACATTGTCAATAAGACAAAACAGCAACCAACAGATTGGGAAAAGATCTTAACCAATCCCACATTTGATAGAAGGCTAATATCCAAGATTTAAAAAGAACTCAAGAAATTATACTCCAGAAAATCATATAACCTTATTTAAAAATGGAGTACAGAGCTAAACAAAGAATCCTCAACAGAGGAAACTCGAATGGCTGAGAAACACCTTAAGATATGCTCAACATCCTTACTCATCAGGGAAATGCAAATCAAAACAACCCTGAGATACCACCTCACACCAGTCAGAATGCCTAAGATTAAAAACTCAGGTGATAGTAGATGCTGGTGAGGATGTGGAGAAAGAGGAACAATCCTCCATTGTTGGTGGGATTGCAAGCTGCTACAACCACTCTGGAAATCAGTCTGGTGGTTCCTCAGAAAACTGGACATAGCATTACCTGAGTATCCAGCTATACCACTCCTGGGCATATACCCAGAAGATGTTCCAACATATAATAAGGACATATGCTCCTCTATGTTCATAGCAGCCTTATTTATAATAGCCAGAAGCTGGAAAGAATCAAGATGTCCCTCAACAAAGGAATGGATACAAAAATGCGGTACATCTACACAATGGAGTATTACTTAGCTACTAAAAATAATGAATTCGAGAAATTTTTAGGTAAATGGATGGATCTAGAAATTATCATCCTGAGTGAGTTAACCCAATCACAAAAGAACACACATGGTATTTACTCACTGTTAAGCGGATGTTAGCCCAAAAGCTTAGAATAGCGAAGACTCAATCCACAGACCATATGAATCTCATGAAGAAGGAAGACCAAGAGGGGATGCCTCAGTTCTACTTAGAACCAGTAAAAAAATACTCAAGGGAGCAATTATGGAAACAAAACATGGGTCAGAAACTGAAGGAGGAGCCATCAGGAGACCATTCCACCTGGGCATCCACCCCATGTACTGTCACCTAAGCTAGACACTGATGTGGATGGCTGGAAGTGCAGGCTGTCAAGAACATGATATAGCTGTCTCCTTAGAGGTCTGCCAAAGACTAACACATTTAGAGGATGATGCTCACAGCTAACCACTGATATGATCAAGGGTTTCCCAATGGAGAACTTAGAAGACTAAAGGAGCAGGAAGGGTTTGTGACGCCAGAGGAAAGCAACAATACCAAACAACCAGAGCCCTCCAGGGTCCAAACCACCAGCCTAGGAGCACATTGGGAGGGACCTAATACTCCAGCGGTATACTTAGGGGAGGACGGCCTTGTTGGGCATAAGTGGGAGAGGAGATTCTTGGTCCCATGAAAAACAAACACAGAATGGTGGGGAATGTTAGGGTGGGGAGTGGGTAGTAGGGGTGGGGTTTATGTGTGGGAACAGCCTCATAGAAGCAGAAGGAGGAGAGAATGGATAAGGGGTTCCTGGGTCGTTGGGGAAAAGGGATAAGAGGATAAAACTTGAAATGTAAATATTATAACCAACTACATAAAATGGAAAAAAAGTTATTAGAACCAACATCTTTAAAAAAAATGTCAGCCCCCTAGGAAAAATTTTTTTTTTCTTGATACTAAAACTTGTTCTGAGAATTGAATATTGCAGAATACACAGCCTTGGTGTATCTACACATCAAGCAAAATGAACAGACCGGCTGAAACCTCAGGTGTCTGGGAATTCCATCTGGATGCAGTGAAGACACAGCATCAGAGGCTTATCAATTTACTCTTATTCCCACCCCTCTTCTAATATCTCAATGCCTGTAATCAGCTTGAAGAAGTTAAAGAAGAGTCAGCGCCCCTATTCCCTGAGCTTGGGGACTAAGGTGTTTAATATTGGGCTGTCTTTCTGGGGAAAAGTAGTGGTTTTGTTGGAACAAAGAGGATTAGCTAGGATTTATGGCATAGCCATAACTTATTGGTAGAAATCTGTATAATTATTATCAGGATGAATTTATAATTTCTTAAATGGTACAAAATTCACTTGGATTTCAAATTTAAGGTTTTCATTGGTATAAGCTTCTTATTGATATGAAAGTGAAATGAATATTGAAACTCTCATGGGTATTGTGCCTGTATAACACATTTAGAAATACAAGACTTAGACCCAGTCCTTCTTTAACTTTTTTAACTGACTTGGGATGATTAGCCTGTGAGTTAAGGGACTATATCAAATTCATGACTTTGAGTTTATTGTTAGGGTGTTTTCTATATTTTATTTAGAAATAGCTGAGAGGAGTTAACAGACAACAGTCCAGGTTCCCTTACATGGATAGTTGGATTTCAAAACGTCAGAAATCCATAGAATTGACGTCACAAATATTTCTATATTTATGTTCATTTTGATTAGAGACCTGTCTGCTCCTGACAGCTTCCTGTCTTGGATTCTAAGAAGAAATTGAGCATCCTTGGAGTTACTCCAGTAGTGTGAGACAGCCACTAGGCAAGAATTGCCTCTCTCCATCTACAGAAAAGGACACACTTGCAGAATAGTCGACTGATTATACCTGCCTAGACAGAGTAATCAACCCTTAATAATTCTGCATCACTAAGTTCTGTCAGATAAGTTTGGGCCAGAAGGCTGAAGATTTGATGCTCCAACATTCGGTAGTATAGGGGCTGTCTAGGTGTTCAGCGGTCTCTACAAATTGGCTAAGTTTTAGAAGCTATGCTTAGTGCTTCCCATAACTTCAGTTAACTCAGTCATTCTGGATTTCTGACGGGGTTGAAGACCTATAGTTTCATAGCCAATCTTGGCTATTTACTTTCAGAGAAAAGATCTGAGTTGATGGTTATCAGTTGACATTCATTATAAAGCCGAGAAAAAAGCTAGGTTCAAAACTAAGTGTTCTAGTCAAGAGAGATGACAGAGGTTCTGGTTAGTCAACAAAAGGATGGACTGGTTATTAAGACTATCTTGTGCCTTACTGGTACAAATAGGAATAATTATGCTCTAATTGTATTTTGAGAGAAAAGTTTTATTTTAACAGAAAGGGTGATCTGTAGAAGGAGCTAAGGGGGAAGGAGCACCAAGAGGAAAAGATGGAGAAAGGAGAGGAGAAGATAAAGTAGAGGAGAAGCTGGGTGATGAGAGAGAGAAAGAGAGAGGGGGCATGGAGGCAGACCTTCACGTGTCTCCACTAGTCAAAGATAGTTTATATATCTAGGTTGGGTATCGGGTTACACTTCTGATTGAGCATTACCATAATTATAAGCCTTTGATTAACATTCAAAAAAATTGTATAAAAGCAAAATGGAAAAGGGGGCACGGGATAGGGGTTTTCTAGGGAGGGGAAATGGGGAAAGGGGATGGCATCTGAAATGTAAATAACATATCCAGTAAAAAGAAGAGAAAAAAAGAATAAAAGCAATGCAATTCCAAGCCTTTCTCATATTTTGAGCTGAAAAACAAAACAAAACAAAACAAAACAAAACAAAACAAAAAACAATTCTGTTGATGACATTGATGTAATATGGATTGTTAAAGGAAAAATTGTAAGACAGCATTTTTAATGAGTAATCTCAAGTTTCAACTTTGAGAATGTGTTAAATCATCTTGGGGAAGAGACATGGTGATAGTGACAGATTTTCCTGATTAGGAATGTACTTGAAGCAGCTGGTCTCAAGCAGCAGTTTATCTTCGTTCAAAAAGTAGAGAGCAATGAATGTTTTTGGTCAGGCAGCTTTATTCTTTTTATGGAAACCAGAACTCAGTCCAGATAATATTGCTACTCAAATATAGAGTGGGTCTTCCTAATTCAAAAGACATAATGTAATTTTTTTATAAGTATACCAAGGGGCAACCTTAATCTGGATAATGCATCAAAAGTCTGACCAGACGTTTACCTTCTTGAAGAGTCTAGAACATGTGAGGTTGATAATCAATACTAACCATCACAATAAATACATTCATTAGGAATATCAATTATTCTGTCTTGAAGTTTACAGTGAATGATCAAATGAGATATGCAGTGTTTTAAGGAATATAATGAAAATATGTACATATTGATCACAAACAAAATATATAAACAGATATTCATAGTGGTATTCAAATAACCACTGTCTATCAGATAAATTTTTGATTTTTGTAGAAGAGAACTGTACACATGTTCACTAATATAAATGTAATATCAGCAGAAACAATAATACTAAAGAATGTCACAGTCATAATATTGAATAAAATAAGCAAATACAAAATATTCCACATTTTGGGATTCCATTTATATAAATTTCAATTGCAGTTCAAGTGTAAAAAGCCAGAACTAACCTTAGAGTATATGCAGTAATGAAAATGGGAAAGAGTAAATTCCTGGAGTCTTGACACCCGTTCTGTGAGTCTTTTTCTTAATGTGATATTTGTGACATAGATGAGTTGAGTTTGTAATAATATTTTCAGTTTGTCTACGAGAATGTAATATTTCAATAACACATTTATCAAGAACATGAGAAAATTATAAGCAAAAGAGAAAAATCTTCAAATGATGCCCACATTAATATGAGGACTATGCTATGTTAGCATCAATTGATAAGTTTTTAAATCAAATACATTGTGAAAAAATAAGTGCACCAAAACTTCATAGAACCTGAATAAAATATAACTGTACAGGGTCTGAGGCCACTACCATACACAACTGCCCATAAACTTAATATCTCTTGCCTAGTACAATTTAATCCTCAGATGTGAGGCCATCCTGTACTCACCCTTCACTACATTTTAATCCACAGAAAAATAGTGACAGGTAAAAAGGGAGGCCATCCTTTTCCCTATCTGAACAAGAATTACTTCAGTTATACCATTTATGAATCAGAAAGGTATACACAAAAGTAATCTTCAAACAATACCTAGTTGTTCCAATCCCACCCACATTAGGATAATACCAAATAAATACCTATATGTCCACTCAACACATGGGAGCTAGAAACTCATATTGGAAGCTAAACCAATGGCCTAACTATAAAGAATTCCTGGTGCCATTACATACTCAATAGGACCCATAAAGATCATCAACATCATAGTAATGTCAACAATGAAAATAACTTGATAGCAATAAATTATTGATTAAAGTTCAAAAAAACACAAATAGGTGAATAAACAGAAAACAGTTAAGATAATAAAAATTGCATTTAATAAAAAGAGAGAAATACTAAATATATCGCTAAATAAAATTTAACTGGAGATAAAAATAAAATGAGTCTAATAAAAACCTCAATGGAAAACCTCACTAACACAATTGATCATAGGGAAGACATCATCAGAGCTTGATGACAAATTTTAGGAATTGAATCATTCAATTAAGAAAATGAGAATTAACTCTTCCATACTTCACAAGCACAAAACCAGAACATCCAGCATTCTGGGTATCCCCTGCAAAGTCCAAATACAGCAATTAGGATTGTAAGTGGAGAAAAATTCCATGCCAAAAAACTGGAAGGAGAAATATATCTAAGATGAGACAAAAAAGAATTTATACTTTAGTATTTATATTTGTTACATGAAATAAGAGAATAATGAAGGAAAGAACAAATATGGTAGGAGTTAGCAAAGCAGTGTGCTCAAACCACAGGCTTAGAGAACAGGAAGATCTCATGTGCCACTAGCTACATTGTGCATTATGTCTTGCTCATGGAGACTCTGAAATGAGCAATGGTGAAAACTCTTGCAGACACTTGGATGAAATTGGAAATTCTCTGTAGATGCCCATTCTTGAGAAAGAAAATAAAGACAAAAAAAAGTAGCAATATGACAAGAGTTCATGTATACTATTCCAAAAAGTTTTTTAATATTGGTAGTCTTAGTTTTCCCTAACAGAAGACATTGATTTGATTCAAAAGAGCATCATTTCTTTTGTTATTAACAAGAAACATACTTCACCTTCAAAGACAGAGACTATATTAGACTACATCATAATTTGAACCATCTGGGAAGTGAATAGGTATTAAGGAGGGAGTGACTAGATTAGTTTTGTCTGTAAACACGACTATGAAATATTATATTTTATTATGTTATCTGATGTGGATGTTCTCATTTGAATCCTAGATACGTTCTGTGCTACATAAGTTCAGAAAGCAGACTGAGCACTAGCATGCAGATATTTCTTTCTCTCTATTTAATATACATTCAGATATAATAATTAATTTCATATTTATATTTTATCATAATATATTAATTAATGTAATCACAATAATTATATAATTTATGTAATATATAACACCATTGTAACTTGTACACTAATGAAATATAACCTGAAACAATCAGCTAAGAAAAGTTCTTTCATAACTTGATCTTGTCTAAGAATTTAATCATATTCAACAAAGAAACTAAGACGAGTAAAAAGATAGGAAAGAAGTATTACAAATAAAAGGAAATAGGGAAAAAGCAAACTTTTTTTTTATTAATGTCTGAAAAAAATAAAATATTCCTTAAGGCAAGGCTAATTGGAATAGATGAGTTCTTCATTCTGATCAAAGTAACAATATGCTTCAGTGACATTATAGATGTAAAATACACAACTGAACTTGAGTACCCCAAATCTTGTGAAACAAATAGTATTTGATATAAAGCCATAAATATAACTCACAATGGTAGTCATGAGTAACTTCAGTACCCAATTTTTACCAGTGGACATTCATTTACGTACATGTAAATAATAAATACAGGAATTAAATTATATCATTGGTCAAATGGAACTAACAGATACATTTAGTGTATTTGACACAACACTACAGAATATATATTCTTCTCAGTAGCCAATAAAAATTTCTCAAAAGTTACCCAATATTTAGACACAAAAAATCAATATAAACAAATAAAAAATACATAAATAGAAACAACTTTGGGTAATCCCTGGCAACATGAAAATAAAGGTTGAATAAGAAACCATTGAAAATACACGAACATGCCAGGCAGTGGTAGTACACGCCTTTAATCCCAGCACTTGGGAGGGTGAGGCGGGCTGATTTCTCAATTCCAAGCTAGCCTGGTCTACAGAGTGAGCTCCAGGACAACCAGGGCTACACAGAGAAACCCTGTCTTGAAAACCAAAACCAAAACCAACCAACCAACCAAACAAACAAACAAACAAACAAACAAAATATACAAACACATGAAGATAAAACAATGATCTATGAATGAGTCATTAAAGAAATTAAGACAATAGGGAAAAACCCCTCCTGAAGTAAATGTAAATAACTACTAAACATTTTTGCACTTCTAGGATGCAGTATAGTAATATAGTTTAAAGCTATCAGTTCTTATACTTAAAAACAAAATAGAATAAACTCAAATAGCTTATTGATGTTCCTTAATGTCTTAAAAAAAAGAATAAAGTGATTTCCAAGATATAGATAAAGCACAAAGAATCAATGAACAAGAATCAATGAACCAGGACTGTTTTGTTTTTTTTTTTTTTTATAGAATTAAACAAGATTGACAAACTTTTAGGTTAGTTAAAGGAAAAGATTAGCGATAAGACTCAAATTAAGAAATTAATGATGAAAAGAACCAACATAGCATATATCAAAGATGTTCAGAAAACATAAGAACACATTTTATAAACCTATATTCTACTAAGTTGGAAAAACTAAAATGAATGAGTAGCTTTCCATATTTTTGACCCAACAAGGTTAAACCAGGGTAAGACAAATCAATTTAAAAGACCTGTAAAAAGAAAAGTGATTGAAGTAGTAATGAAGTTATTTTTTAACTATAAAAGCACAGCTCATAATGTATTCATAGGAAAATTCTAATTTACCTTTCAACAAGAACTACAATCAATGCTCCTCAAGCTACTCTATATAAGAGAAATAAAAACTGCACTTCCACACTTCTTATATAAAGCCAGTATTACTCTAATAGCAAAACCTGATAAAGACATTGCAAAAAAAAGAAAACAAGGACCAAATTTTCCAATGAATACAAACGAAATCTTTCTTAACAAAAATACATTATAAATTGAATACACCAACACATCAAAAAGCAACTTCTATATAATAAGTACCATAACAACAATCTTGTAGTAAAGTTGAATATTTTAAGTGGAAAAAAACCCACCTCAATTATATTCCCTTAAAGTCAAAAAAAAAAAAAACCAAAAAAAAAAAAAAACAAGACTATCAACTGTGTTAATTTCCCACTCAATATAGTGTTTGAAATCTTAAGAAAAGCAACCAAAAGTAATACAGATAGGAATAGTAGTCAATGAAGTCTTGTTTATGAATGATATACTGCTACACATATGAGACCATATTGAGTGCATAAGAAAACTGTAAGAAGTGATAAACACTCAACACCAAAGTGACATAACACAAAATTAACATATCAAAGTCAGTATATAGCCTATTATATAATTCTCTACAGAGAAGAATTTAGTAAAATAATAATAGACTCAAAAATAGAATACCTTGCAATAAACCAACTGAGGAGGTGAAGAGCCCATAATAAAAAGTTTAAAACTCTGAAGAATGAAACCAAGAAAATCATTGTGATTTAAAATCTACTAATCTATAGACTGAAAATATTAATAGCATGAAAATAACCACACTATTTCAAATAGTCACAGTATCATGCAGTTCCAATAAAAATTTTCATTATTCTCTTCTTATAAATAAGCAATCTTAAAACTCAGAAGACAAAATGCACCAAATAGTCAATACAATCTAGAGAAAAAAGAATAATATTAGCATTACTATATCTAATGTCAAGTTATATTGTAAAACCACAGAAATAAAAGTATGCTTGTGGAATTTAAGAGGATATGTAAAACAACAGAATAGAACAGAAGACCGGAACATGAGTCCAGGAAATTATAATCACCAGATCGTTTGCAAACATACCAAAAATATACACTGAAGATAGTATCTACATGCAAAACCAAATGAAAGTGGAAAGCTGGAGAATAGGGAGACAGTCTTAAAATGCTTCTTCTGGGAATGACAAAATCATTCCAATCATACACTCACAGCTACTATGGTTGGCTGGAATTGACTAGACTTACCCATACCCAGTCAGTTTGGGGGAAGAACTCATTAGGCTAAATTATTGGATAACAATGGATTTGGGGGAGTGGGTTTTATTATCTTCAGATGTGTTCTCTGGTCAGGGTCGATGGAATAACACATAATGAACTATGCCTTGGGAAACTGTGAGAGTGACTTCAGGGAAAAAGGCAGAGGTCCATTTACCTCCAATGCATTTTGTTCTGTGGATGGATTTTGAGTGTGGTTACATGCCTCCTGTGTTAAACATTTACATTCAATTTATAAGATGTTTATTTTTATTGGATGACAGACCATAGATATAGAACCCAAACTAGTCAATGTACCATGAATCTGGATATGAGCTTTTGTTTTGCTTTTTTGCTTTCCTAAATATAATTTATAGTATATGCTAGGCAACAGTGTTTACATTGGTCTGTCCTGAGAAGCTTCAGGGAAATCCTTTCTCTGTCAATATTTAGTATGTACTTACTAACATTTATTTACATGTTTTCCTGATCACATTTTTTAAATTTAAAAACCCTCATATCATTGCTTTCTTTGCTACATTAATGTATAAAAATACACTGAAACTAAAGTAAGCCTTGTCTACAACATTAGGTTGTATTCTGCCTGTTTCTTTCAGTTTCTCTGATCCCTGGTCCAATAGACAAGACCTGCATATGTTGGTCAAAAATTCCACATGTGTAGCAAATGGTGAATTAATTGGCTCCATTGCCTAATTTATACTTGTCTCCACACAGATGATCTTGGTTAAACTTAGTGGGTCTCAAAACAAGTAAAACAAACAAACAAACAAACAAACAAAAAGACAGAAACACAAGAAAAGAACCTATATGGTGTGACAGAGGTAGGATCAAGATAAGGCAAGTTGGGATAACAATAATTATGATATATTTTATACATATATTCACTAAATTGTGAAAATATAATTAATAAAGACACACATGTATACATTCTCCCACAATGCACACAAAAACTAAAAAAAAAAAAAAAAAAAAGAGGAAGAGATTTTCTATTTTAAAGTGAGGAGAGTACATAATACAACAAACAAAACTATGAAAAACGATGATCCAGCAATGGTTATATTCAACAGTTAAGAAAAAATAAGAACATTTCTGCAGAAACAAGTGAGAACTAAGGAAATTTATCATCAGACCTACATTAACAGAAATATGGAGAGAGTTCTTCAAGTTAAAAAGAATAATACAAGAACAAATGACGTATGATGCTCACTGGTTGATAACAGTATATATATATATACATATATATATATATATATATATATATATAATCATAATGTTATAGTGAAGATATAAAATACATTTATTTTAAATCTCATATAAAAGGCAAACAAAAATCTGGGGATATTAAAAAGTGGTGGAGTACATATTAGTAACTATGAGGTACAGTCATTAGTAGCCTCAAAAATAATCAATGTGTACACCAATTTGTTGATTGATATAGAAAATAAAATGGTACAAAGGTGACATCATATGAATAAAGTATGAGGGAGACATGAAGATACTGTGTATATGACTGAAATTACATTGGTATTAGCTCCAAATTAAAAGGTAAAAATTTTGATTGAATTAGGGAGGGGATGGGATGGTGTAAAAAAAGTAGGGGAGGGGGTTACCAGGAAGGAGGAAACTATTGAAATGTAAACACATAAAAGAATGTAATACAAAAAATTAAAGATGCCCTTTATAAGCCCATGAACAAAAAAATATACACAAAATTGATAAAGAGAAAGGTATCAATATAGTATACAAAAAAATTCTATAAGTTGCAGTGCAAGACAGTAAGATTAGAAGGATATGGGAGGCTGTAGAAAATATAAAAATAGAATGTGGCAAACAATAAGTCCTTATGTTAATAATAAATTTAATATAAGTCAGCTAACAAATTTCTATTAAAAAGATAGCAAGCAGATAAAATATTTTTTCCTTCCAATATGTTGTCTGCTATTTTAGCCTTACTGACACAGACTGAAAGTGAATAGATGGAAAAGCCAGTCCAATGAATTAGTGACCAAGGAGAAGCATTACAGCCAAAATATCACACAAAGTAGGATTTTGGTCAATATTGTACAAACAGCAAAGTCAGTTTCTAATTGTAAATGGTCAGCACATCAAGATGATATACCTAACTTTGGAATACCTAAATAAATGATCCAGATACCAGACCTACATTGAGAAGCAGCACTACGACAGGCGTCAGTGACATTAGTAGCCCTACACTCAAAAATGGGTAAATAATTCTCTGAATCAAATCAATAAAGAAACAGCAGACACAAATAAAACTATAAACCAACTGAATGTCCTATATAAATAGAGCATTCTATTTAACAGCATAAGAATGAATATTCTTCTGGAGTGTCATAAAATATTTTCCCCTAGAGATCCAGTATTACATTGGAAAATTCATCTTGTTAAGAAGACTAAAAGTATATGAGGCTTTCTTCTTAATGACAATGGTATAAAAGTAGAAATATGAAAAAATATGGGACTTTAGAAATATAGAGAGATTACCTAAATGCACACTGTTCAAAAACCAAGGAGTAAAAGAAGAAATCAAAAGTGGAATCAAAATGTATTTTAAGGTGCATAGCACATAATGAAAGCACTTCTAATCCTAGTACTGAGGAGGCCTAAGTATGTGGTTATCATCATCGGGGTCATCTTGAACTGCTTTGAAAAGTAATATTTAAAACCAAGTCTATTTTGAGATAAATAACAATGAAAATACAACGGCCTAAAGACTGTATGATGCAACCAAAGCATTTCAAAGAAGAAAATTTGTAAGTACCTATGAGATCACAAGTTAAGTTCTGAAACAAGCTAATTTTAGAATTTAAGGGAGTAGAAGTGAGGAAAGGGATTCTGTGCCTTGTTTCTGGAGTAGTACTTTATGATAGATGTTATGGAAGACTATACAAAATTTCTTCAAAAAGTTAAAAAACTGGATTCTAGACAACTTCAGTTTTGGTTGCATAGACATATACAAAATAAATGAGTCTCTTGACATATCATTGCCTCCAAGTTCATTACAACTTTGTAGACAGTAGTCATGACATGAAACCAAGGAGACCTGTTTGTAATCGAATCTGTCGATAAGAGTACTATAACATATTTATATAATTTCCATTCCATTGTTTATGTAATCCTTGCTTCTGACCTATGTAAGTGGTCAATACATAGAACATTGTTTATTTGCCTTCCAATTGAAGGAAATAATATATTAAAATATAGATGAAATTGCCATAGCTATATATAATAGTGTAAGATTCTCCAGAAAGTTTATCAAAATGAACTATGCCTTGTATCTTGTGATGTGCTGCTCAATCAATGCTCTCCTTTGATGGTTGTCTACAGGAAATTACAGACATCTGATGTATAATGTGAATACACATACACTGTCTTTGTGCTGTCTAAAGCCCCACATCAATGATCACCAACTGAAACAAAAACATTAGGAACACCTGTGTCCCAAAGCTTCTTGGAAAGAAAAGTAAAAAGACCTGAAAATATAAAAAAATGGGAATCTCATAATTTTTTCTTTAAGTATATTTGACCACTAGTAAGGGAAGAAAAAACTTACCATTGAAAATTAAGCAAAGTAATATCGTCTTTAATGTGCCTCATTCCAAAGATCTTATTTAATGCTCTAAAGGTAAAATCTTACCCCTCAAGTCTCATATTAAATATTTGCTCTCTCCTATACCCTATACAGTAAATACATGTGGAAAAATCTATTTAAGTACTTTAGTTTATTACTTTTATTATAATGGAGGAAATATTGTTATTCATTTTTTAAAAAGCATGTAGCACATAGTAAATAATAGCTACTGTTGATTAAGGGCTTAAGGCATATGAAAAGCACACACAGTTAAGGAAGTGAATCGTGTGATTAAGACCTTAAATATACCTAAAGAATCATGTCTTAAAAGGTTACAGTATTGGCATGTACTTTTGATTTCAGAACTATTGAGAGTTACTGGAGATTTCAAGAGGTGTGGCAGAGTTGGACTTCTTCCAGCCCTGCAATTCATGTCCTGGAGAAGGATGCTCTTCTCTTAATTGCTCTGCTTTTTTTTCTCTACCATTCCAACTTCCCACAGGGAGGCAGGGGCTTTATTCTGCCATGTACTTCCTGTCCTGATTGGCAATGTCACAACAGCCCTCTGTCAAATATGAACTGAGGCCTCCAAAGCTGTGAAGCAACACAAACTTTTTTCTCTCCATCAGCCTACTTATCTTTGGCTTTTGTTATTGACTAATGTAAGGGTTACTGAATGGCTTCTTGATTGCTTAAGTTAAGGATACAGAGACAAAGAAAGAATTGGAGGAGATGTTATAAAGAGCTTTGGGAAACTTGAAAAATGAAGGTATCAACTGGATGAGCAAACTTTCACATCCTCCTTTCCTATCCTCAGATGACAGAGACATCAGGAAGGCTGCCGGGAAAAGATCGTACCATGAGCAAGTAATCCAGGGAACTCAAAACCTTTAAAGAACATGAGGCCAGCAGAGAGATTGTGTCAGCTGTTTTTGGGACTGGGTGTTTTGGAAATTATTCATTATGTGAGTGTGTCAAGAAGGGAATAGGAGATATAAGACAGTTTAGTACTGAATAGTGAGTTACAAGACTATAGAAGTACTCAAGTTTCAGTTCTGGAAAGGGACAGAACATATATACACTCTTAAGCTTGTAAAGGAAGTTCATAGAAAGGAAGCTGACACAATATAAACCAGTGGAAGATGTTTATTCGAAGAGTTACAGGCTTAGAGCCACAAACATCCATGATGAGAACCAGGACTGGGAGAGGAATGTGATATAAAGGAGATGAAGTGAATAAACAGCAAGAGAGTATCCTTAAGAGAGATTCTGCAATCCAATAGCACAAAACAAATTTCTGACTCTTACTGGTTATCAATGGGTATGGGCATGCTCTAGACTAGGTGAACTAGCTGGGCTTAGATGAGGTAGCAGTCACAAGCAAGAGGCATTTACCAAGGTCAAGATTTAACTGAGGATTGGATTATCCTTACTTATAGCTGCAAAGGGAAAAGAGATCACAAGGCTTTACCATGGTGTGTGTGTGTGTGTGTGTGTGTGTGTGTGAGAGAGAGAGAGAGAGAGAGAGAGAGAGAGAGAGAGAGAGAGAGAGAGAAATAGAGAGAGAGAGAGAGAGAGAGAGAGAGAGAGAGAGAGAGAGAGAGGCAAGAGACAGAGAGCAGAGAGACAGAGGCAAAGACAGAGAATATTGAGAACATTGTGAACACTGGTCCCTTCATCATCTAACATGTACTGAATTAGTAAAATAAAGTTCAAGTTCTTGATAGACCCCTGACTCTGCTGCCTGATTTTGCTTTGGTTTATTGAAATGATGGGGGCTAAAGAAAAATCTCTGTCTCTCTGTCCCTGAGTGAACTCTTATAGGGTATCAAAATCTACTGAAAATGACTCCTTAAGAGCTTCATCACAAAAATATCTGGGAAATTGTTAAAAGTATAGGTTCTTCCAGACTGATAAGATATATGTGCCTATTAAACTGCCTGAAAAGATTGTATGGCATTTAACATTTGAAAATGACTAAACTAGTTTGTGACTATAAAGAATGCATCTTCTAGTGAGATTTCTTAAGTAACCCATGTAAAAGTGAAAGACAAAAACTGACTCCTCAAAGTTGCCCTCTGGCTTCTACATTTTCCATTACATATACACACTACAGCACACACTTACGAACGTGAACATCAAATTCAACATAATTAAAAAATATTTGAAACATTTTAGAACAATACATCTTCTGATCTCCACTCAAAGCTCAATATTGCCAAGCAACAGATTACAATAAAAATGTACTGATTGAAATGAGTCTAAGCTAACAATACATAGGGAGCTTATGAATTTTAAGAATGCGACTCTGCTTAGCATTGATGCAGTAGATACTGCAGATAGAATTACCCATGGCCTGAGGTCAGTATTTTTACTTTGGTCAAGCTTCAAAAATGGCATATACAGCTTGATCATACTAGCCCTTATTGTCCTTAGAATACTTTTATTCCTGTCCATTGTGTTAAAGCTTTTCTTCAACAACATCAACATGTTGGCAGCCAAGTACATGGCTTGAACCTGGAAATGGACCCTCAGACAGAGTTATAAAATTAACAGACTTGCAAATCAAGGATGGGTAAAATTCTGCACAGAGCCTTACCAACCTAAGACATAAGTACATTGCTTTGATAATGCATATTCAATGACAGGTAAGGAAGGCATTCTTGACAGAATGACCTAAGACAGGCTCAGTCTTGTTAATGAAATATAAAAAATGGGAGAGGTGGGGAGATTTTGAGGCTGCTTGTCAAGAATCTGACATGAGCCAAGGACAAGGAAATTGGTTGCTTGGCAGGAATATGACATTGGCCAAGGACAAGAAAGTAGACTTCAGGCAGGAATCTGACATTAGACTAGAACAAAGAAGTAATTTTAGGTAGGAATCTAAATCTTAGGCTAGAAAAAAGAAGTAATTTCTGGCAGGAACCTAAATATTAGGCTGGAACAAAGTAATTTCAGACAGGAATCTAAATTTTAGGCTAAGGCAAGGAAGTAAGCCTCAGACATAAAAATAAACTTGGGCTAGGACACAGAAGTAGGGTCAGATATTTGGGTCATTCTGATAAGCCCTTAGAAACAGTGAACAAGAAAGTGTTCACGTAATTGGGTTTAATGCCTTCCCTTTTCTTTGACTATTTGTGTTTATTGTATTGCTTGGTTTTTGACTATTTGCATCCATTATATTGCTAGACACTCAACCTAGTACTGACCTTAATACATGCATGTAATCAAAATTGTATAAAAGCATAAAGGAGAAAGGGGATGTGTTTTAGGGGGTTTTAGGGAGGGAAAATTAGGACAGAGGAATGACATCTGTATGTAAATAAATAAAATATCTAATAAAAATATTACCTTTTGAAAAATTAAAAAGTAAAAGACTAGGAATTATTTAACAGATGCATTACCAATTTTGATGAGAATGAAAGAAAGAGAATGTCTTATTGTCCAACATAGTCACTATTCTTTTTGCCCCAGACAGAACCAAGTACAACTAATCTATTCTCAGATAAGTTGTGTGGATGAATAAGAAATGACTAGGCAACAGTGTGCAAAACTATGCAAAAACAAAATGAAAAACAGAACTCAACTCTGTTTTACAGATATTCAGAATGCTGTCATGAGTTTCAATAAACATCAGTTCATAATGTAGTAGGGAGAAAGATAGGTCATTTTAGTCAAAACTGCCATAAAAGAGAAGATGTTACAATTTTAAAATTCATGTAAGAGCATTCAAAATTAAAGTACCACAGAGATTCATTTTCCATTTACAAGATTTCATACATATATAGAATGCTGCCCACTTCATATTTTATAGACAGACCATTAATTAATATTATGAATACTTCTTTTTTCTTTTGTTCCCATATAGTGTTCTGAAATAGATGTAATCTCTTCTTATGCATGTGAATTGTTCCAAATTTAACTCTGAACCCAAATCCATGCTCACAGTATGATCTCTATCCATATGAATATTATTTTTTATTCTATTTTACACAGTGATAAAACTTTTTGATTGATCTTGATTTATTCCCAAAGGAGACTGAGAATAGGATCCTTAAGCAAATGTTTTTAGCATGAGAATTTCAGAAGCTCAGTATCTTTTCTATCTGGATTGATCGAAGCACCTTCACCCATTAAGATGTACAAAGTTTTATTTTTGTCCTTCTTATCATTGACAATAAACGACAGATGTGGTGACAAGCACACAGTTTCTTTGCTATTGAAAACTAGAATGCATAGCAACACCAGTTTTCTTTTGGCTGTTTCTCTAGTAGATGTGTGCTGTAAGAACAAAAGCCCACTCCAAAAAGTCTATGTGAAAATAGATTAGGTAAATCAACTCAGGTCAATCCAGTTGTTTACACTGAATTTCTTTCTATTTGCCTGGGAAACCTTTGTAACACATTTGATTTTAATTTTAAATTGTATCACATAGATTTAGATGTAAACATTTAACATTTGTTCTGTTTATAAAATTTTTTTTCGCCTTGAATATAAAATTCAACCTGCAAAAGAACTTGTGTTGTAAAATTTTCTTTCTAGATGCAGAGGCTATTGAGAGTGGTTAATACTACCCCACCCATTAGGGTACTAACTTTATTAACTCTCTGACGAGCCCATACTGAATGAACTGCCAGACTAGAGGCCCATCCAAAGGAAGTTTACCATGACTTTGAAATGTTTTACTTGGACTCTGGCTCTTCATTTCTTCCCCTAACTTACAATGAAGTAAACAGTTTTCCTCTGTCATCCCTTTTGTCCATAGCCTCCACCATGTTCCTTTGCCACTCTCTAGGCCCTGAGTCAATAAAGCCAAGTTACCACAGATTGAAACATCTGAATCTAGGAGTCAAAATTACTCTTTGCTCTCTTGAGTTTATACTTTGTTACTACAATGAAAAGTTGGTCTTAAACTAAAAAAAAAAAAAATCATCTTTTTCCAGTCTACTGCTTGAATGTCATACTACAATTTACTTGACAGTGCAAAGAAAGATGGCTGATAGAGACCATGATGGAAATAAAGCTTACTCTTACTGTTAACTGGCCACGTAAAGTTCCTTGTTCAACTTTCCTATGAGCTGGTCATACTACTGTAATATGTGACAGAAAGCTATGACTTCACATTGGCATGGAACAATGAAGCCTGAGTCACATTTGTTATTTAATAATCGAAATTCTTTTTATTTGTGTTAAAATAAAGGACAGTAAAATGGAAAAAGATGTAGGGGAATGCATGTCATCTTTGAATCTTAGCTTTGCATGTGAGCAGCTAGGAAAGCAAGAAAAATATATTTCTATGTATATAATAGGAAAGTGAAGAGAAGGGCCATAAGATTTAGGAAGCCACTGGGGAGTTGCAGAAGCTGTTGTACAAGACTAAGTTAATCTCCATTTGACTTTTGACCTTTAAAAAAATGTGCTTAGAATCCGTCACAAGAACACTAACATTCCAGTTTTGAGAATAACAATTAGCAGCAAAATTCACAAAATTATTGATATTTTCAGATTAATATTAGCATTTGAAAATGCTATGGAGGTTATTAATATTAGACCCTGAGCTCAGACAGTCCTAACAGCCTAGATGATGTTTAAGTTTAGACAGAAAAAAGAGGTATAGGTAATTAAACAGTCTGGCCAAGGCATAGACCACTATCATCTTCTTATATTCAGTCTCTTCTGTAAGGTGGTCTGATAAGTTGACAATCCTGTGTGGAATCTCTTTCTTTGGGGGATACAAGTTCCTCCTCTGGCCTGACACCAGATTATAGACTTTTGCTTCTTCTAACAGGAAACTTTGGAAGAAATTCCAATTCCTTGAGGATTATTGTTTAAATGCTCAGACAGCCAAAGGTAGCAGCATATATGACTCTGTATCACATTTTTATTACTGTCAAGATGGCATCACACTAAGCATCTAAAATGTTGATACACACACACATACACACACAGAGAGAGAGAGAGAGAGAGAGAGAGACAGAGAGAGAGAGAGAGAGAGAGAGAGAGACAGAGATAGAGACAGAGACAGAGAGACAGAAAGAGAAAAGAAAAATTGAAAGGAAAGAACATATTAGGAGAAATTTTCCTGAGTCCAGCCAACTCAGGAACATGTTGCATCTTGTTGGCAAGGACAAAAGTGAGTTCATGTTAGCAGGTCCCAGAATCAGCTCCTATCCTAATTCTTTAGATCTTTCATATTTGTCTGTTAATCAGTAAAAAAATGAAAAGAGGGAAATGCTGATTATCTAAACTAAAGCACACAAGCTGTAAATGTATTGCCTATCATGACTTAAATTGACTACTTGGATCTTGCCCACTCTTTTGTTTCTTATCATTCTAAATTACAGACCAGAGTCCAGGGGGGAGACTTGACTGTACCCCCTTGCTTTGTGTTCCCATTCTATAAAAATGTGCAAGTTCCCTTCTGGGATATGATTCAGACCTCAAACTAGCAGCCTTCCTGTGTGTACAGAAAATAAAGTTTTTATTTTTTTTATCTTGTCTTTAAAGTGAGATTCCTTGGCTTCCACCCTGAACTCAACATTTGGTGCATTGACCAGGAAATGAACCTGAGCCTCCTGCATGGCAGGTGAGAATTCTACCATTGTCACACCATGCACCATGTTGGCAGCCAAAATGTTTGGACTTATTCAGGTCACCTAGTTTCTGGGACACTGATTCAGCTTTTACTGTCAGGTCTTCTCCAGAACTCTAGCTCATACTTTAGAATGATAAGGGAACAAAAGAGTGGACAAGCTCCAAGTAGTCAATTGCATCATGACAGGCAAACATTTACTACTTGTGTGCCTGAGATTATATAATTGGCATCTTCCCTCCTTATGTTGTTTATTGCTTAACAGACAAACGTGAAACATCTGAAGAAGCAGGAAAGGAGCTGATTCTGGGGCCTAGGAACATGAACTCAGTTTTGGAACTACCAGCAAAATGATATTTGTTCCTAATATGCTGAACTCAGGAAACTATTTCTTAACAAAAGAAAGAAAGACCATCTAGGATCAGAATGTATCTGACTCCTAGGAACAGCCTTGTGAAAAGTAAGACAGTGGAGCAAAAAAATCTAAGAGCAATCTCAGCAGTATTCCCAGTCAGTCCCAAGACAACAAGCATTCCAAAAGAGAATTTTCAGATACACATACTCTCTAAAGACTTCTTCTGCTGGTACCTTTTGTAGAAAGTTACTTTTATGATGATTTCCCCTCAAAAGAAAACATATGTTAACACCAGAGGATAGCTCAGCACCATCCTACTTTGTTATGCCGTTCCTGGAAACAAAGAACATAGTTAATGACATACAGATAAAACAGCCTTCTCTTCCTTTGCCTAGAAACAGATCCTCCAGAAAGAACACAGTGTCATCAAGGCCCTCCCTGGAGTTATGTACATATCAACCACAGCCTTTGTCTCTGTCTATCACCTGTTCCTCTGAGAGCCCATTCATCTCTCCCCAAAGCCATTTCCATTTGTTCTTCCCCCAAAGCACATGTATTCTTTCCTGTTCTTCTAATGCAAATTTGTATAAATTGTTACAGCCTTTAAGTTTGTCTGGATTAATCAGCTTTATTTCCTAAGAGTTACATGCTTAAGTCATCAAATGTTCAATCCAGTTCTGTTCATCTCTCAGTTGTCACTGTGAATCATGGACTTTACTGGAGAGCTGAGGACAGTTTTACCTCCCTTCCCCATAGTAGAGAAAGCATAATTACGAGAGATAATAATTAAGATATAATTAAGAGAGGTAATAAGAATCCCAAGAGAATAGCCAAAAGCAAAAATGGAGGAAGGGTAGAAAGCAACTAGAGGACATAGAAGACAGGAAATTTTTCAGCATTGCAGTGCAGGAGGAAGGCAAGATATAGCATCGCAATTTCAGTCTTCAAGCCATCCTTCTAATGGGATGGAATTGTAGAATGATACAGAAGGGTATGTTCCACTGATATGGATGGAATAGGCCAAGAAAGAAAAAAGACTTGACATAAAGAAATGAAGCTCTCTACTTATGGTGATGGTCAATGGAATTAAAGAGCAATCAGCTAGGCATGAGCTACACAGCATAGGAGAATAACCCTATTAGAAAAACGTATGAAGAAACTATTAAATTAAGGACTTTAAACTTATTTTGGCAAATTGCACTGAATGTAATAGAAGATGAACAAACGAGAATGGTATGTAAGACCATATCTAAGCAAAATTAAAGTCCACGGGAACCTTAAATTTTAGAGTAAATTGAAAAATGTTAAAGAAAATCTCATTATGCTATGCTAATAACATTATGGCAGTGTAATTCCTGAATGCTGTTTCAGCCCTATATTTAAATTGGTTATTGTCTTAGTTAGAGTTGTGTTGTTGTGAAAAGATACTATGACCAAGGCAACTCTTAAAAGACATAAATTTAGTTAGGATTGCCTAACATGATCAAAGATTCTGTAAGTTATCATCATGGAGGAAAGCATAAAAGCATCCTGGCAGGCATGTTGTTGGAGGAGTGGAAGTTCTATATCTTCATCCAAAGGTAGCAGTAGGAGACTGTCTTCTGTCAGCAGCCAGGAGGAGGGTCTCTTTAGTACTGGGTGGAACCTGAGCATAGGAAGCTTCACAGACCATCTCTGCAGTGACACACTTTTACAATGCCACACCTCCTCCAATAAGTTCACACCTTCTAATAGTGCCACTGTATGTGGTCAAACATTCAAATATGTAAGTCTGTGGAAACCATACTTATTCAAAACACCACAGATATACTAGGTGAATAAAGATAAGAAAAACAGTTTTTAAAAAAGAAAAATTAATATTCATGTTACCACCAGAAGTTAATTAATAACTTTCAAATTTGTGAAACCAATGTTAGCAGTTTATCTATATAAGTCAGCATTCTGAAAGCTACCTTATGAGCTAAGTATGTGTGTGATTTGTTCCATTTAATCCTTTTAGTTTATTGCTTAAGGTTTTAAGCTATTGTGGTTGAATTGGGCTGATAAAATAGAATTTAATTAAAATATTCATGATCCATTTTAATCCCCTATGATGGTATCAGACTGACTTCTCTGTGTGTCATTCATCAACTTCCATTATGCCCATGTTTTCATCTTTTGTCTCATGTATCTATGGCTGGAAATGTGTTCATGAAGTTACTGCTGCTCAGAAAACCCCATTCTATCATACAAGGTCAGTCGAAATATATAGGATAAAGAAGTCTTGACACAGTATGTATACAAAGAATCTCTGTCCTTTCTCTGAGAAGAGGAGGCTGCCTAGCAACCATTTTTCTATACAGGGAGGAGAGAGCAGGCCACTCTTATGCTTCTTATGTATAGGATTCAACTTAACAAAATGAAAGCTCATATCTTTTCAGCCTGGATCCCTGATATTTTTCTCCAATCTTTTTTATAGATGCATTTCAGGAAAACAAGTGTGCGGAAATGCCTTCAGCATGTAAATGATGTTTTCCTCTCTAATTCTGTTAATAATTTTAAAAGAAAATGCAACATCAAAGGCCAAATAAAAAGCTGATAATGGGAAGCACTCCCTGAAGGTTAAGACCAAGCGGGTCCTATTATGTTTCAGTGCTGCATGCTTCTTATGTTATCCTTTCTGCTTGGGTAAAGGAATTGCGCTCAGTTTAGATTTAGTCATGCTACAGTTTGCATGTCTGAAATTTTGCATCTCTGTGATGGAAATGAAAGACGTGTTTGAGATTTATTGGGGAAAGTTAGTGTATGAAAGGCTTTTAGTGCTTCAAGTTTATTTCTCTTTTGTGATGATTTGTAAAGAGCTTGGGAAACAAAGTGCAAATCTTGTAAGAGTGTCAGGATCAAAGCTCCTGTTCTGGTGGGTGCAGAATCCAGGCTCAATTATCACACTCCATTAACTCCTTAAAAAAAAAAAATAAAAGTCAGGACTGTTTTTCTACCTTATGAAAACAAGAAACCAATGCCTTTTGATTTCTCTCCTCTTCTCTCTCTGAACTTTAGGCATCTGATAACTAAGAAAAATCCATCAAATATTATAAATTAATGTCTCTTTATCTACTAACCCAGTTGCAGTTTAATCAATTCAAGCCTCATCTCTTCCCACAGCTGGACTAAGTCAGATCTGCTTGCATTCATAGGAAGAAATAAGTGAACTACTTCGGGGCATACTTGTTCTAAGTCTGTGGACACCTAATTTTTTAAAGATAACAGGCTTTCCCCTCCACCAATATTTCTGTAATAATGCAGTATTTTCTTGGTGACAGATAAGTACCTTCAATGAATCACAACTCTGACATGTCATGAGTCTCTGGGGGAAAAAAATCTGATTAAGACAGAAGTTAACTCCCAGGTTAAATGTTGAAAAACGAAATCCTTTCACCATAGCATTAAGACATACTGAGAACCTATGGAAAGTATATAAAAAATGAAATATAATAACATACATAACATCAGAACTGTGAATAGCCAGTGTTAATGTCAAGATATATTCTCCAAGCCTCAATTTTTTCTTTTGATTCTTAAGGGCAATTATGAGATCAGTACTTTTGATCTACTAGCTAAGGATTCCAGTCGCCAAGCACCACTGCCAAGGGAAGTAAGCATGTGACCTTTTGTCAGGACAAGAATGGATAAGCAACTCAGCTTCCCTGTGACTCGTTGGCTATTCAGAGTTTGGAGGAAGTTGGCACCTGGGAGCAAAGAAAATGAGCACCAGCTGGAACATTTAAAACTTGTCCCAGCTTTTCATTTCCAATAAAGGATACAATTACTTTCCCCTTGGCAGAAACGGCATCTCTAAGCTAGTCATTACAGAAGGTTTTGCCTCCTGAGACTCCTCCTCGCTATTGTACAGCAAGCAGCGGGTTCCTTATTAAACTGTGACCCTCAGTCTGAGAGAGTGAACGAACCCCCAGCAGCCCTTCCTTTTCCTACCATTCTCCTCACCTCAGTGGGGATCCCCCAAAATAAATCAGTCTAGGCACTGGACTGCCGAGGTGAAGAATAAACCACAATAACTCTCCTACAATACAAGGTGCTCTCGATTCATAGGAGATTTTTAATCACAGTGGAAAGGCAAGGGTGTTAATGAGGTCTATAAATTAAGTTAAAGGAGGATAATTATATTCTATGTTGTAATAAAGGCTGGGTGGCCAATATCATTAAGGCACATTAAACAATTTTTAGATTATGGAAATAAATTATATAAAAATATTACTATAAACAAGGGAATCATTTGTTGTTGTTCATATTAATTACAGCATGGAAGTTACAATTGCTGCCAGTGGGTACTCTGAGCCAATGAATAGCCTTGCAGTTTCGATATGACTGAGAGTTAATAGGTAGCATTGTATCATAGCCTGATGAGCTGCTTCTCCCAGAATTTTGGACAGCAGTCCATGAAATTATGGTGAATTCTTCTTGCTTTTTTAATTTCACTATTTTTCATTATAAATTTACTTTCTAAATTTCATGTAGACATATATGTATATGTATGATATATAAACGTTAAGGGTATTTCCTCACATATGCCCTACCTACCATTCTTGTCCCTAGCCACTAGCTCCTTTGCTCTAGATGGCATCACTTCTACTTTCATGTAGTATACACATATTACAGTAAATACAAATATATAAATATATTTAAATAATGTATCAGATTTAAACCATATATATACATACATACATACACACACATACATATATATGATATTCTGTGGACATGTGGCATCTAGGAACCACAAATGATCTTTCAGAGGCTGACTTCATTCACTTAATATGATTATTTTTTGTTGTATCCATTTTACTGTAAATGGCACAACTTTATTTTTTTTTCTGAAAAAGCAACTCTGGTGTGTGAAATAATGCTTTATTTATTAAGTCTTTCAATGTTAGACCCTATAAATGAACTATTATGAACCATGCCTTAGTAAATATTGATATGCATCTTTCTTTGTGACATACTGAGTTAGACTCCTAATAAATATCCCAAGTGTAAAATTTTTCAGTCAAAGAGGAGATATAATTTTAGCTTTGTGCGGGAACATACCTGTTGACATTTATAGTAGTTGGATGGGTATATAGTCCATAAATAGTGTGTAAGGTTTCTTTTTTTTATAAATCACTGGTTTTCATTCTTTCTACTACTGTGACCTTTCAACACAGTTTATCATATTATAGTGATCCCCTAACCCTAAAATTCTATCATTTCTACCTCATAACTATAGCTTTGCTAAGGTTATGAGCCATAATGTATATATCTGTTATGTAAGATATCTGAGATGTGACTCCTGTGAAATGGTCATTCTGCCCCCAAAGGTTTTGAAACCCAAATATTGAGAAATGTACATCTAAATCCTTTCCACAATTTGTTGTATGATTTTTAACTGACTCTCATTCTGAATGAAATTAGCCCAACTTTAAATTTAGTTTTGATTTTAATTTCTATGTTGGCTAATCAAGGTTGAACATTGGCCATTTCTATTGCATCATTTGGGAACTGTCTTGTTTGTTCATTTTATTAGTCTGTTTACTATTTTGCTTACTTGAATTTTTGTTTAATTTTTCAGATCATTTATATATTCCAGATGTGGATCTATCACATGTATCACTAGCAGAGAATTTTCTGCATTTTGAATTCTAACTCTCTGCTTCATTATTTCTCTTGTTTTCTGTATAGAAGTATTTGATTTTGTGAAGTTCTGATGATTGGCATAGTATCTTGAGCCAGTGAATTTCTATTTGGAAAGTCCTTTCCTATTCCTTTGTCATGTGTTGTTTGCCTAATTCTCTTCTTAACACTTTCAGGGTTTTAGCCATTATATTAAGATCTAGTATATTCTTGAAATGTAGTTTTTTTTAATAATAATTCTTTGGGCATTTCGCATTCACACATCTTTCAACATTTCCTTTTACTACCCAATGTTAAGATTGATGCTCCTTTTGTTTTTTCCTTTTTCCTCCATTGAGTCCAGTTTTTGTTTCTGAGATAGTCTTAGAATTTGGTCTTGCTCTGGAATATGGTCAGTCTACCAAGTTCGAACTACCAAAAATATACAACAAAGAGACTCTTTCTCATCAGTCAATAAATGTTAATAGCTCCTCAGCTTGTGGAAGGATTATGTATCCATCTCCTACAAGGGCCTCTATCCTGACATCTCATCTGGAGTCTGTATAGGGCTTTCCATGCTGTCAAAATCAGAATGGGTTCATATGTGCTTCTTCATTATTGTGTCTGGAAACCACAGTTTCCTTGAAGTTATCCACTTCCCCTGGCTCTTGAAGTTTATTTTAGTACAGAGCAAGAGAAACTGAAGTGGAAGTTTTTTTAAACACAGCAGGTGGGTCAGGTGATGTTTTTCTGGAGGTTGTCTTGTGAGAGGACCTGTGATATTTTGCTGCTAACAGACACTTGAGAAGGTGCATGATATTTAGAAAGGGTGTAAACAGAACCTCGAAAACAGTGAGAGGATACTCTTGCTTTGCTATGCCGTGCAACACTTCACTGGTCTTTATTGGTCTTCACTTCATAGAGAGAAATGCACTAAACAACCTCTCATGGTATTTTGGCTGATTCCAGACATTTCTGCTGACTCTTGCTAATTGGCAAAGCCTTCCTTTTTCTGTTGTATAATTGAATTGAGCCACTGATACTGATTCATGTTTAGTGTTTGCTATTGAATTGAACTGCTGGTATCCTGACAACAAATAGTGGAAATCCCCAAGAAACTACATCTAAACAGTTCCACAACACCTTTTTCCTATTAACCTTCTTTTTTCCTATCTTTGGTTGTTGGGTTAGAACGGAGACTGAGAAGTTTAAGAACCCTAAATAAAGTAGGTTTAGAGAAAAAATCGAAACCTACAAGAGACAAATCCTGAAAGAATGTGTTCATTAAAGTAACCATGAAATTCATCAAATCATGAACCTATAGTAAACATTGTAGTCAATTTTATAACTGAGTTTTGCTATAGGTAGCAAAGAGAACACAATATGGAAGACTGGAATATACCTTTTTAAAGGTTACTTGTGATTACTGATGTTTTCTTTCTTAGCTGTTTTGCCTTCTAACATAAGTTGTAGGATTTTTTTGTCTATCATCAGAAAATGTGATTTTCAATATATAAATGCTCAGTGTGAGAAGACAAAAGTAGTGGAGTAAAAATGATGATAATATTGTATATACGAAATATATGTACAAAAATTCTCTAATGAAAACCAGTATTATTTATAAATAATATATGCCGATCAAAACATTCTCTAAAATTTTACAAAACATAAGCAAAATATTAAGATTGAACCAATAACATTTGGTCAACCTGTAGACTATGTAAACATTGTGGACTTTAAAAAAAAAGGTTTATTTATTTATTTACCTGTTTATTTATTTATTTACTTTGCTTAGTCATTTTACGTCCCATTCACTGTCCCCTCCCAGTCACCCCCTCCTACAATCTTTCACTCCATTCCCCATCCATTTTACTTCTGAGAGGGTGGGCTCTCCCTGGCTATTCCCAAATCTGGAATATCTCATCGCTGTAAGGCTAGGCTCCTCCTCTACTACTAAGGCCAGAAAAGGTTGCCCAGCAAGAAGAACATATCCCACAGACAGACAACAGCTTTTGGGATAGCCCCTGCTCCAGTTGTTCAGGACTTACATGAGGACCAAGCTGCACATCTGCTACATATGTGTATGAGAGGCCTAAGTCCAGCCCGTGCATTTTCTTTGGTTGGTGGTTCAGATTCTGAGAGCCCCAAGGGCCCAGCTTTGTTTACTCAGTTGGTCATCCTGTAGAATTCCTATCTCATTCTGGGCCTGGAATCCTTCTCCTATTCTTTAATAGTCTCCAAGTTCTATCCACATTTTGGCTGTGGGTGTCTATATCTGTCTGAGTCAGCTGCTGGGTGGACCCTCTCAGAGGACATTTATGCTAGGCTTCTCGGTCTCAAGTTGGGAAGGTTATTGGCTGGCTATTCCTTTAGTCTCTGTTCCATCCTCCATCTCTGATTTTCTTGTTGACAGAATAAATTTGGATCAAAAAATTTGTGTGTGAGTTATTGTTTCTGTTGTTTCATTGAGGTTTCTGCCTGGCTACAGTAGGTGGCCTTTTCAGATTCCGTTATTTGTATTGTTGTAAGTCACAGCTAAGGAAACCCCCATTGATTCTTGCGTGCACTTCTGATCCCAGGTCTCGGTCTCATTCTGGAGATATTCCTTACCTCTGCACCCTCATAAGTTGCAGATTTCTATCCATTCTCATGGCCATCTGGCCATCTCTCCTGATTCATGTTAAGGATTGTTGTGGTATTAACCATCCTTATACATTATATACATAGGGAAACACATATGCACAAGTTTGCATAGTTCATATGCTAAAAAACATGAAAGTCCAAAGAGAAAAGAAACATAACACACACACACACACACACACACACACACACACACACACACTAGAATATAAAATGGAAATTTTCTTACAAAATCAGAGTTATAGATCCAACTCAAAAGCGAACAGTCATACAATCACAGGGAAAACAACACATGTAATACACAGGGAAAGGAAATCAACTGTCTTTGGAGTAAGCTCAATTGTTCAGTAGACTTATGTCTTTGTAACTGTCTTAGAACTATTTCTTACTTCATGGGGAGACTGAGAGGAAGGTACACAGAGTTTCCCTCTGACCCATCACACACATGCAGAGCACCCTTCCACAGAACAGCAACGATCCATGAAATCTATCACATAACCTGCATTTGTCAGAGTCTCCTGTCTGTGTTTTCTTGTGATTCAGCCAATACTGTTTAAAAACTTGCTATAGATGTGATATGACCAGCATCTATAGAGAAAGTAGAAAATATGTATAGTTAGTATTTAGGAATATATAATATCCATTCTACTTAATTTTTCCAACACCTTTTGCCTGGAGATACCTATAATTATAGAAGAGTTATTCTTTTCTACTCATTCTTAATTCTTTCCAGATTTTTTAAGTATAAAATTTATCAATGCTATTTATAAGCTGTTTTTAACTTGTCGGTATTGCAAAATCCTGTCTTGAATACTTTAAGAGTAATTGTCTTTGGTTTTGGGCTCATGCATCCTCTTATTTTGATGATTTGTAAATCAGACATTGTGTTCTCTGCCTGAATGGACTTGAATACTTCAGGAAAACAATGTGGGTCTCATTGCATGCATTTTATGCCGAGTGACATACTAGCATCTGCTTCATTTCCGTTTTAAAAAGCCAACTAGCATTTTAATTCCCCCAGGGCCTAGAATTATCACTTTAGGAATCTTGGCAATCTTTCTTACTAGTAGAGTTACATGCTGGACTCAAGTCGGAGATCCCTCAACAATCCATTTTCACTATAAAAACAAATGATGCTCCAGACAGCACCCAGCACATCTTGCACAGGATTCAAAATGAACACATCACACACTGGTCTCTTATTGCCTCTTATAGGAATTTTATTTGTTACAAGCCCGAGGCAGCACATTCACTGGTGTCTTTATTGCTAACTTCAATCAACAACCTGTTTTAGTGCATGCTATGTGGAACTCAAATAGCCCCCCAACTTTTGTGGTATGTGTATAACCTCTCCAAACTGATATTCAGGAGGCCTCTACAGGTGAAACTCTTTTGACAGTGCCTCCAATCAGGAGACATTAGAGGTAGTGTGGGATTGTATGAATCTCTTGTGTACTCGGAAAGTTTTCTTGGGAAGTTTCAAATGTTTTCCTGAGCTAACAAAGATTCCATAGAGGTACCAAAATAATTACACATGAAACTGGACTGAAAATAACTTTTCTCATCACTTTTAGGAAGAAGAGGCTTAAATTTAGAATGTTTTCTGCACTCCAAATCCACATGTGTATTCTATATTCTGCAGCCCTGCTTAGAGCCAGTTCACAAGGGGAGACTTGAAGTGCCTAGTGCATGCTTCAAAGACATTTTACACAATACCAACACATTTCATTTTTATTGGCTCAAACCCCAATGATTGCATTTGCAATTTAATTAAGGCGGGTCTATTTTTAGAGTTTGTTTTGAAGGACTGGTAGGAAAGAGACAGGTTGTTCCTCTCACTACCCAGGAGGAAAACACACACACACACACACACACACACACACACACACACACACACACACCAAATCAAAGCTGGGAAATTATTAAGAGAAAGCAAATTATCCTAGAATTAAGCACTGCTTCTGATTTTTACACTGCATGCATTTATTTTGAATAAGTTCAAGGATATTTTTATTTGTTTGTTTGTTTTCTCATTTTAACTATTGCCTTTTCTTGAGAATACTGTATACAGAAAAAGAAAAGATTGTTAGAGACATGGCTTGGTAATTATGATCAGTTGCTCTCTTCACAGAGCACCTAGATTCAGTTCTTAGTACTCATGTGGCAGTTTACAACCTCCTGTAATCCCAGTTCTGTAGAATTCAATGCCCTCTTCTACCTTCCATAGGCACTGACTCTATGTGGCACATTTACCTATGTGCAAGCAAAACACTCACACACATAAAATAAAGATACATATGTATATAAAAATAATGATTAAAGAAGTGGTCATGAACTTGAAAGGGGTTGAGGGAGACACTAGAAGAGTTAAGAAAGAGAGAAAGGGAGTGACTTAAATATATTACTTATATATGAAATTTAAAAATATGAATAAATAGTAAAAAGCTTGGGAGAAAGAATGAACTGAGTATGAAATGCAGCATGGGGCATAGTTTTGCTGCTACTGCAACCTTTCATTTTCTTCTCTTTTGATCTAATTAAAACACTCTCCTACGATCTACATGGTGTTCCTTTCAAATGAGAATCTTTTCATTGTAGCCATCACTCTATAAATTACAAGCCTTTTCCTTTTAACAAAGGCAGTTTAACAAATCACAGAAAAGATTTGCTGAGATATTTTTTTGGCAGTCCTGAAATTAAAACAATTAGGCGGCACACACTTCTGATTAATGGTGAGTATAGATATTTGGGCTGGCCTAAGGGAAAACCAATTAAGTGTCTAGTAGAGGTGATAATGAATCTCTTCCCTTGAATTCATCTAAGCCTTCCATAGATGCTCAGCCTCTGCTTTAATGGCATGCTGTCTTTTGAAATTAACTGCTATGTGTGTGGGGTCTCCATCAATACACTATGAGCCTCTTCTAGCTTCTGGGAAATTTCACGGGCCAATTTCACTCTTTATTTCTAGTGTTATTGCTAGTCATGTTCAGCTCAAAGGGACACTTTTCCTCAAAAGCTAAGGATATCACAATTATCACTTTTATCACAGGAGGCAAAGGAACTAATGCTACCAGGCCACAGTTCCTTACTGTAGCACTAGAGATAATTCCATGGCCAGCAGTGCCTACTATATGCCTCTAATCAAGCATAGGTTTTAGTTTTATTGCTCTGTTATAAGATACACAGAGTTGGAAATTTAAAGACAATTTCAAAGCAACTTGTCATTATTGCATAGAATGTGCATCCAAACATAGTCCACACAACACCAAACAACACCAAAACCTACAAAAGATCCCAAATATTTATTAAATTCAATTGATTTCCCCAACAAAGATATGTCAGTAGAAAATAGATCTGAAATCAATAAGCAGCCAACAATTCTACAAAGCTATGACACCTATGAAACACAATGATTAGCATAGCATGATAACTCTAAGGGTGCAGAGGAGGCACATGGCAGTAGCCAAAAGGGTCTCTAATTGTATTAAAACTTACCAGGAGGAAAATCATGCCTGGTAATTCAAATATAGCCAAATGCCCAGAGGTAATAAAGTGAGGGATTTGGGGCAGAAATCCCCAAACTGACACTTTACTAAAACAGCATCTCCTAAAAACATATTCTTTTTACACCCACAGAGAACTGCAGTCCTTACTCCCTACTAAGAGAATTGCTCAAATCATTGTAGAAATGGGGACAGAAAGACTGTCAGAGTTTGCTGTGAGATTGTATCTTTTAAGTTGGTGACAACTTATAAATTTCTCCACTATGATTGCCTACCAATGAAATAATCAAGTCCAATAACAATCATTGTGCTAGTATGGTCAGGAAAAACTCAACACACGTCAACCCTACAGAAGGAACTACAGACAACTAAACAATGCTGTGGTTGGGAGAAAAGTCTTCCTTACATTAGAGTACGCTAATTGGTTATGTAATAACAAATGATCTGTCCTGAAAACATACATACTAGTAACATTATACAGACTGAGTGGGTTGTGTTTATGCATTAAAGGAATTATCTATCTATCTATCTATCTATCTATCTATCTATCTATCTATCTATCTATGTTTATATAATGATAGTATATATAATACATATAATACATTTTATATATTCAGGAATATTATATATTTAGGATTATATATCCATAGACAGACAGATAGATAGATAGATAAAAGATAATAGATAATAGATAGAGATAGATAGATGATAGATAGATAGATAGATAGATACATACATACATACATACATACATACATACATACATAGTAGATAAAAGAAAATTAATGGCCTGGCAGTGGTGGCACACGCCTTTAATCCCAGCACTTGGGAGGCAGAGGCAGGCAGATTTCTGAGTTCGAGGCCAGGCTAGTCTACAGAGTGGGTTCCAGGACAGCCATGACTACGCAGAGAAACCCTATATCGAAAAACAAAAAAACAAAACAAAACAAACAAACAAACAAAAAACAAAAAAGAAAGAAAATTAATGAATAAAAGAGGCTGTGAATATGAAGTAGTAAATGGTTTTGAAGAAGACAAGAGAAGATAGAAAATTAAATAATTACACTATGATCAAAAAATCTAAAAACATAATTACAAATAAAAATATTTTACAAAAATTAATTCCTTTAGAAATCAATGTGTTGAAGTTGGCTAGGGGTGAAAAAGTAATGTTAAATTTTTATAACCTAGTATCAGTTACCTTAATAGTAATCCTCTTTCTTGTTGTTGTTGTTGTTTTGTTTTATTTTCGAGGCATGGTTTTTCTATGAAACAATCATGCAGATCCTTGAACTTATTTTGTAGGCCAAGTTGGCCTTGTACTCACAGAGGTGTGCTTGCCTCTGTGTCCTAAGTGCTGGGTTTAAGACATATGCCACCACATTTAACTGATGGTGACCACATTTATCTTTAAATAGTTTTTGTTTGCTAAATTTAATTTGATGAGAAATCAGTTTCTCTTTAAAATGAAATATGTGTTGTCCATCCATCCAGTTCATCTGGAAGGAACACTGAGCAAGCATTATAAGCAAAATAGATCCCAGGAATTCCTAGTAAAAAATCCCTAACCCCAAAATTTTCATTTCACACATACATTGTGGGACATGTATACAGACACACACAACTAAATTTTATTAAATACAGTGTAATGATTGTTTATATTTCTAGTATTCCTTAAGAAGAAGAGTGTTATCATCCAAGCCAAAAGAATCAATGTAAGCAGAAAGGAGTCAACTGAATCATCACTATAGGTGCTAACCATTTGATATGTACACACTTCATTCAAGATGTAACTCATGATAACACCTGTGGTCCACTGTCCACGTTTTCCAATGCATGCAAAACAATGTCTTTGTAATGTCAGGATAATTTTACTTTGTAAAAATACAAAACCATGTAAATTAAGCAACACTTATTCATAGAAACAATATAATTACCATTTTCAATAACTAATGTGTAAGATTCACTCATGGGAGGGAATTCAAATGGAGATAACTCATTTCTAAAAGTTGTCTGAGGGTGGGGAGGTGGGAGTGGGGGGTATGTGGGGGAACATCTTCATAGACGCAGGAGGAGGGGGGATGGGATAAGGGGTTTCTGGGTGTTGGGGGGAATGGGGTAAGGGGGTAAAATCTGAAATGTAAATAAAATATCCAATAAAAAAAGGGAGAAAATGTTGTAAGAACCAACATCTTTAATAAAATGTCAGCCCTCTAAAAAATATTATCTTGATACTAAAACTTATTTTGAGAATTGTATATTATAGAATACACAGCCTTGGTGTATCTACTCATCAAGCAAGCTGAGCTGACCTGCTCAAACCTCTTATGTCCTGGAATTCCATCTGGATGCAGTGAAGACACAGCATCAGAGGCTTATCAATTTACTCTTCCTTCCGCCCCTCTTTAATATCTCAATGCCCATAATCAACTTGAAGAAGTTAATGAAGAGTCAGCACCCCCATTCCCTGGGCTTGGGGACTAAGATGGTTAATATTGGGCTGTCTTTCTAGGGAAAAGTAGTGATTTTGTTGGAACAGGGAGTATTAGCTAGGATTTATTGCATAGCCATAACCTAGTGGTAGAAATCTGTATAATTGTTATCAAGATGAAGTTATAATTTCTTAAATTGTACAAAATTTACTTGGATTTCAAATTTAAGGTTTTCATTGGTACGAGCTTCTTAATGATACAAAAGTGAAATGAATAGTGTTACTCTCATAGGTATTGTGCCTGTATAACACATTTAGAAATACAAGACTTAGACCCAGTCCTTCTTTAACTTTTTTAACTGACTTGGGATGATTAGCCTGTGAGTTAAGGGCCTATAGCAAATTCATGGCTTTGAGTTTACTGTTAGGGTGTTTTCTATATTTTATTTAGAAATAGCTGAAATGAGTTAACAAGGCAACAGTCCAGATTACCTTACATGGATAGTTGGTTTTCAAAAAGTCAGAAGTCCACAGAATTGACTTTACAAATATTTCTGTATTAAAGTTCATTTTGATTAGAGACCTGTCTGCTCCTGACAGCTTCCTGTCTTGGATTCTAAGAAGAAATTGAGCATCTTTGGAGTTACTCCAGTTGTGGTGAGACAGCCACTATGCAAGAATTGCCTCTTTCCATCTAAAGACAAATTACTGTCCAGAAAAGGACACACTTGCAGAATAGTCAACTGATTATATCTGCCTAGACAATATATTCTGCATCACTAAGGTCTGTCAGATGATCCTGGGCCAGAAGGCTGAATCAGATACTCCAACATTTTGTAGTATAGGGCCTATACAGGTGTTCAGCAGTCTCTATAAATTGGCTAAGATTTAGAAGCTATGCTTTGTGCTTCCCATAATTTCAATTAACTCTGTCATTCTGGATTTCTGATGGGGTTGAATACTTATAGGCTCATAGCCAATCCTGGCTATTTACTTTGAAAGAAAAGATTTGAGAGGATGATTTTCAGCTGACATTCATTCTAAAGTCAAGAAAAAAAAAACAGGTTCAGAAGTAAGTGTTTTAGTTAGGATAGATGACAGAGATTCTGGATAGTCAAAAAAATGATGGATTGGGTATTAGGACTATCTTGTACCTCACTGGTACAAATTGGTATAATTATGCTCTAATTGTATTTTGAGAGAAAAGTTTTATTTTAACAGGAAGGGTGATATGTAGGAGGAGCTAAGGTGGGAGGAGTACGGAGAGGAAGAGACAGAGTAAGGAGTGGAGGAGAAGGGGAGGAGAAGCTAGTTGATGAGAAAGAGAAAGAGAGAAAAGGGGAGGGGGACATGGAGGCAGATATTAATGTGTCTCCAACAGTCAAAGATAGTTGATATAGCTAGGTTGGGTATTGGGTTACATTTCTGATTGAGCATTACCAAACTTATAAAGCCTTTGATTAACATTTTTTTAAAAATTGTATAAAAGCAAAAAGGAAAAGGGGGCATGAGATAGGGCTTTTCTAGGGAGGAGAAATGGGGAAAGGGGATGGCATCTGAAATGTAAATAAAAATCCAATAAAAAAAAAGAAATTAAAAAAAAAAGAAAGTTGTCCTCTGACCTACACACACAGACATGCACACACACACACACACACACACACACACATAAATATTAAATAAAAATTTTAAAATTACCTATTAATTGATTATCATATACCATGTGTTCATCTCTGATAAAACATACATACAAATAACATTATAAGTATATATTTGAGCTGGACGGTGGTGGCACATGCTTCTAATCCCAGCATTTGGGAGGCAGAGGCAGGAGGATTTCTTAGTTCGAGGCCAGCCTGGTCTACAGAGTGAGTTCCAGGACAGCCAGGACTACACAGAGAAACCCTGTCTCGAAAAAAAATATTTGTATGTTTATAACATACATATACATATGAATAATTAAAAATAGATTCCATAAATTTGAAAATATCTACAAGGTAGACTGGGGGCAGATGGGGTTGAGAAACATAGGGAAGATATTGAGGAAGAAAGGATGAATGGGGAGACCACCTGGAAGAACAACTGGAATAAGTGGAAATTTAAAGGGTAATATTAAAACCTAGGACAGTGAAAATTTCTCAGAATCTAATGAGAACATTCAGTAGTGGAGCCTGAACTGGTCATCTTCTGTAACTAGACAAGGTTACTAACATTGGAACTGGGGCACCAAACCAGTCACACAATCCTCAACCCACACCTGTCCTGCCTGCAAGATGTGCTGGACAATAGTGAATCAGATCTTATGGAAGTGGCCATCCAATGCTGATCTAACATGCGGCCCATGCCAGACACTGCCTCAGAAGCTGGATGGCTCAAAGACCTAACTATGTTAGAACCTATCATGATAAAAAAAAAAAAAGTAAAAAGTAAAAAGCAAATGAAAACCAAATATCAGTGAAATGATTTCTACTGATATTATTATACTATACCCATAGCCAAATCATCATCAGAGAAGTTTCACCCAGCAACTGATGAGAGCAGATGTAAAGACCTATAGCCAAACATTAAGCAGAGCTTGAAGAACCCTGTGGAAAACAAGTAGGAAGCATTGTAGGAGCCAGAGTGACTAAGGGTAACTGGAGAGCACAACCCACAAAATCTACTAAGCAGGGCTTGTATGGGCTAATAGAAACGGAAGCAGCAATCATTAGCCTGTCTGAATCTATGTGAAGTCTTTTCCATTCATTCTGTGGTTGTTTAGCTTGGGAATTTTGTAGGATTCCAAAAAGAGAGAGTAGCAGTAGCTCTGACTTTTTTGCCTGTTCTTATGACTGGTTTCCTCCTACTGGGTTGCCTCATCCAACTTTGGTAAAAGGGTTTGTGCCTCATCCTATTACAACTTGTTATGTCACCTTCAATTGATATCTCCAGGAGGTTTGATGTTTTCTGTAGGGAAATGGAGGAGCAGTAGATCTGGGAGAGAAGCTGAGAGAAGTGGAGGAAGGGGAGGCTGAGATCACAATGTGTTGTATATGAGAAGAATAAATAAAATGAAAACAAAAAATTCAGAAAACCAAGGGAAAATATGTGAAGGGTTGGAGGGAGGAAAAGTAAACGGAAGAGAAATAAGTTTGTAGTTATATCTTCATTCATAACATAGAAATATCAGTATTAAAATTTTGAGCCAGGTTTTCACTATGTAGCACTGGCCTGGAAATCTTTATGTAGACTATTAAAAGTGTGTTAGAATTAAATGTATATGCTACCATATTTGGCCATAAAATATATTTAAATGAGTTCACTCATGTTTAGTTAATGGTTTGATTCATACTTGCTGCTGCAACAGAATGTCAAAGGCTTGGTATTTTTTACAGAAATATATTTTTTTCTTTCTATCCTGACATAAGGCCCATGAGCCAGGCTCTGGCACACATTCATGGATTTTGTGCTGCCTCAATTGTGACAACACAAAACACGTGAGAAGCAATGCTTAGACCAAAACTACTAATATCACAACTAATCCAGCTCCTTAGTACAACCATAACTTATTTCTGATGACAGTCCCAGACAATGTTAATGGTCCAGCCCTCAGCACTGTCACTATACTTACCTACGTCAACAGGAATAAGTTCTGAGAGAATTTTAATCTCTAATGATACATTTTTTAAAATGCAATCTGAGTTGAATGTCTTTGCAATTCCTCAGGGTTCAGGCATTTGCTGCTCACCTCAATTAAAAGCATCTTATCTGTTTTCAAAGTGGGCAGTTATAAATGAAGCATATGCTGGCAGGTTCCCATGTGAATGAAAGTTACTTAAAAAGCTGGTTAAATACAAGAGAGATTAATATTGGACCTTCTGTTGTGTATTTTTCTTCATAGGAATTCACTGGTGCCTCATTGAGAATCTAAGTGTTTCTGGAATTTTCCCACCTACTGATGTCTCTTACTGGATGTTAACCATTCTAAAAAGTATTTACTGTCATCTAATCATTTTACAGATTACTTTCAACACCAATGATCAAATGTTCACATTTCACAGCACTGGCCATTCATGTATTTTATGCAGTCTAGTTACCCACTTGCGCTTGTGCCCCGTATGTTTCCCTGGTCATAGGGACTGAACACAGTACTTTGGAAATGATAAACACTTTGGATGATAACGACAAAATATTACCAATAAAATTCGAATTGTATTGCATGTATTGGTCAATATCTGAAAAAATGACTTGTGCTTTAGTTGCCTGTCTGTTTCTATGACAAAACACTCAAGGGAGTATAATTAAAAGAATGACAGATTTATTTTGCATCAGAATTTTAGAAGCCACCATCCAGGCTCACCTAATTTTCTTGCTTTGACACTTTGGTGAGGTAGGGTTCAGATAGCAGAGAAATGGGCTGTAGCTCATCATGCCTTTGAAAGCTGTGTCTCCACTCTCCTATTCCTTCCCACTAAGCTCTACAACCACCATCTACCTGAAACACAGTTATTATATGAAGGCTAAGTATCCAGTGCTTGGGCAATAGACATGCATGGCATGTACTCACTGATTTGTGGATATTAGCCATAAGGCACATAATAGCCACTATACACTCCATGGACCCAAAAAAGTTAAATAAAAAAGAAGATCCAAGCAAGGGTGCTTGAGTCTCACTTCAAAGGGGGAATAAAATAGCCATAGGAGGCAGATAAAAAGAGGAATCTATGTGGTGGGGGGATAGGAAGGAAAATAGGAGGACAGGATTAGGTGTGGGGAGAGACAGGAGGTAGGGCAAGAGGGCCAGGAAAATGAATGAAAATCTCTAGCTGCCAGATTTAGGATGATGGAGAGAATCTCTGGAAGTCTCTGAGACTTGGGATGGGGGAATTTCCCAGGAGTCAATGCAGTGACCTTATTATTGAAAATGCTAGTACCATAGGGTGACTACCAAGAACAGCAGACACTGGGGAATGGAGTCAGCCAGATCCTAGAGTGCTACAGAGGGCAGAGCTGGAGAATTACCCAAGCCCTTTGGAGGAGCCTAGACATTGGAATAAGTCTGGATGTGTGGATCCCTGATATTGGAACAAGAAGCTGTGAAGTTGAAATTGCCTTGAAGACCTCAAGATGTTAGAGATGCCAGATCTGTGGGATATCTGCCCAAGAAAGCTACTAGCAGGGACTTGAAACAGCCCAAGAGAAAGAATCATGTTGAAGAAGAAAGTTGTGAATCATTGTTGAAAGAACAAAGTTGAAAGGCATTGGACATCAGTCATGGAGACACAGAGTTTGGGACTTGCCCAGAGGGTTTTGATATTGCTTTGGTCTAGTGTTTTCTTATTATGATGCTTAGAATAGTAATATATGTCCTCTGATGTTGGAAGTATGAAATATGGCTTTTGATTTTGATCTGATAGGGTATTTGAGTTAAGTGATTGCATGAGTCTGAGAAGAGACTTTGAACATTGGACTTTTATTATGGGGACATTGAAGATGGATTAAATGCACTTTGCATTATGTTATAGTCACAAGCATGTGAGGGTCAGGGAGTGGAATGTGGTGGTTTGAAGATGTTTGCTCCTCACAGATTCATGGGTTTGAAGGTTTGGCCATAGCAAATGGCACTATTAGGAATTGTAGCCTTATCAAAGTAGGCATGGCCTTTTTGGATAAAGTGTGTCAGTGTGGGGGTAGGCTTTGAGGTCTCCTAGTGATCACAATCTGACTTGTATGGAATCTAGTTTTCATCTGGCTGCTTATGGAGGATAGTGCTCTCCTACTACCTTTGGATCAGAATTTAGTATTCTCAACTCCTCTGGCACTATGCCATGCTTCTTGCCATGATGATAATGAACTAAACCTCTGAAATTGTAAGTTAGCCCCAATGCAATTTTTGTCTTTATGAGTTGTCTTCATGCTGATGTCTTTTCACAGCAATAAAAACTCAAGCTAAGACACTGTCAATCACTCTTACAAATAATTTTTTATATTATTTATAGATGGAAAATAATATTTTCAGTTTCTCTTGGCTTACTAAACTTATCAGATAAATAACCAACTTTAGGATATTATTATCCTTTATTGGACAGGGTTCAAGGCTTCTGTCCATAAATATACTTGGGTGAGGCACAAAAAAGGTTTTGCATGTTAGCAGTGTAAAATTAAATAATCTGATAATTACATTTTATGTCTTCTTCTAAAGTATTAGAATCAGAATATTCTCACATTGCTGATAGAGCATGTATTTCAATAAAAAATAAAAATAAAGACACCCAAATTCTGCTATAAATTTATGCATGCTTTATAGGATTAAGCAAAAGAACTTTTCAAGAAAGTATCCTAAGTGTTGCAGACATACAAAGTAAGAAACTTTTATTCTCAAATCTTTAACTAAAAATGTTTGTTAATATATTAATATATTTATTCATGAGCATCTCAATTGTTTTTATTTTTTCTGTTTGACTCTGCTTTTATTTATGTGTAGGTTTTTATTGTTGTTGGGAGTTCAGATATAGACAGCTGTTGTAACTTTGCTGTTAATGATTATTAGCTCTGAAAAATATTGTATTTGAGGAGTTTCAACCTAAATAATAATTATATTTATGAGTAAAATAATATTTATCCATTTCTATTTTGTATCTATTGTTACAATTTTGACTTGTATGTGTTATTAGAGCTTCCTATGAAATAGGGATGAGGGGTAAAGCCATTGGCTCCCTGTTCTCAGCCTCTGACAGTGTCAGTTTCTTACCATAGTTTTTATGTTAGCGGTAGGGTTGTCAGACACTTCTATTATTGTACAAAGATTTTTACAACTTCTTTTTTGAGATTTTTTAAGTTTAATTTTTTTAAAAAATATTTTTGAGAATTCTGAGTATGCTTGAAATTTTGCCAAGTGCTAGTTCTGAGTATATTGATATGAGAAAATGTTGTTCTAATTTAATGTAAATGACTACTAATGTAAATGACTACATTGAGTATAAAATTATATAATCTGTATATGTTAAGCGTCAAAACAGTAAAAGGATGGTTATGAGAGGATCTATGTAAGTGAAAATATATCCATGTCCAGAGATTTAAAATCTCAGCATTTTACTTTTGTTCTTTAAATTAATTTTTCAGAGTCCAGACATTATCTCCCTCCCTGTCTGTTCTCTGACTGTTCCTCATTCCATACCTCCTCCCCTGCCCCCTCTCCCATCTCCAAGAGGATGTCTCCACTTCCTCACTCCCACACCACCTGACCTCTGCTCTCCTTGGGGCCTCAAGTCTATTAAGGCTATAGTCAGTCTCCAGTAACAACTTTTGTTTTAGTTTGAGTTTTCTTGCTGTGAAATCCACCATGGCAAAAGATTCTTTTTTAAAGGCAAATATTCAATTGAGGTTGGTTTACAGTTTCAGAGGTCCATTATCATCATGGCTGGAACCAAGACATCATGCTGGTGAAGCTTAGAGTTCTACATTTTGATATAAATGCAGCAAGAGATTATTGTTAAAAAGCAGGCAGTATGAGACTAGATATTACATTGAGTAGAATTTGAGCACTAAGAGACATTGAAGCCTAGACCTATGGATCTAGAGACACACTTCAACCAACAGTGCCACACCTCCCAATAGTGCCACTCTCTATTGCCAAGCATTGAAAGATATGACTATTTGAGGATCAAACCTATTTTAAACCACCACAGACTTTAATGTGTTTCACAAGGACATATTGAGAAAGACATCATCAAACCCTTGGTAGCAAGAAAAGTGTATCAAGTAAGATTTATAGATAAAATATATTTTATATAACATGAACATGAAAGGGATTAGATATTGTCTCCAAAATTTTGACTTTACAATGCATTCATGTTAAGTTATTCAAAGAATAATTATTATATATAAATTACATTAATCTTTTTTTCAAGACATGATTTATGTTTAGGAAAATTAGCATTCATCAAAACTATGCAACGCACTGTAAATCTTCAAAAGTATTTCCAGGCTTGTATATTTTCATATGAAAATGTGTCACTGTAACACACACACACACACACACACACACACACACACACACACTTCATTTATTGCTGCATAATTTATCAGGATGTCCAGTTTTATGCTTTCAGGTGGTTTTATATGTCATTAAGTATTCCATAATTTTATAGGCATACATTACTTTTATCATTCAAGAATAATAGAATCTTTGCTCATTTTAGTGTGCCTGTAAATGTAAATATTTTTTTCCTTTTAGACATAGAGTACTTTCTATTTCTGTCTGTCTCCTAATTGTAATTACTTAGTGTTGGCACTAATATATCATTCCTATTCAAGATTTTTCTTTCTATGATTAGGCTGTACATAAAACTTTTTCCAGTTCTTTGCTTCCTTGCAGTCCTTCCCTCTTAACCTTTCCAATAATGACTCCTTAGTTTTCAAAACATTTGGAAATGCTAGGGGAATACTGCAAGAAATTATCTACTTCATGTTTGTTCAAGAACAACTTCCTGTCTGATCTTTGCTTTTTCCATGAGCAACAACTTGTTCTCTTGAAAATATACTCTAACAAATCAAGGCATAGAATATTGGGTATCAGTGTGAAAGAACAGAGATTTGGTGAAACTATTTCAGTTTAAACGAAAAGTGTTTTAAACACTATTTGTACTATTAAATTTCATAAACATGCCACAAAAGAGAATACAACAGAAAATATAAAAAAAATGATACTTTATATTTTAATAAATTTTATTTACTCATAAATTATATACATGTTTCTCTCTGTGGATATGTAAATGCAAATATATGTACCCATAGACAATAAATGTATGTTCTATCTTAGAAATAGTATTAGAGTTGGCTGTGAACCTGTCTTAGTTAGGGTTTTATAAATGTGAAGAGACACCATGACTATGACAACTTTTATAAAGAAAAACATTTAATTATAGTTGGCTTACATTTTCAGCAGTTTAGTTTATTATCATGGTAGGAAGCATGGCAGTATGCAAGCAGACATGATTTGGGGACAGATGAGAATGCTACATTTTGATCTACAGATAGGAGGAGACAGTACATCACACTGGGCATAGTTTGAGCATAGGAAAACACAAAGCCCATCCCCAAAATGACACAGTTCCACCAACAAAGCCAAGCATACTCCAACAAGGCAAACTATACTCCAACAAGTCTATACTTTCTAATAGTGCCATTCCTTATGGGCCAGATATTCAAACACATTAGTCTCTGGGACCTATACTTATTCAAACCATCATAGAACCAACTGTTGTAGATGCTTGTAGTTGGGTCCACTGACAAAGTAGTACATATTCATAACTACTGATGCATCTCTCCCACTCAAATTGTCACTATTTTAAACTGGAGAGGAAATTGGCCAAGAAACATGACAATCTGCTTCATTACCATTGGAGATAAAAAAAAAAAGTGTAGCGAGATGTTGTTAGTGGCCAGGGAGACACAGGCTAAACCTATTTTTAAAATACAAGGAACACCTTGTAGAACAGAGAATCAAAAAAAGAAGTTATAATGACTCTAGTATTTTTTCTTAAAGGACAGTTATTCATTCCTAACCATGAACTGGTCTAGAAATCAATACAATATTAAAAATAAAAGTCCTCATTTGAAGGCTGGTTCTGGACATTTTTCAGAGACATTTTGAAGTTAGCTGCAATTCTCTATGATATTACACTAGCAAGAGATAAATTTGGAATTAGATCTGGATTTCAAACAAGTGTTAGTACATGGGTTGAGGCTCTTTTAATTTTCAAGAAAATTACTTGTGTGTGTGTGTGTGTGTGTTTTTTTACAGTATTTAATACACACTTTCTATTTGTGTTAGTGGGTTAAAATCTGGCATGTCAGTTATGGAGGTCTATCAATGAGCTTTTGTTTTATTGTCCAGAATATCTCAGAAGCGTGGTATTCAGAAAAAAGTTTGCAAAAACTTGGAAGAAATGAGTCAGGCTTTAAGAAGAAACAAGAGGGTAGTGGGCTTCATTATTGCTAGTATAACATCTTTAATTACATTAATTGCTGGTACCACTGCTTCTACAATTGCTGTGACACAAAAAGTTAAGACAGCTCTTTTTGTTAATCATTTAGCAAAAAAAAAAAAATGTTACTAATGTGTTGATATACAAGAGGATTTAGATAGGCATTTGGAAGAACCAATTGATACTCTTTATCCTATTCAAATTATTGGAAGAAGGGTCAGAGTTTAAGTGTAAGGAGCCATCTTAAGTGTCATGCCAAATACCATTGGATTTGTGTTAGTTCTAAAATTTACAGGGGCAGTCATTATAATTAGGAAACAGTTTAAAGACACTTGCTGGATATTTGGTATATTTCTAATACATCTTTGGATACTTTTAATTTGCATAGCTTAGGAATTTCAAGAATGCTGTTTTGCTGAGCTTTAATGCAGCAGATACTGCTGATAAAGTTGCCCATGGCCTGAGGTCAGTATTTCTATTTTGGTCAAACTTCAAGAATAGCATAAATAGCTTGATCATGCTAGCCTTTTTTGTCCTGGAAATACTTTTATTCCTGCCTATAATGTTAAAGCTTGTCTTTAACAACATCAACATGCTGTTAGCCAAAGTACATGGCTTGAAACTGAAGATAGGCCCCAGATAAAGTTGCTAACTTAACAGGTTGGCAAGCCAAGGACGGGTAAGTTTCTGCACAGAGCTTTACCAACTTAAGACATAAGTGCATTGCTTCTGATAATGCATATTCCATGATGGGTAAGGAAGGCATTCTTGTCTGAATGAACTAAGACAGATTCAGTCTTGTTTATGAAATAACAAAGGGGGAGAGATGGAGAGTTCTGGGGCTGCTTGTCAAGAATCTGACATGAGCCAAGGACAAGAAAATTGGCTGCTTGGCAGGAATATGACATTGGACAAGGACAAGGAAGTGGGTTTCAGGAAAGAATTTGACACTAGACTAGAACAAAGAAGTAGTTTCAGGCAGGAATCTAAATCTTAGGCTAGATCCAAGAAGTAGTTTCAGGCAGGAATTTAAATATTAGGTTAGACCAAAGAAGTAATTTTAGGCAGGAATCTAAATAAGTAAGATTCAGACATGAAAATGAGTTTGGACTGGGACAGAGGAGTAGGCTCAGATATTTTACTCACCCTGATAAGCCATTAAAAACATTAATCATGGGAGTGTTCACAGAACTTTGTTTATTGCCTTGTTGTTCTTTGACTATTTGTGTGTATTGTCTTGCTTGTTCCTTGACTATTTGCATCTATTGTATTGCTAATTCCTCAACCTAGACCTGACTTTAATACTTGCAGATAATTAAAATACTATAAAAGCAAAAAGGATGGGATAGTGGATTTCTAGGAAGAGGAAATAGGGAAAGTGGATGCTATGTGAAACATAAATAAATAAAAAAATAAAATAAAACCACAAGGAACACAAGGCCAAAATCATCAAAGGAAGATGAGAGGTATAGAGGATTATTATTAGATTAAGTGAACAAGATAAATACGAGAAAAATAACCAAAATAATTCGTGAAAAAACAGGTATCTTCTTCTGATGATAAATACAGAATTTGGGAATCTTATGTTCTGTAGAAATTTGTCTCTGTGTCTGTACATCCTTGTACAAATGAGCAAATACCTCTTATCTTTAAGTCACACTTAGCAGAACTTCTTCATTATGATTAGGTTTTGTTTCTTTTAATTTCAGAAGGAAATTTAGAAAGAAATTTTTGGGTAGGATGATATGTTATCAATGAAGAATTCTTGCATAAATAATAACCATGTACAAAACATAAACTGAATTTGTTATTCAGGTAATGTTTGTTGTGCTTACTAAACCAGAAAAATAGCTCTTGGTGTGTGCTTAATGGTGTGAAGTGAACCTGAATGATTCTGGCTGCTGTGGGTTCAATATACAGCTGTGTTTCTGAAGATGTCCTTTTTAAATATATTTATTCTGAAAAAATCCATATATTTTTAAGAAAAATGGAAACAAATTTTTAAAAATGTAACAGTGATAGTTTTTCTCCTTCTTAGAATCATTGTTCTCATTTCACTTTAAAGTGGACATTGAAAATGTGGAGCCATTTTAAGCATATTTTCAACATTTTAATGCCTATAGTACTCCCATAGTAAAATGAACTAAATAAAATTGCACATAACAGTGAAGAAAATTTATGAGGTGAGCAAAATATGTATATAGAGATTGTGCGTGTCTAGGTCAACAAGAGGATTCTAGGAATAGTGTGACTCCTAAACTCTGAATGTCTTTGTATAAAGTCAAGGTTACCCCATTTGTGAGTATGTGTCTTTGATTGGGTCATGGTGTCCTACTATTATTGTGTGTTTACGTTCAGGGTCTTTGATTTAAGAAGTTGCTACATATGAAGGAAAAGTAACATAATTGCATAATGTTCACTGTAATAATAAAGCCTGGCTTTATGGTTACCCTTCTCATTGCAGCACTCATGAGGTGAAGACAGAGGCAAGTAGTTGGTTCTCTGTGATTTTGACGCCAGCCTGGTCTACAAAGTATGAGGCCAACTAGTATAATATCCTGTCTTAAGAAAACAGAAACAGAAAAAATAACCAGAAAGAAAGAAAGAAAGAAAGAAAGAAAGAAAGAAAGAAAGAAAGAGAGAGAGAGAGAGAAAGAGAGAGATGGGGGAAGGAGGGAGGGAGGGAAAAAGGGAGGGAGGGATTAAGAAAGGAAGGAAAAATTAACTAAAATTCTAATGTATTATTTCACTTGTGTTGATATTAAATGTTTTCCCTTCTAAAATAAAATGTGTGAAGCCAAGATACTCATCAGATCTAAAAAATGTTATATGTTTGATCTTTGAAAAGAAAGGTGATATAGTTTTCCAGGCTGGCCTCAAACTCACTGTATAGGTGAGGATAATATTGAAACCTATGTCCACCTCTAAAGTGGCTGCATATCAGGAGTATACCACAGCAGATTTTGAAATTTTAAGTGATATTCTTCTACTTCCTTTCAATGGGAACAAGTGACTCCTAATAGAAACTTTTGTTAGAGCCATGGGGCAGCAATTACTAAGATAATATCCTAATATTTTGAATTGATTTTAAAATATCCTCAACAAATTCCATAACAGGTAAGTTGGAATTCTCAGCAATGCTGAGTTCATGTACATTGCCTTGCCCTAAAGTTGTATTTTTAAGTCTGTAAATGAAGTTAAGCACTAGATGAAAGTTGCTATTTCCTAATTTTTATACATTAAGAGAATCAAGGATACTTGCTTCAGAATGCATTATTTTCCACTTCAATATTTAGAGTCATGTAGATAGCATTAAGTCAGAATCAGCAGTGATGTCTAATCAAAGCTAGAAATCATAGAGCTTGGCCAGAATGCAGGAAATAGATACAGGTGGATGCCAGGATATTTTAGTGGATTGGAGCAATCAGCAGTTTCAAAAGTAGGTTTCATGTACCAAGAAAGATATGGGCAGGAAAAGTGACTTTAGAAACTGCCAGCTGTGACAAGCCTGATTAGTAGTGGCATAGTCTTACTATACCATCTGTGATGTGTGTAGTTTCATTACAATTTGCTAGAACACGGGGACCTACAGCGCTGCACTTGGCCGTGTTTCAAGCATTCAGGCATGTAACAATGTAAAGATAATTTGCTCCATGCTACACAATAAGTTAAGGAAACTATAGACATGTAATATTAAATTTTAAACAAATTAATAGAAAATAGAAACTAAATAGTGAAAATAGGACCAATTTAATAAAACTTCAAACTTGTTTGAATATATTTTTGTGTAGTATGAAATTGAGGTTCATGTGTGTGAGTAAATGTGTGTGTGTGTGTGTGTGTGTGTGTGTGTAAAGGCATGATGCTCATGTTGATTGTATTCCTTAATCAAGTTCATTTTAAATACAGTTTCTTATTGAATCAGGAACTTATCTTTGTGGTCTTGTCAGCCATCTTGCTCTAGTAATTTCCTGTCTCTGCCTCCCACCTCTGATAGAACTGGAAACGAAGTATCACATATACTTGGATTTTAAGTTGCCTTCTGGAATTCAAATTCCATTCCTTATGATATCATTACAAGTACTTTACCCTTTGATTCATATCCCTAACTTATTAGAATTCAATTTTGATGGGAAAATAGTTAACTCATTTGTATATTTTAAAAATTAATGTCAATTGTTTGGCTAATAACTTAATATGCATCAATGGTTTTGAGACATGATGGGTCTGTTTATAATGCTTTCTATTACATTAAAATGACATTTAGAAAAGCTAAAATAATTTTAAGACTTTCACAGTAATAAATTTTAAAAAATTAAGAAAAAGATGTTTATCAAAGGGCTTATTTCACATATTCAAATTTTTCATTTGTGCTTCATTTAAAAATGAAACTATGTAAAGCAAAGCAGATATCTGAATAGTCCATATTATTTTAGTCTACTATAACTATAATAACTGTGTTTAGGTAGATATGCTTTAATCATACTCAGTAACTTGCTATTAGAATTAAGCTCCATTCTTAACTCTATATAGAGAATATTGAAGGCATGAGTAAAGACTCTGGTTATTAGACGCAGACTAAAGATCATAGATGGGTGCTTCTTACCTGGATATGGGGGAAAACTTGGGTTTAATCCAAGGAAACAAATATAAGAAATACAGATCAGGGTGTCCAAATATCACAGACCGAAAAGAAGAATGGGGAAGAGGAATAAATGATGCTGGAATAACAACCCCAAAGGTAAAACGTAACTTATAATTTGCAATTCCTTAACATAACCAGTCTCTATCTCTTTTTTGATGTTTCTAGAACCAAGCTATAAATCACAAGGAGGATATAAAATCCAAAGAAAACAAAATAAGTATAGTAACCAAACAAAGCAACGGTCTAATGAATAACAGAAGAAAATTTGAATTCTATGTCTGGTTTCACAATGATGTTCATTATTTCACAGAGATTTGTCAAAGTTATTGCATTTTTCTTTCATTGTTTTGCTGTGTAGATGCTCTCAACAATGGCTTGAACATACATCACTTCTCAAAAATGTATTTTCATCATTAAAATTGATGTTTGCAAATTATGTATGGCTTTATATGTGATATAATGACACTATAGTCTACTTTGTATGTGAAAGTTGATCTAGAAACTGCTACATGGGTATGAGACCTGTAGGCAAGTTTATAATCTCAGCTCTAAGAAAGTGATTGTGGTTGAACCTAGATTTCTGAATACACTTAGTTGTTTTGCTTTACAACTCCTCATTTCTATAAATTTCTTATTTATTTTTTAAAATGTTTTTAACTGAAATAGAATTATTTCACTTTTCTCCTTCTACACATCCCAGGTCCCCTCCCCTAACTTGTCTCATGTTTCTTAAATTTCAAGTTAAGGCTCTTTGTCTTTGATTTTTTCTACATACAGGATACCATATATGAATGCATAGTATAATATATTAATACAACCTATTGGGTTCACTGTTATTATGTATATGTATATGGATTCAGGTCTGTCCATTCTATACTTTGGAACCAATAAGGAGTGCTACTCCTGGAGCTAGTAAACTGATGGGCATTAGTAAAGAATATACTGTAGTAGAACAGTGTAATTCCTTACTGCACTCGAACTCTTATCCTATTTTACCCGCACGTAAGTGTAGCTGCCACCCCTCACCAAAGAAATTTCTCTTTGCAACAAATGGAACCTACCAAAGAAAACCACAGCTGGACACATGGAGATACTAATAAATCTCAGGGATCCCAGCCACAAATTTATTTGCATTATAGTGCTTGCAACTATGTTTCAAAGTCTATCTTAAAATGGGTGGAAAGATTGTAAGAACCAGAATACTAAGAACTCTGCTGTGGAACAGACTCCTTTAGAAGTAGCTACATATGAAAGATGAGAACAATAACAATTATCAATAGACTTATTAAAGTGTAAGGGAGAAAATACATTCTTTGTATAGAATTTTTTGAGGTTTATACAGTGAACTATGTTACCTATCATTAATCTCTACCTTCTAGCTCCCCACAGCTCCTTTCTCCAAAACATTTCCCTCTCAACTTCATTACCCTTATTGTTTCTCTTATTCCTCCTCCTTATCCTCCTAATTTTCCTTGTTCTGCCCATCCTCATCTTCCTCATCTTTCATGTTCTCCTAATTCTACCAGTCCTCCACGTCCTCTTCATCAGTGACAGTATCATGTGTTTTTTTTTTTTTTTTGAGATCTTTGTGGATTTCTGTCCAATAAGTTACAAATATGTTTTCTATGAATATCAGTATGATTTTTATGTAATAATTCATGCCATCTGAGGGATTCATTGCCTATCTATGCAGTACATTTTTGCTCAAACATGGTCTTTTAAAATTAGATTTTGAAATTAGTTTACTAAGTAGTGGACTTTTATGAAGCTTAACATATATCCTTAGTATTGATTAATCAACCTGAGGAAATGACTCTTCTCTGCAGTTTTCCCATCCCCATTTTTTATCAGACCTTTAATGCCCAGTACCTCTTCATACTTCTTAACCCATCTTACATGTCTTCTATTATATCTTTAATTTTTTAAAAATTTGATTGCAATATAATACACTTCTACATGCCTGTTTTTGTACCACCTCTTAGGGTTGACCCTCTTACCCACTTCCTGGATTTTGCAAATCACTTGTATCCATTCCTGGTAAAGTTTTTAGGCCCTTAGCATTCTACTCCTCTATTTTTATATAACCTATAATCTACTATCAAAAATGATTTAGTAAATCTACAATCACTACAATAATCCCATTTAATTTCTTTGCTTCAATATGTGCTTTATATTGAACACAAAACAAATGACTGGAAGGAGTGTGTATTGTTTGTCTTTTTGAGCCTCAGTTATTTTATTTTTCCTACTACAGAGATACACATTCATACTCATTTCTGCTCTATTTTTACTATCAAAGAAATGGAACTAATTCAGTTGTCCACCAACAGCTGAATGAATAAGAAAAACATGATAGTGGCATGTTTACAAACTTCAGCATTACATAGATGTAAAGAAAATGAAATTACAAAATTCCCAGTAAATCAATGGCATTACAGAATTCTTAAACCAAACTGAATGGCCTTCAATGGCTTCCAAATGGAGACATTAAACTTTGCTGTATTATAACAAGCTCTATGGAAAGATTATTCCATGTATTAGATTTTTTATTCCATAATTAATATTAGAGCCATTATTGCAGGTTATTTAAATACTAATTTCAATGAATTAGTTAACCAAAAATATATAAATTCATTGCAGAACTAAAATATTCAGGAACATGGAGAAGTTAGAGAATGATGTTTTTATTTTAGTAGATTTTACTTACTGAATACCTGATATAATACCATGCTAGTTAGAAAATGACAAAACATGACTTGCACAAAATACATGAAGTTCAAAAAGCTAGAAACCAACTGAAAACTATTAATTATATGTTACTTTATCAATAACTTTTCTTCCTATGCATTATACAACATGTCTATCACTGAGCAAATATATTCCTTTTTGTTTTTCAAGACTCATGAATGATACATAAAATACCCAGTAATACTGGAAAAGATGTAGTTTGAGTATTTTACACCCATCCCAGGGCTGAAACTATGAAACAGATTTGCACATAAAAACTGGGAAGTGGGATCTAGAAGGACAGAGGTATCAGAACCTATTCAATGTGCACAAACTGGTTTATGTCTGTGTCAGCCTGACTGCCATGTGAGTCATTATTTTTTTCATTGATCAGATGATCAAGACTTGTGGATTAAGGTGACTATTATTCCATGTTGACAGAGAAAGGATTGTTGGAGCTACAGCTTGAATAACCTAATATTAATAATAAACTCTTCCATAGATTATGGTCTTAAAGACTCTTGTGTACATAATATAATCAGTAAAAAACAAATAATCTATCTAACTGAATAGATTTAAGCAAACTACAGAATGTGAGAATCTATTTGGCCCATAAAGAAGGAATCAGATGTCAGCACACACTTCTTTCTTCAAAGTAATTGAAAGAAAGTATGAAAGCACATTCATTTCCACAGTTTAATCATCCAAAACTTTGCATGAGTCATGTGCACTATTTATGTCTCTGCCATGATTAAAAGAAATTCTCTTTAGTACTTAATCCTGAATTAGTTATTCATAAACTCAGTTTGTCAATTTTCAAGGGGCAAATAATTTGATACTTGGACTAAAACTCCTTTTTGGGTATTAACCTCTATCTTTGCAGTATTTATAAGTAGGTTCTAAGATGCTCAAATTTCTGAAAAAAAAAAAACACATATGAAACAGACATATTTTATTAGAATGTCTGGACCAAAGAGTTAGCAAGCAAGGAGACTGGGGCCCTGAGATAGGTCAGAGTCACAAAGAAAATCTCAGTGCATGGGTAGGAAAGCGAAGAAGCTTTAGATGAAGGAATGTCATTTGCTTTACTTTCTTTCTGGCTAAATGTCAAGAAGTTCAACTTATCAAAAAAATGACAGGAAAAAGTTTGAAATTATTATCAAATTGTTTGCATAGTAACAGTGTTATTTTTTCTCAACTAATTGAAATGAAAGCATTCAAAACAATAACTGTCCCATGCTTACTTGTGGTGGAAATGTAGACAACATTGTAGTCTAGTATCTAAGCTTGTGGTATACACCTATATACGCTTTACAACTTCATCTATAAAAATCACAATTTTACGATAGAAAAGTGAGTAAGATCACCCTTATTTTTAAAAAGCTATACTTATGTTTTAGATTAATTTATCTGATAATTTTGTACATGAGTACTTACTTACATCCTTTCCATCTCTTCTGAACTCTTCCTATCCCTCCATAGTCTCTTTCAAATTCATGACATATTTATATTTAATTAATAGTATTACATGTGAATAGACACAGAGAGATACACACAAACACGGAACTTTTGAGTCCATTCAGTGTTGTTCATATATGCATGTTTTCAGGGATGGTTACTTGGTAAAGAATATCCTGTGAGGAACTTGTCCTTGAAGGAAAATGCTTCTACATGTCTTAGCTTCAGTTGATTGCCTATGTCTCTTCAACTACAGGTGGGGTCTTGTTAGATTGCTCCCATTTATTTGGCCATTTCTCTTATCTCTCATTGTGCAAATATGGTTCAGGTAAACATACTGTTGCCTAATTTCATGAGGGAAACTTCTTAGGTGTCCTGGGCTTTCTGAATCATTTCCGTGGTATCCTCTAATTTTTAGGTATAACTGTTGCAAAGTAGATGTGCCATCTGGAACTGGGTACTTAATTGTCACTTATCCTCTGCATTTTGACCCATTATTGGATCTATCTAGTCTCCATCTGTTTCAAAAAAGAAGTTTTTTGATGGAATAATGGGGGAGACACTTAAGTCTGGATATGAGTAATTATTTAGGATACAGTTAGAAATTGTATTGATTTAAGAAAATAGCAGTTAGTCTGTTCAGTTTCCTACAAGATCTCTTCATTCACAGATTAGCTAGCAAGGTTTACAGTATAGGGCTTGAATTCCCTCCCACCCATTTACATTAGATTGCTGTTACTCATCTTCAAGATAAAAGAGCCACTATTGTACTACTGGGACAGTTTGTCAGGCAATAATTGTTGTGATTCTTATACTTAACATGTGGATAAGAATATTAGTTGCTTTTGTCCCTTATAAATTTGCATATTACATCTGTTATTCTAAAGACAAGTCTGCAGGGAGAAGGTTTCAAGATTAGTTGCATTTAGATTTCTTCAAGTCCTGCACTCAAAATTTGTGGGATGCTCAGAAACAGAGTCACAACTTCAGGTTCTGGGAGGTAACTAAGGGTAACAGCAATAGAAGATATTTTAGAGAAGTCTCCTGAGTACCCCTGAGTAACAACTTGAAGGAAGGTTTTCCATGTTTGTCACTGGAAATTTTGTTGTCTATGACTCTAGGGAGGAGCATTATCACTCCACATGTTCATATACATGTATGTAATATATATTTTACAAAGATTGTAAAATAATATGTTCCTATGGCTTTTTCAAACAACAGCAATAAATATCTTTGCACCTAATTTCTATAATTTACTTCAAATTTAGCCCTTGTTAATTTTTGAATACTCCTGTTTAAGTATTACATTGAGTACTTGTATCTTTTGTGCTCAGTAGTCAGGATACTTAGAAGAGGAAGGCATAGAAGGGTGCTCATTTTCAGTGGATTTGTTTTCAGGCAAGATATAACTGAAGAAATGACCGTGTTTCCACAGCAGGCATGAACTTCTGTTCTCATGTATATTGGGGATCTGGTTGTCATCTGAGTCCTGATCTCTTTTTGAAATTCTCAAGATACTAAAAATTTATGTAAACTTTGCCATCAATGATTATTTCAAGACAATTATTAGGCTGCCTTGCAATTTTCAAAGCTCAGATGTACTATCAGTTTAATTTTCTGAAAATTACCATATCTAGACATTGAGTGCACCATCGAACTTTACAGCCTATGCCACTGAGGTCCAGGTTCACTAAGCAACAAACTTCTCCAAAATGACCGTGCATCCAATGTCCCTTAGGCACAGGTAAATGCCTATTTGTGGCAGTCAGGATAGACTGGAGAGAAAATTAATAGAAAATTTACCAGGAAACCGTAGATATAGTGTTAGCTTACAAGACTCAGATGTGAACTTGACAAAATTTCTACTGTAAGGAGTACTTTTTTCCATCTCCATATTCAGCTCTACTGCATAGTATAGACATTTTGTACAATAATTACATTGCCAAATTAGATTGATAAACTTTTTGTAAATTTGTATATGTAATAGTTTGCCAACAGGGCAAGGAGAATAAAACAAGTCAGGGGAGAGAATGAGAAAATGAATTTGGCAAGAAGAAGCTTAATTAAATATGCATTGGCAAGGAAGAATAAGTAAACAAGACATGTAAAAGAAAATCATGATTTAGTCTCTCAAGGAAATTTCATTCAGAATTTCTGGGGCTACAGACATACATGAGTTGCTCATCTCTTCTGTGACTGCATTTAGCATCCAAATGAGAACTGTGAAAAATTGTGGTCCATGAAACACAAACTAAATTCAAAGGGTCAGGGTTAAGATATGGTTTAAAAATGGCTATTTCTAAATATGTACATAGAAAGTTTAATAGTTAGCACTTTGTACATGTTCTATAACTTGATTTCTATATGAGACTTAGCATCGAACACTATTCTCTCACTAGGCAAAAACCTATTGGATGTTGATGGTGCAGCTTCACTCTTGTTTCCAATGACCTAGGGGCAGATGACTTTGTTTAACTATTTTATTAATGATTATTCATCTGATGTTGCCCAATTCTATCAGAAGGTGCCTGTATCTTAGTGCATTTCTTTTTATTTCATTTGGCATGAGGGTTATTTTTAGAGTTACATTCTCTAATTCAATAATCTGTTGGAAGGCAAAACTGGAGCAACTTTGTCTTAATTTTTGTTAACATTCCTTGGCATTTAGAATGGTAGGGGTTTGATACTTATTGATACTTATTTGATGCTTATATTGATTACTGTGGAAACAATGTATTTCATAAAAATTATAAAAGAGTTCCTTATCTGATAATAAAGTACAGAAATATTGCCAATTTGTACAGCTTCTACTGATCTATATCTAATAACAGATTTTGTTGAATATGTAATGATACGTTCTTTATAACTTTCAGCTTTTAAAAGTGAAAGCTCTTGCTCCTATGCTAATTATTCTCCCTCAGTTGGCAATAATACATGATGAGAAAAATAAAGAAGCACGGTCTTCCTTTGAGTACAGAGGGATTTAGGATACACAAGGACAATGCACAGACACTGCTCTTCTTTGCTGGAGATAATTTTATATAAAATTTCCTTAATAAACAATTTCATATGCCCAACAGTGGGGAGATGGAACCTGAGGAGACTATCTCCAGCAGTTAGACAGGGTCCCCAGTTCAAGGGATGTGTCAAATTTTTTGATTCAGAATTAGTCCTGTCTAAAAGAAATGTAAGAGCAAAATTGGAGCCGACTAAAGAGAATGGCCACCCAGTGACCTGCAAACTTGGGACACATCCCATGTGTGAGCACCAAATTTTAACACTATCATTACTGATGTTATGTTGTGCTTGCAAAAAACAGCCTGGCATGTCTGTCGTGGAAGAAGCTCTACTTGCCGCTCACTGAGACAAATGCAGGTGCTTACAAACAACCATTGAACTGAGATAAAGGACCCCTATGGAAGAGTTAGGAGAAGGTTTGAAGGAGCTGAATGAGATGGCAACCCTACAGAAGCTCAACAATGTCTACTAACCTGGACCCCTGGGAGATCCCAGAGAGTAAGCCACCTACCAAAGAGTATACATGGACTTGTCTGAGGCCCCAGTCACATATGTATCAGAGTAATGCCCTGTCTGGCCTCAGTACAAAAGCGTATGTCTAAACCTGTAGAGACTTGATGCCCCAGGCTAGATGGATACCCAAGGTGAGAAACACCCTCTCAGAGGCAAAAGAAAGGGAAGAAGAGTGAATACTCTAGAAGGGAAGAACTCACAGGGGTCAAAGAATAAAAGCATGTAATAATCAAATAAACAACAATATAAATACTTTCATTTTTAAAAATGTTTAAGTAGCTCTGCTACTTAACTTTGCTTCCTACTTCGTGAAGATATTCCCAGTTTATACTACCTATTGGACATCTGCATATGCAAAGGTGTATTAGACTTCCTTACTACTTTCTACCACTCAAGGGCATGGTCCTGGTCCCTAGTCTTCCTCACTAAAATTTTATTTCTTGACACATATAATCAAATCTGTCCACTAAAACTACATAAAATTTCTGTTTTCATCATACTGGCAAAAATCAGAAATAGCTTGGACCACTCAGAAGTTGGAAACTGTAGCAAGTAGCTTATTCGGGAAAACTAATGATTTTTTTTTATTTTGCTCTTTTATGAGTTTAATAGCTTCAAAGTGGCACTTTTGTCAAGTTAGAGGGATAATACCTCACTATTGACTTACCTGTCACCTCATTTTGGATAACTTGTACCTTCCAGTTTGCAATTCAGTCCAGCCACTAGAGAGAAGTCACTTGTACACTACACACAGATGAATCCCTCCTTACTCCATTTAAGCCTAAGGTTCACTTAACTGAAAGTGTTTCCACAAATTGAGAGCAATCCATTATCTATTGTGGATGGAAGGATGGCCTTTCAGGAGCACAAAGACCCATCTAATCCTCATCAGTTTGGATAAATGAAGTTGTAGCTTATGATGTAAACTCCAAAAATTACTTTGGTTTCTAAAAAATAGGACATTTTCTTTCTACAAATACTCATAAATCAGGCCCCATGTCAGTATCCCAGCAATTACATTAATTGAATATTGACCTTTACAGCAAATCCTTTTAGCAATTTTTCCCCATCTCATTTATAAGAGAGCTGTTCCTAATGTTGCTTCATTTCTACCTGGAAGAAATGCTACCTTCAAAATTATTATTTTACTCATATTGATTTACACAAATATAAAGATTATTACCTATTTAAGTTAATATCATTTGAAATACATGTAGCCTTCCCTTTAGCTAGGCCTTGTTTTGTAACTCTTAGTTTTTCTTGTGTTTCTTAGTCTTGATCGCCATTGCCATCAGGAGGGCAGTACCCCATTTGTTACTTAGATTGCCAAATTAATTTCTAATTTAATGGCTCATTCTTTAAGACAGGAATATATTTAAACGATGATGGGTAAGGCTAATCATATGGAATGGTCATTCTGTGTGATGGAGCCTCCTAATTAAGGGCTAGTCTGAATGCCAGACACAGAAGAACAAGCTAACACTGTAACTTCAGAGTCTAAGAACATAAGAAATGTAAGACTGAGAACCAACCTTACAGATGTTATTCTTGCCTTGAATATTTTTTCCATTTCACTTCATGTAAGAAATTACAAGGTTCATTTCAGGACCGAATGTTATTGGCCTAGCTTTATCCATGAAAATGTCCTCATAAAATAATAAGAGTACTCTGACATAGCTAGCATTGTGGGTATAATTATTCCCCTGGGAGAATTCACTGTGGTGAATTGCAACCTCTCCATACTTCTCTAGTTAATTTGACATATCAATTGCAAGGAACAGTTTTTTATTTCATGTTTCCCTGTAGCAATGCCTGCTGTTGACTTTAAAAAAATGCATATATACAAAAATTCAAGTTATGAGCCTTCTTTTCTTTAGCTGATTTAAATATTTTTTGTCATTTTATTTGTTTACAGTTCAAATGTTGTCCCCTTTCTCGGTCTCCCCTCCATGAGCCACCCACCACCAACCTCTCCCATTTGCCTCTAAGAGAGTGCTCCCCAACACACCCACCCATTCCTGCCTCACCCCTCTAGCATTCCCCTTCTCTGGGGCATCAAATCTCCACAGGACCAAGTGCATCCCCTCCCACTGATGCCAGATGAGGCAGTCATCTGCTGGTTATGTAGCAGGAGCCGTGGACAAGCCTATATATACTCTTTCTTTGGTGGCTTAGTCCCTGGGAGCTCTGAGTGATCCGGTTAATTGATACTGTTGTTCTTCCTATGTGGTTGCAATCCTTGTCAGCTCCTTCAGTCCTTCCCCTAACTCCTCCATTGTGGTCTCACAGCTCAGTCCAATTGTTGATTGTGAGTATCTGCATCTGTCTTAGTCAGGTGCAAGCAGAGCCTCTTGGAGGACAGCCATTCTAGGTTCCTGTATGCAAACATATCTTGGCATCCACAATAGTGTTTGGGTTTGTTGTTTGCAGATGGAATGGATCCAAAAGTGGGTTGGTCTCTGAATGGCCTTTCCTTAAGTCTCTGCTCCATTTTGTCCCTGCATTTTCTATTGACCGGAACAACTTAGGGTTAAAAGTTTTGAGATGGGATGGTGGCCCAATCACTCTACTGGGGGCCATCTCTATCTACTGGTAGTGGTCTATTTAGATTAGACTTACTTGCTGTTGAGCATTATGTTTAATGTCATCCCCATGAAGTCCTTGGAGCCTCTTGTGTCCCTGGTGTCTGGGACTTTCTAGTGGCTCCTCACATTCCCAGTCCCCCCCACTGTTACATAATACTTTTCATTCCCCTGGCTCTCTGGCCTTTTCTCTTGCCTCTTCCCATATGTAATCCTGACCCCCTTAGTAACTTTTCCTCCTCTCTCCTCCCACACTCAGCCTCAGTTATTTTGTTCTCCCTTCTAGTGTTATTGAAGAATCCACACTTTGGTCTTCTTTCTTGTTAAGGTTCATATGGTCTGTGAGTTGTATCATGCGTATTCTGAGGTTGTGGGCTAATATCCACTTATCAGTGAGTACATACCATGTTTGTATGTCCTTTAGGGTCTGGGTTACCACACTCAAGATGATATTTTCTGGTTCCATTTATTTTTCTGTCTGTCTGTCTGTCTGTCTGTCTGTCTGTCTGTCTGTCTGTCTGTCTGTCTCTGTCTCTGTCTCTCTGTCTGTCTCTCTGTCTGTCTCTCTCTCTGTCTCTGTCTCTCTGTCTCTGTCTCTCTGTCTCTGTCTCTGTCTCTGTCTCTGTCTCTGTCTCTCTCTCTCTCTCTCTCTCTCTCTCTCTCTCTCTCTCTCTCTCTGTGTGTGTGTGTAGACATGGGGCATGGGAGAAGAGGTCAGATATTTCTCCTCATACCTGTGGAGGACAAACCCCAAGTTCTAGAGATAAACTGGAGAGCTACAGGCCCAGAAAAGCCAAGTGTCAGGCCCAGAATGAGTAGAAATATTATTTGAGAACTAGGAAAGCCAATGCTATAGTTTCAGTCAAAATACCGGTCTAAGTAAAGCTGCAGCTACAGTTGACTCCAAAGGTACAAAACCCATGTGTAAATTTGTGTTCTATGTGAGCCTTTAAATAATTAAAGGGAAAAATCTATTCAATCCAGTGATTTAAATGATATTCTTGAAAAACAAACAAATAAACAAACAAAAAAACCGCTCAAAACAGCTAGCATGTTTTTGTGAAAGTATTTGAGTAACCTGTAGTCCACTCAAGCTGACAAACAAAAACAGACATGAAAACAGTAACTTTCTTCAACTTAACACCTATATCCAGTTCCTCAGACATAACCTCTATACACAAAATATTATTAATTTCACTTAACATCATATATTTTTTGAGAAAATATAAAACTTTAACATGGATTAAAGAAAAGGAGGAAAACTCTTAGATGGCCTTGTTGTAGTTAAATACTATGACTCATAACATTATAAGATTCAACATACTGTAAAAGGGGAGAAGGTAAAGACAATTGCTAATGATGTAAAATATATATTTAATATTTGATATTTTATCTATCTATCCACCAACATATTCATTGAAAAAGTAAACAGAAAAATGTTCATTATGACAGACCTTGTTTTGGTAACTGAAGTTCATTAGAGACCATCTGGTCTGTTGAATATAACAAAATGTAACCCATCTTTTCAACACAAATGAAATTGGCAATGGCCTCTAGGAGGTCTTTATGATTAGTGTTCCTTTGTGGAATATGAGCTCACAAATAGTTGTGTACCATGACTGACAGTTAGGAAAATGCAAATAAATACCAAGATAAGATGGTAACCTCCTGTCTATAAAGGTGGATCTGACTAAAAAAAACCAAACAAGCAAAAATTATACCATACTATAAGAACATGAGAATTAATACTGTTAGTGTGGATGCAAGGGAAGCAGCAACTATGAAAAACAGAATTGTAAAAAAATAAGATAAAATAATAAAAATATTGTTACATGACAGTAATCTCACTCCATGTCATAATAGTATTATTCACAATAATCAGAGTATGGAGTACAGGTTCTGGAATACAAATTAGTGTTCAAATGCTTATTGTGATCACACAGAAAGCCTTATTATACTTCCTGGGGTGATCCCATTCCCTCTTCTGACTTCTTCAAGGTCCTGAATAAACATGACTGACAAAAAAAAAAACATTTAAGCACATACACATTCACATAAGGTAGATAAATAAAAGTTGTAGAAAATGCAAATGTATAGTAGATAAATGAAAATACAAATATGACATATATTTAATACACAGACATATTTATGAATATACTAAATTTAAGAAATTAAATGTCTTGAAATAATCCAGTTACCTGAAAACAAAAGTTGTATCATTCCAATTAAATGAGGTAATTAGAACAGTCAATCTTTTTGGCATAAGTAGCACACTGAGTTCCACTACGTGAGCATAAAGGAAAAATGAAAAAGTTACTGTCCAATGCATGTTATATCATTTTGTAGTTTTAAATGTTTTACAAGATTTTAATCTTTAATGTAAAATATAGCAGAATGGTAGTTAGCATATTTTTTTCTGATTCCTGCAACATATGGCATTGGTAGTTGTGGAAAATAAAAACTAATTTTAGAAATTTAAAATACAATATGGATTTATCATAAGACAACTGAAAATCATCAATGCATCTTTATGGAATAAGACTTATTATTGGTGAGAGATAATGTTTTGTTCAAAAGATAACATACCCAAACACAAAACATATTTTTTAGAACAGGATTTGGCTCAGACTTTGTTCTACAGTTTGGCTGTGAACTATGAATCCTACTCTTGAGGCTAGGATGCATTCATGTGGAGAACTTAAATTGTATACTGCTATGGCCATTGTGAGAGCTACCAATTCACAAGCTATGAGCAGGACATAATTTTTTTTCTTTAATCTTTTGGAAGACACTGATGCTGGTTTACCCTTTCATCCTCAGCGAATACAGTGTCTAGTAGGAGGTGGAATCCATCAGGGGACCTCAACGACTATCACTACTCCTGTGCTCTGCCTGTAGAATAGATGTATGTGCCGATCAGCTACCGGCCATTGCTGGTGTGACTCCCATGGATAGCCTGTAATTTCAATTTGCTGCTATGACTCTGCCTACAGAGATTCAAATTTTAGGGTCACTGTCTCCTGCATTATTGGTTCAGAATTCAGTTGAGAAATCTTTGAGTGTGTCAAATCCCTTGCCCTTGCTTTTAAAGAGGAGATCACGGCAATCTTCAGTTCTTTAGTGAATTGTAGGTTGATTAATTTTCTCCACAGATTTAGAGTATGGCTTCAGAAACTCAGAAGGTAAAGGAATAACCAGAATGCTTGTCTCTTCACCTACATATTTGGCAGGTCAGAATTTTAATTATTTTACAAATATATTTGGAGCTACAAATAAGAATGCCATAACATACTGTGAATAGAAACTGTAAAACATGGCCTTATGTTCTTTTCTACTGGTGAAATGTAAAACAGGAAGCATGATTAACAAATTTTAGACCTCATATCTTCAGCAAGATTCTTAGCAGAGATCAGCCTTACAGAATAAAGCTCCATGAATTTTAATCCTGTGGAGGACTCCTTGTCATATTTCATTAGTTTCAACATACTAAACAACAATCAGACAGACATATAGATTCTCTAAATATTAATCAGACTTCTTTAGGAATTAAATGGCATTGCAATAGGAACATTTATTTTATACCAGAGACATTGTGAACACACACAAAGAAGTTAAGAAGATATTGTAAAACAAAAGTGAAGATTGCAGAAGCAACTTTAAAAATATAATCCTTACTCCTAAGAAATAATAAAAACTATGTGTCAACAGTCAGAAGCTGATGTGATAGATCTTGGAGATGTACCCACTGAACACTTGTGTGAGCCTGCGGTAATGATTCTATATGGCTGTTGCTCTGTCAGCATTTTCTGTAAATATGGCTTTCAAGAATACAAATATTAGATTTCCACTTTCATCACCTCCTGCTTTTATTAATTAATTTTAAATTATGGCTTATCAAATGTGACTCATTTTCCTTTTGACAATGTATAGTCTTTTTCTGATACTATTACAAAATACCAAAAGTGGGTCACTTATGAATGATAAATTTTTTGGGTTATTTGTAAGGCTGTGGGTGAGAGATTACTCAGAGGAGAATAGATGACTCAAAGGCAGAAGTTTCACTGAGAATACCACTGCATTCTGGGTGAGAAGTCATTATAAGTACATTGTTTAATTTCTCTGTATGACTTGCAAGTAGCTCTGTGATTTACAGTATCTACTAGAGGCTGCTTAGCCTGATAGTCTCTTCTGTCCAGCCGTTGTTTAGTACTCATCTAATCTTGGTGAAGGACCTTACAAACCTCTAAGTTTCTGCTTTTCAGAATTTGTGAGACTTGTTCACTTTCTCAATCTTATGAGCCTTACCATCTTCTCTGCAGGAAGAAGTGTTTCAGTTGAGAAGAAAACGATACACAACAGAAAACATCTCAAAATGATTAAGCCTGAATTTCTTCAGAAGAAAAATGTGTAATTCCAAAGACGAATTTGATAGCTCACACAATACCTATAAGTCTCCAATGATTAGCTAAACTACTGTATTTAGAATTTGACTCTTTTCTCATAAGGCATAGAATTAGGGCTGTCCTTGTTTAGAATTCATATTTTATAACAAAAATTGATTTCATTCGTTTTCTTAAGGAATACATGTAGACACATGAATATTCTAAGGTTAAAAAGAAACAAAAGGAGAGCAAGAGGTGGTAGCATCGGTGACACAGTGGAATGAAAGATAGGCAGAGGACACTAGGGCCTGTGGACATGAAAGAAGAAAAAAGACTAGGAGAAAGAATGGAGGGAGAGTCAGGCATAAAAGAAAGTGGAGAAGATGAGTCAGTAGAAAGTCATACTTGGTTCAATAATCCCATATAGTCAATATCCTGCATGCTAATTTAAAATTATTCTTAAATTAAAATAATAAATGAAACAAATAAAAGCATGCTCTGTTTTAAGTCAGTTCTTAAATCTGTGTTTGAAACAGCTTTCACTCAACACAGTAACGAGTTTATAATCTAAAGGGTTATTTAGAGTTAGTTATTATTCAATAATATTCTTGTGTTATATAACCAAACATCAGTATTTCAATTGCTTCAAAATAACCATGCCAAATTAGATGATTTCTTAGCCATATTGTCCCCTTCATATCATCATCAGCCTTATCAAAGAAACAGAGCTCAGTAAAAAAATATAAGTAATACAGTAATGTCCACCAAGATGATTTATCTTCTAGTACATATTTTCAAATATGTAAGTTAGTTTATTTCATTTCCAAGCATTTTAAAACTTGGTTAGTAGTTATTAATTCACTACATCCTAAAGTCAAAGACTTAACAAAGTAATAGACCCAATATATGCAAAAGTATAAGAACGTATATTTGCTATTATTTTTTACAAATGGATGGTGGTCTTGATGATGATGTTGATGTTGACGATAGTAATGGTGTTTGTGATGATGATGATCATGGTGATGGTGATGATGATGGTGGTGTTGGTGGTGGTGATGATGATGATGATGATGATGATGATGATATGGTAATGATGATATTGATTAGTGTGTTGAGACAGAGAACACCCTTGCATGAGCACATATATGTAAGTCAAAGAACAAATTTTATGAGTCCATTCTCATATTATATCTGGTTGGAACTGGATTTCTTTTTGTTTCAAAGTGTTGGCTCCAGGCTAGCTACCATATGAGCTTCAAGATAATTCTGTTCCTCCTCACACCTTACCATAAGAGTTCTCCAGTTACACTTTGAATGCCATTGCATCTCTCTGTCTCTCTGTCTATGTCTCTATGAATCTCTGTCTCTCTGTCTCTGTCTCTCTGTGTCTTTCTGTCTCTATGTGTTTGTCTGTCTCTGTCTTTGTATCTCTCTCTCTCTCTTTCTCTCCATGTGTTTGTGTGTGTGTGTGTGTGGGGGGGTGGTTCTGAAGATCAAACTCAGTTTTGTCCAGCTTTCATAAGTATTTTTAATCACTAAGCCATCTCTCTACTGTACAAATATATAGTATTGTCTTGACATATTTTTGATTAATGTTACAATTTTAATATGGTTATGTTAATAGAACAGTAAGTATGTATTTACAAGGCCAAACTTTAAAAACCTTCTGACTTAGAACAAACAGAAAATTATTTATTTCAGTAAATATTAAAGTAAATTATAAGGATGTTCATAAGTAGGATCATGACAGGTCGACTTGAAGTGAAAAAATTAGATTTCTAACAGTAGTAACTGAATAAACCATTTCAATTGTCTGTCAACAATTTTCCAAAGCAATGTAAACAGTAAGATTATATTTGTACAGAAATGCCCACTAAGCATATGTGTGTCTATGTCTATAACAAGGAGTTCTACATAGGGAGAGGACATATGGGTGGAGTAAACCTTCAAAAGTATCTGAGTAGAAACACTGCATTCTGTCACAAAAACATGAGTTTGAAGGCTGGAATGCAGTGGTATGATCTGAATTGTGTCTTTCCAAAATATCATATATTAAAGCAGTAAATCAGAATCACACTATGTTCAGATATATATCTTATAATTATGATTCAATGATCATAAGTGTGGAGTGTAGCCCTGGTCTTTTAGGAAGAATATTCTGCCATCACATGTTTGGTTAAAATTGTGTGTGTGTGTGTGTGTGTGTGTGTATATATATATATATATATATATAACATGTATATTTTATGTATATGAGTATACCATAGCTGTCTTCAGACACACCAGAAGGGGTCAGGTCTCGTTACAGATAGTTATGAGTAAACCATGAGGTTTCCTGGATGAACTCAGGACCTCTAGAAGAGCAATCAGTGTGTATAAGTTTTATTCTCCTGTTGTAATTGCTGTTTGGGTGGCTTATTGCTTCTGTTTGCAAACCTAGCCCTAAACCTGGAAGCTTCTAACCTTAGGCCTAAAATGTTGTCAGTCTCTGAGATTTACTGCTGAATAAGCTCAACTTTCTTGATCTTTCTGAAATCTAGCTGGCTGGTTCAACTCAGCTTTTCTGGCTCGAACTCTCGTCTCCAAGCTGACTATTTCAATCTGACTTTTCTCTCAGCCTCAGCTCGGCCTCACACTAATTCTAATCTTCTACTCTTTCTGTTCTAATCTTCAGGCTACTTCTTATTCTCCTGTTTGTTCCACTCTCTAGCTTGCTATCTCTTCAATTTGTCTCTGTAAAACTTTCCTGGTAGAACTGTCTCCTCCCTCTCGGTGCTATTCTACTCTCTGTTTCAACTCTGTTGTACAGCTCTCCACACGTTTTACCTCATTCGTGTACTGTATTCTCTTCTTTCTGTGCTCTCTCACCCCGAAGTAGTATTCCTTTCCTCTCTGTTCTTCTGAGAGACGGGCATATCCTATTGTAACAAATACTTCTCCATTTTGTCACTTTGCAACTCAAATAGACATCACTTTCAAACTTGTGTGCTTCATTGTACAATCTAAGTATCTGCGTAGTTTGGGATTAAAGTTGAGTACTAATGGTGTGGCTGTATTCCAGCCAGAGGGAAGAATATATGTCCCACACAACTAGAAACAGGTTGAAATATACTGGAGTATAGATCCTTTCTCCCCTACACCTCTCCTTTTTCCTTATTTTCTTCTCATTCTCCACTTATCCTCTTCTTCATCACTCCTTCCTCCCTCCTACTCTATCAACACACAAAGCACAGTTCATGTTCTTCCATAATGAGACAGTTACAGTTACCAAATTAGGAAGACTCAGACTGAAATCTAATCATATGGAATTATAATCTTGTATATACAGTCCCCAGGACTAGAATAAAATACCTTTACTGAATAATATAGACACTGGAAGACATCGATATCCTCGGTCCCACCTACTTCCATACTTTAACAATGACATTCAGCCATATTAAATTGTTCTAAATTTACCAAGTAAGTGTTTATGTCCATCATATTTTTATTTGCTTTTAAACTTTCTTTTGTTCTGGAATTAGCCTTTTCATCTGTGAACTTGCTAATCTATAATACTCACTAGTTTTTTCTCAGTCTACAACCACAGTAAATCTTTCACTGAATTTTGTAAATGTATCAACTGGATATTTAAACAATGAAAAGTTATATTTACTTCAATTTTTTTTCTATTGAACTGTGAGATTAGATTTAAACAGACCAATGTTTTATAATCCTATTTCAGTGATTGACTATCTTTTAAATTTAAACTTTACAGGTAAATTGAATATAATAATGAATACTCCTTATGGTAATATAAAGTTTAATTGGGTTTCACCTTTCAAGTACCTGTCAGCATATTTGGCAATAAAAACATTCTTTTATTATGTGCAAAATAGTATGTTGAACATGTATTTAGCTTATAAAACCTGTGGCAAGCAAATAAACAGGAATGTAAAGTGATATAAGAACCAAAATAGTAGACATAAATTAAAATATATATATATATATATATATATATGTGACTATCAAGAACAATAAGCAAGAGTCTTGGTTATGATATTGAATACTTGAGCTTTGACTTAACTAACTTTAAAGTGTACCTCGATGTGTTAGATTTGATTTTCCACAAGGCAAAAATAAGCAGTTACTTTTATACAAAATATTTTGTATGAAGTAGTTTTATCTACCTATATCTCATGTATTAAAATTACTGGATATTACTTTCTTTCCCTACTTTAAGAAGTGAATACTTTTTGAACAGGATATTTATTCATTAAAATTCATTATGAACTCATTAGTGCAATAATGTTGTACTGTTTGGGGAGGGATTAAAAAACTATTGTCAATGTAGTTGACATACACATCACAAAAGGGATTGAATGCTTAAGATTGTAAACCTGGTCAACAACACAAGAGAGGAGGTATAGTTGGTTTTGAGGAGGGTCTGAATAAGATTGTTTAGAAAAAAATATATATATATATCATGAAAATGCATTCTAGACATTTTTTTAAACCCATAGACATATGCTACTCTCAGCCTTAATCAGAAAAACTTCTATTTCAAATGAACAATGGTGAATGCTGACACTCATGACTGCTTGTTGAGAGTATGGAACAGATGAGTGCTCAGCTCTATATAAGACAAAATACCATCCATTCTAAGGCTTAGGAAACACTGCAGAGTGGGTACAATTGTGAAAGTGAGAAGATTAGAAGAAGAGCTGAGAATTTTTATCTGCTGGGTGAGACAAAGCCACTACTGCCATGACCTCACAATAGCTGAAGATGCCTGCACTGTGTTGCATGAAAATGAGCATATTAACTGCCAGGCAGATAGAGGTAGGACAAGGATGGCCCAACACTTCATTGCTGGGAGGACCAGGACATTCCTATACTTTACTCATGACTATTTTGCTAATGATGGATTGATGCAGATAGGGAAAAATCGTTACTTTCATTTTTGTAACCATGAATAATTCCACAAGCCTCCAGTGGATAGTTCCAAACCAATGGTCACACAGATGGCCCTTGTCAAACTAAATTGGCACCAAAACCAATCACAAAGTCATGAACTTGGGAATGGTATTGGCAAGGAATTGGGTGGTGTTGACAGTGATGAGAGGGACATAAGAGGAAGAGGAGAGAGAATAAACAGAATTTATTGGATAGACATATGAAACTGTCAAACAACAATTGTTTAAGTATTAAAATGTGGCAAACAGATAATGATATATGAAAGGCAGTTGCTAGTTAATAAACAGACATATTAGAAAATGGTGGAGACTTTTAGTGTTGTTTTTAAATATAATAAAAGACTTTGCACTGATATAATTCAATATTTTCTTCATCACATCCCACTCACATTTTTGATGAAAGCAAATTTATACACAATAAACATTTTACAACCCTTCTCATGATGTGGAATGTGTTAATAGTTTTCTCCCTTGTAGAGCATTAATTAATATTTTAAGTCTAGATTTTTTCCTTTTTTCATTTATTTGTAACAACAAATCATAGTGCATTTAATTGTCTGGTTACAATAGTGGTATGGAAAGGAAGAATTAAACTCTTTCTTGCAGGACTGATTTCCTTGGATATTACTCATTAGCATGAAAAACTCAACTCACCCAGCTCTTGTTTTAAGTGCCAGAGAGTTATTTCTCTCCCCCATTTAAAATAGTCACATCCATAATTTCGAGTCAAAGTTGGGAGTGCAAGTAACAGAGCAGTTTGACCAGCATCCAGGTTTACAGTAGCTACATCTTAGTGCTTTAAATTTCTACAACTCCTGTGACAATTGTCTGTGTTTATTGAAAGGCTTTGGGTCTATGGGAAACCCACACCTGTGTTCAGAGAAACACAAACTTACATGAGTCAGTGTATACTTTTAAGCCTAGTGCTTATTTGTGAGTTCTTATTTGTAATTCTTTCTGCCCCTTACTTTAATAGTCACATTTATACTTTATGCTCATTTGTTCTGTGAGTATCATACCCATTATAAAATATTCTGTTGAAAGTATTAGAAACAATACTTAACTATCTTTTGAATTGCAAAAGACATTTCTTTTTTATGTGTGTGCATACACACACAAATATAAGTTATATATATATATATATATATATATATATATATGCATATAAACATATACATATATGTATACACACTATATATATATATGTATGTGTGTGTGTGTGTGTGTGTGTGTGTGTGTGTGTGTGTATACATATACATATCTTACATATTCTGGTTAAACATAACTAACTCTAAAATCTAAATTATGAGATATTCCTAATCCCAATACTTTTTCAATATTGACAAGGCTGAAATAGAAAATTTGCATCTGAAATATAAATACACTAAAAGCATTATATAAATTATTATATATATGGTATGTGAATAATAAATGAAATTTATAATCAAATTTGCATTATATCCTTAAAATATATTATTGTACACGTGCTGAATCTCAATAGTTTACATCTCACTTTTTTTTAACCAAGCATTTAGATTAGGTGTACACACACACACACACACACACACACACACACATTCTCACACATGCATACACACAGACACACACCCCAGCACAGGCATACCCTTGCACACATGCCTGCATAATACTGTATATTAAAAAATACAACAATTTTAAACTTGTGTGTGTTCCTAGAAAGTCATATAAACAACTACAGATCTATGTCTTTGTCTATAGTCACTCTCCTTTTCTTATTGTACTCAGCATCATCCACTGGCTTGCATTCATTACACTATAAGTTTCTTGGGGTGAGCACTCTCAAGAATTATCCCAAATCTACTGCAGGTCTGACATTTAGTAGATATTTCATGAAATACAATACTCAATTTTAAAATGAAAGACAGAGTCATAGGCTGGAAAAATTTTACCAAATTAGGTAATATTATGTGCTCAGGAAATATAAATAAATACAGTCTAGTGGAGCTCGACCCAGGAAAAAAGCCATGTATCCATGAAAAAATCTTTATAAGTCACATGATAATTAAAGATGTGGATGGAAAAATACAATGATAGTGTTTATGACAACAAAAGGGGAACTGAGCTTTAAGAATATAGGAAGTTAGAAGCTTTAATTTTTGCAATCAGAATTAGTAAAATAAAGAAGTAATAGTTTGAAGCTTGCAGGGAAGCTTAGACTGAAGAAGAAAAATCCAGATTATATCAATTTACTGAGTCACTTAAAGCTTAGTATTGAGGACATGTAGCTAAGTTGTCAAAAATACATTTTCTTTTAAAAGAAATGGGAGAGGATGTGACATGACAGAGCTCTAGAGCCAGAGCATGTTCCTACTGGTGTTTATGAGCTTAAAATATTTAAACATTTCTATGCATTCAACTGAGTGAGGAATCAAGAGGCTAGTATGGACAGTGGCAAGCAGGCAATCTGAATGGTTGACGCTCTGTGAGAAATCAGCGAAGCTCAGAATAGTAAGACTGTAAGAGGCTAAACAATAAATCTCTCTCTATTTCACTGTCACCATCTTAACTAAAGGATTGAGGTGAGGATCATCCAGGGCAGGAAGACCTGGCATTGCCTGCCTTTGATATCCCACTATGAGAAATGCTCAGTGTCACTGTGAAGCATTCTTGCTATAGCGACTTAACTTAAAAGTAATCCTAAATAAAGCACTGAGAAATGACAGAAAGTGGGGCAATCCTCTAGTCAGCTGGACTCAAAGCTTTGTAATGGACAATGGCATGAAGAACATGACTTCAGTCAATGCCGAATATGAAAAATACATACAAAAAGACTGCTTTCCAGAAAACCTATTATGTATTTGAGTTTTGTAGAAAAGTAGATTTCACTATTTCAGTTTTATACATGTTATTCTTTGTACATTGTTCATACTAAAACACTCACAACTTTTCTTGTCTACTCTCTCCTCTCCCACTGGTCTTGCTTACTTACCACCAACAACCTCCCATTAGCATCTTATAGTCCACATACAGAGAAATTATCTGATATTTGTTTTTTTATTTTTCTGTTTTCTTTTTGATTTGTTTTTTTTTTTTTAATCAAGATAAACTTTCTCTATATTTCCCTGTTGATCCTGGAACTTGCTTTGTAGAGCAGGATAAACTTAGAAATCTACCAGCCTCTGCCTTATGAGTGTTCAGATTAAACATTCCTGGCTTTGTGTGTGTGTGTGTGTGTGTGTGTGTGTGTGTGTGTGTGTGTGTGTGTGTATTCGTGTGTGTGTGTGTGTGTGTGTGTGTGTGTGTGTGTATTCGTGTGTGTGTGTGTGTGTGTGTGTGTGTGTGTGTGTATTCGTGTGTGTGGTTTATATATAAAAATATAACTTTGCTTTCAGAGTGCATATTTATTAGGTAAACAGAATCCAGGTTTTGTCATTTTTAGTCTGCACAGTGATGTAAGCAGTTTTAGAAGATGCTGAATTGCAAAGGATTGAAGCGTAGGAGCATAAACACAGGTTGACAAGACAATTGCAAATGTGTCAACCTGTGAAACCCCGATGAATTTTTGTGAAGACTATAATATACATTTGTTTAGATCTTCCACAGTTTTCTAAGTTTTTAAAATGCAGCACTGGAGAAAACGTCAAATCTTTCTATTATCTATTTTAGCTAAGTTGTGACACTATTGAGACATGAAGTATAGTATTGTGGAGATGTATTGACATATAGTTGACCATCCTGAAACATACATCTTTATTTGCAAATTCAACTTCTTGCTAAATTATTCTTTAACTCTCAGGTCAACTCTGGCATTTTTACAATCATCCACTGACATTTTCCAGAGAGTGAAAAGTTTTGCTTGTCAAACATGAAGATACTTCTCTGAGATGGTGAAAGGCTATACTCTGCCTTCTTGTTTCAGTTTTTACTATAACAAGCAATCTGTTACAATCTGTTTAGAGTAATGATTTTAGAATTGACATGCTTTTGTTAGTAAGTTATCCATGTACCCTTCCCACTGATTAAATTTCTGGCATGCTGTCTAGTGACCCAAGAATAGCAAGGTTACCATGGGCTTTATGAGGTACCACATGTACTGAATAAAATGGGATGAAACGTGTTGTAGTATAACAAGATCTGAGTTCTGTGTTAATGAATCAACAATACATATAGACTGAAATATGTTTAAACTAGGAAATACAATGTGAAAGTGGATTATGTGATGAAAATCTTTACAAAAATCTAACTCAGCCTTTAAAATTGTTGATAAAAAGGTCTCTCTCTCTTTCTGTCTCTCTCTCTGTCTGTCTCTATTCCTCTGTCTTTCTCTCTCTGTCTCTCTGTCTCTCTGTCTCTCTGTCTCTCTGTCTCTCTGTCTCTGTCTCTCTCTCTCTCTCTCACTCTGTGTGTGTGTGTGTGTGTGAGTGTGTGTGTGTGTGTGTGTGTGTGTGTGTGTGTGTGTGTGTGCATGTGCGTGTGCGTGTGCATGAGCGTGTGTGTGAGTTTGTGGTCTTTAGAGTGGAACACAGAGGCCTGATCCTGGTGAATGCTATGGCAATATGACAATTTTCTTCCACTGAGTTATATCATGGTTCTTCAAAAGGATCTCATTTCAACAGAACTAAACATTTTTATGTATGTATTTACTCTCCTAGTCCCAGATTACACTTCAAAACCAGTCAAGAAGATAATGTCACAGCTTGTTCCATCAAACTGATGATGGGAAGGGCAGAAAACCATGATGTGGAGTTCTGAAGCCAATGTAATGGAGGAAGCCTTGCAACCATCTAGCCAGAGGAACACATCTATCAGGGGAAAGGAAAAAGGTACTGCTTAAGTTGCAACCAACCCTGCCTTGCCTCAAGTTCTTAGACTTGTGAAACAGAGAATCAAAAAGAGAAGTTATAATGCTTCTTGTATTGCTATTAAATGTGACTAGTTCTTCAGAATCAATCATAGACTGGTCTATAAATTAATCCAATATTGGAAATAACAGTCTTCATTTGGAAGTCTGGTTCTGGACATTTTCAGAAACATATATGGAAATTAGCTGCAATTCTATATGATGTTATGTTAGCGAGAGATAAAGTTGAGGCAAGATCTGGATTTCAAACAGGTGTTAGAACATGTGTTAAGGCTCTTTTAATTGTCAAGTTAAAAATACTTTTGTAATTTAATGCAATATAAGTTGCATTGATTGTACACCTTCTGATTGTGTTTGTGTTTTGAAATCCAACATGTCAGTTATGGATGTTTATCAACCAGCTTTTGTTTTAGTGCCCTGAGTATCACAGAACCTTGGTATTTTAAAAATAGCTTGCAAGTACTGGAAGAAATGAGTCAGACTTTAAGCAGAAGCAAGAGGGCAGTGGGCTTGATTATTGCTGGTAGAACAGCTTTAATTACATTAATTGCTAGCGCCACTGCTTCTGCAATTGCTGTGACATAAGAAGTTAAGACAGGTACGTTTGTTAATCATTTAGCAAAAAATATGTTACTAATGTGTTGAATATACCAAAGGATTTAGATAGGCATTTGGAAGAATGGATTGATACTCTTTATCATATTCAAATTACTGGAAGGAGGCTCAGAATTTAAGGGTAAGGAGCCATCTTGAGTGTCATGTCAAATACCATTGAATTCATGTTAATTCTGCAATTTACAGTGGTAGTCATTATAATTAGCGAAAAGTTTAATGACACATGCTGTGTATTTGGCATTATCCTAACACCTTTTAGAATGTTTTAATGATACATAGGGAGCTTATGAATTTCAAGAATGCTGCTTTGCGGAACGTTGATGCAGTAGATACCGCAGATAAAATTAGCCACCAACCAAGGGAAGAGTCACAGTCAAGCACCAACCCTAGATTCATTAAAAATGCTGGGAAAGAAAAATATTTAGTCTTGAATATGTCTAAGTCTAAGCAAGAAAAGCAGACATATGCATTCTTAATCAGACGACAACGGTGTCATGCTGTATGGACTACCCTGTCACCCTTCTGCAACCACAATGCATTGGCCAGAGAAAAATCACAGAGGAGTAAAGGAAGCACAGTTGTAAAATGCAGTGCAGCATACACATGCCTTGAGCTTAGAGACTAAGACTGAGGGTGCTGAAGCATGGATAGCAGGGTGCTCTGTGGAGTCAGGACCATGCTCGTTTCCACAGAACTTAACAGACACATGGACCTACTATGTGACTCCTTTTCCTATTCCATGTGTCTAGCACAGTTTCTCCTCTTTCTGGGCCCATGTCTTGATGTTTTCTGAAAGGATCTGCTGTCCTAAGCTCCCAGTAATCCTCTATAGCACAGTATATTTACAGGATAGAAAACTGTGTTTTATCATGTATGAGATGGTTTTATATTTATTAATATTTTGGGCAGATAGAGTACAGTGTACTTGGCCTTGGGCCTATTTAATTAAAAACCTTATTTACTGTTAAGAGTAATAAAGAGGCATGAAATTCTCAAAGTTTACTTAAGAGAAAAGGGAGGCTTACCTCAGGGTCTGAGCCAAGTGAGATTCTTAGGTCCAGTCATGTGTGGCAGTTAGCTTTTTAAAGTATTTGTTGCTTTTTGATGTACAGGAAGCTCCTTTTATTTTCTATGGAAGAATTCTGGAACTCTAGGGCATGTCTGAAGCTACTGATACACTGAGTTCTACATATACTGTTTTCTGAAATAAATTTTAGCCTCTAAATTTAGCATACCAGGGCTATACTGAAATAAATAATAACAAAATATTTGAAGTGAAACGCTGCAATCAAATTTAGATGTGTCTTCCCTGAAAGTACTGCATTGCCTTAAGCTCACCAGTGATCTATTTTTTCCTTGTTGAAATGAAGCCTTTTACAACTCCTCTTTGTCCTGTATGATTGACATTATCACTGTTCTTGATCTTTTGGGCAATGACCTTAAGTAAAACGAGGGTTTTGTTTTTTGGAGAGAAGCACTGTAATGTCACAAGAGCAAATCTGATGAATGCAGGTGACTGTTAACAGACTACTAAATAGGTGATTCATACGTCCTAGGCAGATGGACAGAGGGCCGATCACATGACAGGCTGGACTGGGGAGACTGGTGCAAGATGCTTCTAGGTGCTCAGAACAGCATGTGGTTTAAAACTTACAAAATGGTTATTTCTAATAGTTCCTCACTAACATTTTCACATCACAGTAGAACTCAGAGCTGTAATTGAAATAAAGGGGAATGAAAAGATGCTTAGAGTTGGGCATTTGTATAGGGATTTGCATGAAGGAGATGATTTAGGACTCAAAGGCTTTTTACTAAGAGAGATCAGGATGACTTTGAACTCTCCACCTGGATCTCATGGTGTGGTGCTTACAATAGAACTTTGATCTGCACTGCTGCTGAGAAGTTGAGTATATTGTTTAACTTGAAGAAGAGTCTTTTACCAGGAAAGAGTAGCCATAAGTACCAGTGGATTCAGAGATACTCATGTTAGATTCATTGGCACTATTATTCTAGAGTTGTTACTCATTTTAATTTTGAAAAAAAGTAGAAAGAGGCATGTCAATTGTGAAAATAAAATTTTTAGCTTTTGAGCTTTTATTGGATACATTGATTGAAGCACATAATATCCCTCTTATTTTAGAAGGACTAAAAAATTATTTATTTTGGAGCCATTTTGAGTGACCATAGCTAGGATCAGAGTTTTAGATTACCCCAAATTCCATGTCCTAATGTGAAAACAGTTTCATAAAGTTTTATTATGTTACAGAATAAAGTCTTAAATCAAGGAAAATTTACAATATATTGGAGAGTACATCAGATAGGAGGTTACAGCAGAATAAAGAAAGCTTTTTCAAGGCTCAAGATACTATTTGATGGCAATCACAGCATTTGAGTTGGTGGAAGCTAGTGATCTACATAGGTAATAGATTACAAATATGTGTTTTTTTTTAATCACTTGGCTAGTTCTAACAGAAAGGTGGGCAAGATATGTTCATCTGGGGACTTAACCTAGCATAAGACAACATAAGTTTCTGAACCTGTAACCTTCCAATCTCTCCACAGCACTGAAGCCCTAAATAGTGAATCATACTTTGTGGATGCTCTTTTTTTTCCCCAGAAGTCTGCTCACATCTCCACATGTGCAGAGAGTCATTAAATTTTCACTTTTGTTTTCAAATATATATATGTATATATATTACCATTTAAGAAATTATAATTTCATCTTGATAACAATTATACATATTTTTACCAATAGGTTATAGCTATGTAATAAATTCCAGCTAATCCTCCCTGTTCCAACAAAACTACTACTTTTTCTTAGAAAGACAGTCTAATATTAACCAACTTAGTCCCCAAGCCCAGGGAATAGGGGCATTGAATCTTCATTAATTTCTTCAAGCTGATTAGAGGCGTTGAGATATTAGAAGAGGGGCAGGAGGAAGAGTAAATTGATAAGCCTCTGATTTTGTGTCTTCACTGCATCTAGATGGAATTCCAGGACATCTAGGAGCAGGTCTGCTCAGCTTGCTTGATGAGTAGATACACCAAGGCTGTGTATTCTGCAATATACAATTCTCAAAACAAATTTTAGTACCTAGATCTTTTTTTTTAAGAGGGCTGACATTTTATTAAAGATGTTGGTTCTAACAACTTTTCTTTTTTTCTTTTTTTAATTTGTTGGATATTACATTTACACTTCAAATTTTTATCCCCTTACCCCATTGTCTCCACCACCCAGGAACCCCTTATCCCATTCTGCATCCTCCTGCTTCTATGAGGGTATGCTCCCACTTACCCCCCCCACTCCCACCTCCCCACCCTTAGATTCCCTCCCACTCAGTGTTCAGCCTTCATGAGACCAAAGATCTCCTAACCCACCTATGCCCAACAAGGCCATCCAACCCTACATATATAGCTGGAGTCATGGGTCCCTCCTTATGTGCTCCTAGTCTGGTGGTTTAGACCCTGAGGAGCTCTGGTTGGTTGGTATTGTTGCTTTCCTCATGGGGCCACCAACCCTTTCAGCTCCTTCAGTTTTCTCTCTAACTTCTCCATTGGGAACCCATGATCAGATCAATGATTAGCTGTGAGTATCTGCCTCTGGATATGTCAGACTCTGAGGGACCCCTAAGGAGACAGCCATATCAGGCTCCTGTCAGCATGCACTTCCTGTCATCCATATCAGCGTCTAATTTTGGTAATTGCACATGGGATGAATACCCAGGTGGAAAGGTCTCCAGACAACCCCTCCTTCAGTTTCTGTCCCACACTTTGTCTCCATATTTACTCCCTTGTGTATTTTCTTACTCCTTCTAAGTAAGACCTGGGCATCCAAACTTGTTCTTCCTTCTTCATGAGCTTCATGTGGTCTGTTAGTTGAATCTTTGTTGTTTCAAACTTTTGGGCTAATATCCGCTTATCAGTGAGTAAATACCATGTGTGTTCTTTGTGATTGGGTTACCTCACTCAGGATGGTATTTTCTAGTTCCATCCATTTATCTAAGAATTTCTCGAATTCATTATTTTTAATAGTTAAGTGATATTCCATTGTGTAAATGTACCACATTTTTTGTATCCATTCCTCTGTTGAAGGACATCTGGGTCCTTTCCAGCTTCTGGCTATTATAAGTAAGGCTGATATGAACATAGTAGAGCATATGTCCTTGTTATATGTTGGAGCATTTCCTGGGTATATGCCCAGGAGTGGTATAACTGGGTCCTCAGGTAGGGCTATGTCCAATTTTCTGAGGAACTGCCAAACTGATTCCCAGAATGGTTGGACCAGCTTACAACCCCACCAACAATGGAGGAATGTTCTTCTTTCTCCACCTCCTTGCCAGCATCTACTATCACCAGAGTTTTTGATCTTAGTCATTCTGACTGGTGTGCAGTGGTGTCTCAGGGTTGTTTTGATTTGCATTTCCCTGATGACTAAAGATGTTGAGCATTTCTTAAGGTACTTCTTGGCCATTCGAGTTTCCTCAGTTGAGAATTCTTTGTTTAGCTCTGTACCTCATTTTTTAATGGGGTTATTTTGTTGTCTGGAGTCTAATTTCTTGAGTTCTTTGTACATATTCGATGTTAGCCCTCTATCGGTTGTAGGATTGGTATTGGTAATGATCTTTTTCCAATCTGTTGGTTGCCATTTTGTCTTATTGACAGTATCCTCTGCCTTAAAGAAGCTTTGCAATTATATATATATATATATATATATATATATATATATATATATATATATATCATTTCTTGTTGGCCTTTGCTATGCATGTATGCATGTTTGGGTTTAAGATTACTTTGTCAAGATTTAGCCCACAGATTGAAAAAGAATATTCATCAACCCTACGTCTGACAGAGGGCTAATATCCAAAATTTCCAAAGAATTTAAGAACTTAGACACCAACAACCCAAATAACCCAAATAAATCTGAGGTACAAAACTAAACAGAATTCTCAACAGAGCAATATTAAATTGCTGAGAAGCACTTTACAAAGGTTCAGAGTCCTTAGTATCATGAAAATGCAAATCAAAATAAACCTGAGGTTCCTTCTTGCACATATGAGAATGGTTAAGATCAAAATCTCACGAGATAGCACATGCTGCAGAGGATTTAGAGCATTGCTGGTGAGAGTGCAAACTCATGTAACCACTTTGGAAATCCATTTGATATTTTCTCAAGTGGTGGGGTTCAACCTCAAGACCCAGCTATACCACTCCTGGGCATATACCCAAAAGATATTCTAACATCTCACAAAGACACTTGGTCAACTATGTTCATAGCAGCTTTAGTTCTAATTGTCAGAAACTGGAAACAACTTGGATGTTCCTCAACTGAAGAATGAAAAAAAAATGTATTCCACCTACACAATGAAATACTATTGAACTATTATAAAACAAAATTTCATGAATTTTGAAGGTAATTTGGTAGAACTTGAGAATAGCATACTGAGTGATGTAACAGTCCCAGAAGGACATGCCTGACATGTACTCACTTATAAGTGGATATTAGGCATCAAGTACTTGTACCATGTTATACTTCATAGATTCAAAGAAGCTAAACAATAGGGAAGGGCCAAGTGAGGAAGCTGGAATCTCATTTAGAAGGGGAAATAAAATAATCATAAGAGGCAGATGATGGGAGGGAACTTGGAGAAAGGAGGTGTAGGGAAGGGAATGGGGGATTCAGAATCAGGTGAAGGGAAGGACAGGGGATATGACTAGATGTCTATGAAAATGAATGCAAGTGGCAGCTGACAGGGGTGACAAAGTGGGAGCATCTTCTCAACAAGACATAGCCTGAGACAAGGAAAGTACCCAAGAGGGTAACCTTAGCTGTGACTCAATACATTAGGGATATGGAACTTGAAAAGTCTACCTCCTGTATCCAGATAGAAACCAGAGTGGAGTGATAGAGACACCAACCCACCTACAAAACTTTCAATTAAAAATGAATTTGGTCTGCAAGTAATACTGGTATGAAGGGGGAACAGAAACCAAGGGAATGGCCAATATATAATTTGCTCATGATGATCTATCCCATGGGGAAGCACCAATACATAACATTATTAATAATACTCTGTTATGCTTGCAGACAGAAGCATGTTGTCTTTTGAGAGGCTTCACCTAGGAGCTGACTCAGACAGATACAGAAACCCACAAACAAACAGTGGATGGACCTTAGGGATACTTAAGGACAAATAAAAGGTGGAATTGTGGATCATGAAGAGGATAAGAATACAATAGGAAAACCAACAGAGTCATCTAACCTGGATGCTTCGGACTCTCACAATCTGAATCACCCACCAAAGTACATAAACAGGTTGGCACTAGACTTCCCCATTCATATGTAGCAGACATGCAGCTTGGCTTTCATGTGGCTCCTGAGCAGCCACTATCCCAAAAGCTGTTGCCTGTCTCTGGGATATGTTCTAAAAACTGGAATGCCTTGTCTGGCCACAGTGGAAGGGGAAGCACTTAGCCTTGCAGAGACTTGAAGTGCTAGAGTGGAAAGAGATACCCAGAGAGCTCCCACCCATTCAGTGAAGAAGGGGACAGGGGAGGGGGAAGTATTGTGTAAGAGGGTAACAGGGAGGAGATATGTGAGCAGGATAAAAAGGTAATAAGTAAAAAAAAAAAAACTAAAATTATATTAAATTTTTAGAAAAGGTTTAGATTCTAAAATGATATGTTTTAGTAAGCCTTCCTAGATGTTTCCCTTTGGTGTCAAGTTAATTAGATTTCTTCTACAGACAAATATTTTCTTCTAAATTGTCAAATATAAATGGGCTTACTAAGGAATCTGCCAGTCAAATTCTTTCTAATTCAAAGAAATTACCTAATGAACAATTCCTTTCTAAGCTGTCCAATGTATCTCATATTTTTAAACTGTTCCAGCTTGTTTTTAATCTCAGAAAGCAGGTGAGGTTCCGGTCATGACATTATCAGTAGACTCAGGAGCCTGAGTTGCCAACAAATGCAGGGCTGTATCTTAACCTGCCTTTAATGGAGCAGATAGCTGCTTTCTTGGCTCTCCTCTTTGGAAAGAAATTTCTTTCTGAGATGATCTTAGTCTTTTTACAAAATTCAGTTTTCTTTATATGTGAAGTCCATAAAGAAGATCTTACATAGCTAACAAAATCTGGATTTGATTTTCTATTGGGTGTATATGTATCCTTTCACACATGTAGGTGACATGTGTGGTAATGAGGTTAATATTTTTTGCCATAAAAACACATTTGTGCTGCTCCTGAACTGGTTTTTTGTTTTATGTCATTGCTTGCTTGCTTGATTTTGCTTCTGTAGTAAAACTGAACATACTATTTTGGGGTCAGCATTTTTTAATACCTTGATGAGATGATTTCTTCCAGACATGGAATGATTATTGGAGAACTGTATTTTCCAATATATGTTTAGGCTTTAGTCCTTTTTCTCATGTATGAAACTATTTTTGTCCACTAGAAAGCCCTGATGTGACTTTTTTCTTCCTATTTATTTTTAGATCTACTTATTTTAAATGATAAAACTGTTTAATAACATGAAAACTGGCTTTTAATTTAGGACAGTGAGTCTCACTCTGTTTTCCAGGCTGGAAGTGAATCTGTTGGTTCTGGAGCTTCTAGAAACACAGAAGAGTGTGACTGTGGTTGCATATAACATTGCAAGGACATTCTAGGTCATCTTCCCTTAGCTATCTTTATTTGTGTAGCAAGAAGGTATTCCTGATAGTCAGTGTTATTAAGGGCTTTCTAAGCTCATGGGAAATTGGGGTCAGGTCCCAGCCCCAGTCCCTATACACATGGTTCCATCTCCTATTGCATGCAAGCTTCTTGATTATTTTCAAAGTTTTTCTCTGGATTTGCTGGTAAATTATAATCGTTATAATTTTAATAATGGAGCAACCAATTTGTTGTTTAGGCTCAAAGCAAGTATTAAGTGTCAGCCTCCCAGATATGAACAGTAAAAGTTGAATTTCAAATAAATGGTTTCCAACATGTCTATGAAAGCATTAGTTGAGATAGAAGAGGTGTGTATAGAGAGAGGAAAGGAGAAAGAATATAAGATAGAAAGAGAGATAAAGAACACATGAAATAAACACTGGTCATCTGGTTCTTTAGAATAATATTTGGAGAAATAATTTAGGGAACTAGTATTAAAAACAAATCTTCACAGGATTTAAGTGAAATTGTTTTGCAAAAGAATAGTAAGAGAAGTACTACGTATATGTATTAGTTTCCATATAGTCTCCTTTGGGCTCTGTGCATTGTAGCAATTCATTTTTCCATATTGGATATATCAGTCTGTATTTATGTTCCACATGTTTTTGTTTCTAACTGAGGTTCAGAGAGAGAGAGAGAGAGAGAGAGAGAGAGAGAGAGAGAGAGAGAGAGAGAGAGACTTAATCTGCCATTGTGGCAAATCAGCTCATATGGAGTTGTGACTTGGCATCATGGTTTCAGGCTATAGCCATTAGCCTGTTCCTTTAGATCAGTGGAAACACAAATATCATGGCAGAGGTGTGCTGTGGATGAGGCTGTTCATTTTATGGCAGTCTGAAAGCAATGAATTAAAAAAACGGGGTGGGGTTACCAGTAACCTCTTCCAGGTAGGACCTCAGTAAGCAAACTCCCTTCATCTAGTCTCCACCTTCATCTAGGATACTGTTTTCCATAGAAAGAAGCCCAAGGATTAAATACCCAGTTTGGAAATGTATATATCAAAATTTTGGCATTATTTCTTATTTATTACCACTTTGAGCCACATGTAGCCTAACCTAAGGTATAATTGAAATTAAGTCCTTTTCTCCACAAAGAACATAGGATCCTCTCTGAGCATCATTTAACAGTAGAAATTGTAGCTCTTTTCTTAGCACACAAGATTCGTGTTTATTCACCCAATAACCATTTACTCATGATGAAGTTTCTGCAGTCTGAAAAACCTCTGATTCTCTTTTGCAAGTAGATATGATTGTTAGAGGGAGATTTTGGGGGGGTATAATATTTTCCTACTACCAGAAATATTAGACATTAGTGTGAACTAATTATAATTTCCATATTTCATTGCAATGTCCAAGCACAAAGAAAGGAACCTGTTTACCAAAGCAAAATATGTTATGTTTTTGCTCCCACATGCCCTTAGATCTTTCCAATGTTATAGATCTTTATGGAAGTTTTGATATCTTAACCTATTGAAAGGGATTAGAATTTTTACATAGGATCCTTGGATTAGGAATGAAAGAAACAATTAATTTGTGGTTATTAACCTGGCTTTTTAAATTACTGGAAGCAAGTATTTTATTATGAAATTGAAAATTTTCTTTGTGCATGGTATTGTATTACATAAGGATGCCATCACATAAGTCTACACATTATATTGAAAATATTCTACTTGGAAACCTTCCTGTTCCTTTTCTTGAACCATTCACTCTAGTTAGTTCTCTCAGATTCTTCTGATTTTACCTGTATGTCATACAGTCTTATGTGATTTTATACATCTGTATTACAATCTAGGTGCCACAGATGAGAGAAAACATATTCATCTTTATGAAAAACAAAAACACAGTTTGACTGATATTTTTTGAGAAGCATTTGCTTTTGTATAAATGATATATCTTTATTATTGATGGTTTAAAAAAAAGCCTATTTTATTGTGAATATACATCACATTTTCATTATCTGTTTCTTTGTCATGAGACACCTATGTTGGTTCTATAACCTAGCTATTATGAGTTATGCTGCAGTAGACCCTGATGAGCAGGTGTCTCTGTGGTGTGCTAGCTTGAAGTATAGCCAATGAAAGCCAGAAGTTCGGTCAAGTGTTATATTAGTGGTATATTTTCTTTTTAAAAACTTTTATAATGGATATTTTATTTATTTACAATACAGATGTCATCCCCTTTCTCAATTTCCCCTCCCTAAAAAACCCCATATCCATCACCCCTCCTCCTTTATGCTTTTATACCATTTTAATTACATACATGTATTAAGGTCAGTTCTTGGTTAAGAGTCTAGCAATATAATAGATGCAAATAGTCAAGGAACAAGCAAGAAAATAAACACAAATAGTTAAAAATAAAGCCAAACATTAAACCAAATTATGTGAACACTCCTGTGATGACTGTTTCTAAGGGCTTATCAGTATGACCAAAGTATCTGAGCCTACTTTCCTGTCCTAGCCCAAGTTTATTTTTGTGTCTGAAGCCTACTTCTTTGTTCTAGCCTAAAATTTAGATTCCTACCTAAAATTACTTCTTTATTCTAGCATAATGTCAGGTTCCTGTCTGAATCCCATTTCTTCGTCCCTGGCCGATGTTCGATTCTTGTCAAGCAGCCCTAAAAGCTCTCCACCTCTCCAGCTTTTTTTTATTTCATTAGTAACACATTTGGCATAATTCTAACACCTCTTAGAATGTTTTAAGAATGCATAAGAGCTTATGAAATTTAAGAATGCTGCTTTCCTGAGTGCTGATGCTGTAGATACTGCAGATAAAATTACCCAAGGCCTGAGGTCAGTATTTCTACTTTGGTCAAGCTTCAAAAATGGCATATATAGCTTGATCATGCTAGCTCTTTTTTTGTCCTGGGAATACTTTTATTCTTGCCCATTGTGTTACAGCTTTTTTTTTTTTTAACAACATCAACATGTTAGCAGCCAAAATCTATGGCTTGAACCTGAAAATGGACATCCAGACAGAATTATTTAATTAACAGGCTGGCAAGACAAGGATGGGTAAGATTCTCCAAAGAGCCTTACCAACCTAAGACAGAAGTCGATTGCTTTTGATAATGCATATTCCATAAATGGTAAGGAAGGTATTCTTGTCAGAACAACCTAAGACAGATATATTTCCTTTTATCATGGAAATATTGGCTTCCACAGCTGCTGAACTAGTTTACACCCCCATCCACAGGGTAGGAAGTTTCCTTCACCAGCACTTGTTTTGTTTTCTTAACGACTACAGTTCTGAACTAAGATGAAATCTCAATATTGCTTTCACTTGCATTTTTCTGTTGGTAAATGAGATTGAATATTTTCTTCATCTGTTTACTAGACATTAATATTTTATTATTTGAGAACTAAGTAGTTGAATTTGTTTTTATTCTTAGATTTTCCACACAAAAGTACACTCTTCAGTATGCTGCCTTTTGAGGTAGTGGTGTGTTTGAGCAATCTGTATCAGCAGAAATTGTTCAAATTGATTTTTCAGGTAATAGGAGTTCAGAGGAAGACTTTATAGTTTCTATACACAGAAGAATGGATGTATAATCAAACTCTGTGTTTTTTTTTTTTTAACAAGAAAATCATCAAAAAACTTCCCATATATCACAGTCTTGCTGCATCCAGCCCAAGTTTTTATGTCAATGCTGGCCTATAAGGAAGAGTCTGGTTTTTTTTAATGATTTCAATTTTAAATCTTAATAGTCTTAAACATTGTCTCTGTAAAGTTTTAGAATCTGAGTCATTCATAATTATTCACCACTATATTGATATTACATGAAAATACATTTAAGAACAAAAATAAGTTTTAAAAAGTATTTGTATTTATTAGAACTCTTAACTTTATGTGGGAAGACATATAATATAAAATGTTCTCTCAAACAGCCTTAACCAAATCATTTTTAACACAGCAAGATATAATCCTGCAAGTTTAAGTAATAACTCTAACTTGTGAATCTAATTTTTTTAGGTTCCATTAGTAGTTATTCTTAAAATAAATTCTTATGAAATCGATTACTGTAAAATTACAATTATCCAGTAATTTAAAATGGATTGCTGAAGAGAGACAATTGTTAGGTTCTGGTATATTATGCTTAATCTATCATCTTCAATTGTCTGTTTAAATGTAACTTAGGAAGATTAATGTGAAAGGAACTCCTGGATGTACATTACCCTCCATGAATTTCTGATTATGCTTCACTCTGTATTATCTTCACTTCTACCTCCACGACTACAAAGTCATTTTCATTATTCCATTAATACAGCACAGATACCTACACTAAACAGATGTGTTCTACAGTTTACAAAACTGTCTTTCTTATCATATCCCTATAAATATAGGTCTGGAGGGGAGGAAAGTCACCTGCCACTTATGGGAATTCTCAGACTATTCAGAACTCTAAGTTCTCCAAAAAATTAACATATAATAGGATTTAATATGAGTAATCTAATTTGGGCATTTGTCATCACAGGAGACAGAAAATATTATTTTAATGAATGTATCATAGACTCAGAAAACAACTATTGTGTCTTTTCTCTTATAGAAAATTTCAATGCTAATACACACGCCATCCCTGATATTTAATTATGCATGCATAGGGAGTAAATGTGGGAAAAGGTTCGGGGGAGGGGGAGAAGTGGTCCTTGTGGTAGGTGAAAAAAGCTTTAAAGGAGTGGGTGGTCTAGAAAAGTAGTAGAGCAAAATAGAAGAGAGAATACCTGGATTAAAGATCATAGTAGCAGACAAGAGAGGCCAGGAGCTAAGGAAGAATTGGAATGGTGGGACCCAACAAAATGAGATGTGACTGCAAACTTTAAGTAAAGACTAATACTTTGGAAACTAATTTTAAAAATGCCTTTATTTAAAGAGTAAAAATTATAGCAAGTTTCTACACATGCTTTGCCTCCAGCAGGTGCAGTTTTGCTCAATATCATCAGTCTACAGGATATCGGCACAGCGTAACAGTGTAGGATCGATGCTTGTGTCATTGTCATTATGTGCAGTCTGTTCATTGCTGTCATAGCTTTGTTTTTTTCTTCAAACTTTTTCAGACTTATTTTAGTTAGTGCTGAACAGGATTCATTTCTGTTTGCACCAGTTTATTCGATTACCTATTAAATAGGACTACATTTTAAACATATGAATAAAACAGCTTTAAATATCCATGTGAATGATTTGTATGGACCTACGTTTTCAAGTCATTTGGGTAAACTCTAGGAGTAGAGTGCTAGATTGCTGAGCTTTCTCATAGACTACCTGGCTCTGCTCAGAAGTGGCTTGCCACTGTCTTCATTTCTACCAGTATCCCATTGTACCACATTTGCACCTGTGTACTAACAGTATTCTGAGTTTTCTCCATTTGAATATGTATTAGGTGAACTTCACTGTTGGCTAACTTTTAGAATTCTCAGTGACTTTGTGCTGAACATTTTCCTCTCTATTTGTTTATTCACAGTTGAGAACATTTATCCATTTTCACTTGAGCTGCTCTTTTTTTTTCTTATATTTAAGAATTGTTTGTAAATTTTACAGAATATTATAGCTGTAATCTGTTAAACCACTCTGAGCTCCTGGAGGGTGATAGCCATTCTAGCTACCTGCTGAAGTTCTCTGGATTTGCAAATGAAAAGACACATGCACAGTGTTATTTTTAATATTCTTTATTATACTAAAGATTGAACAACTCCTGAACCTCCATGACCTTAACATACCTCCCTTCTGATATTGCTGATTTGATAATTCCTAAATCTATATTTCATCTCTGCTTCCCCAGACTCAGTCAGTGTAGTGGCCCCTGGGGCCACTTTCCTATATTCTTACATGTCAGATCTCTTAAGTCTGATCTATCTGCTTTCCATCATGGCGATTTTGTTCCTTTTCTCCTCTGTGTTTGTTGCCTGGGAATCCTAAAACTCCTGCCTCTCTATCCCCCTGCCCAGCCATTGGCATCTGACTCTTTATTGATTCTTTATTGATTCTTCAGACACAGATGGTGTCTGAATTCCCATGTAAGTACAAATCAAAACCCCAACAGAATATTTCTTCATTAAATGTGATCTTTTTCTTTTGCAAATTGGTTCCATCTGTGGATTATCTTTTGTTTTCCCTTTCCATCTAGTGGAGGGTAATGGGTAACTTTTATCAAGTACCTACTATTAATTATTTTATAATTGTACCTTCAATGTTATTTCTAAAATGTTATTATTATATCCACAATCATCTTGACGTTCTCTTACCTTGCCTTCTTTATGGTCTGAGTGTGAAAGGTCTCTATGGACTTAAACTTAAAGTGCTGCCCTTTTGAGAGTTAGTGGAACAGCTAAGACCTAGAACTTTGCTGAAAGAAGGGAGTCATAAGAAGGTGGGAATAGAGGTTTCTTAGTTTAACCCAGCTTATTGTTCATTGTTTTCCTCTGCTTACATGAAGAAATGAGCTAAATTTTGTCACATACTCCTACTGCCACAAAGTTGCCACTGTTGTGATTCCCACATTATAATAGACTGTAACTTCAAACCATAAGCCAAAACAGTCTTCCAACTTGAAATTGCTTCTTATCATAAATTTTATTACATCAATTTAAAAGTTAATTCATATAGAATATTGATTTCCAAAATTGTGTCATAGCTGTAACTACCAGGCCATGAGGCATGGATGCATTTGGAACTGTCTTTTAGATAGAATTTGGAACCATTTATACCTGCTGGACAGAAAACCCCTAGCATGTTGCTACCAAAGTTTAATGGACAATTCTGGTAAGATATCAGAAGAGCAGAAGGCAAGTAGAAATGAGGACAGTTAATGCAGAGTTTATAAGGGTGCAGAAAGAATAAATACTGTATTGAAACTGGTCTAGAGGCAACTCCTATTATGTAATGACAATAAATACTAGTAAATTAAGCTCACAACTTGCAAACTTCAATTAAATTTAATTCAAAAGTAATATAATTTGCTTATTGAGGGAAATCTCAAGATAATAAAGCATTCAGGCTCTTCCATGGTTACTATTCCCATCCCCTTCTCGAATCTTCAGCTATAAAGAATATTAAAAGGATATTTTTTTACTTGAAGTAAAAAAATATGAAAATGTATAAGTGGAAATAGAGGTTTCCTAGTTTAACCCAGCTTATTGTTTATTCCTATAGTTTATTGGTAAGAAAAGTAGTGTGAGTGAATTCAAGCTATAGATAAGGCAAATGAGAAAAATAACATCTAGAAGTGTTATAGAGATTCATATCATTAAAGAGAAGCTATGCACAGGGTACAGAGATGGTAGTATACTAGGACAAGAATCTACCCAAAGAAGGATTTGGGGTATAAATCTGAAAACCCCTGAAAGTGCTTCATTTGAAAAAGAAAGTACTTGAAGAAAGAGCTCCCAGGCATTCCACTTCAGCAAAATTGATGGGAGAAGTATTTTTTCAGTTCAGTCAAAAAATACACAGAGATTTGTAAATGACTCACTGGTTAAATGGGAGATGTGACATGCTATACTGCAAACTAACAAAACTTATCATTATACACATGGTTCCGGTTTCATGGGCAAGGAAATGCAAGACTTTCATTGTCATGGAAATTTGCCAATATGTTACATGACAAGATTCTTTTCCTGGGGCTCCTTGATAATAAATGCCCAAAGTAATGAAGGTAAAGACTAAATGACACTGGAATCCTCAGGATGTTAAGGATCCTCAAAACATAGAAAATTACTGTAGGAAAATGCACAGCACTGCATGGGGCTATTACAAGCTATTACAATGTGCAGAGGCTAAATATATTATACTGATGGGACAGGTATACTCAAATGTATTTCCACACAAACCACATATTCGAAAAGAAGATGCTGGGTTTTGATTTTCTTGGCTAAGATTTTTCTCTGCTAAGCTTTCATTTGTTTTATTTAAAATGGGAATTTTTACTCTATGGCTCTGTTTGTTGTATGTAACTTTTGTTTTGAGGAACTCATTTTAAGAAACTACCTTTGATTTCAGAGAATACATTGGGTTTTAAATTTATGATGAGTTGTAGAACTATTAAGAAAATGGGTCTTAATTAGGAATTTGAACTGAATACATTTTGAACTATTAGATAGCAAAAGAGGCTTTGGGGCAGAAATGGCAAGCCATGGTTTCAAAATGAAAAGTTTTCCATAACTCTATTTTTTTTTTGCAACATGTGATCATAGAACTTTGGAATTCCCACACTCCTTCCATAAATCAGGTTCAAAGCCTAAGAACCACATGGTCAGGTTTGTCACAACTACAGCCTCACTACTTTATGTCAGTTTCTTAACACTTTATATCAACTTCTTAACACTTTATATACTTTATATCAGTTTCTTTTGGTTGCACCAACAACCAAAAGACCTGGCAAGGGCTGGTATAAGAAGGAAGGATTTAAGTGAAGGTGCCAAGGCATATAGTCACTTGTAGCAGGGAAATGTGGCAGCTTGTCTCAGTACATCTATTGTAGGGGTGGTTGTAATGCTTAAGTCCTGTTCCCCAATTGATCCTTGATCTGTCAGTAAAGAGCCCATGGGCCAATTGCTGTCTGGAAGAGTTAGACAAGACTTCCCAGTCTCTGGGGATAAGCAGACATCTGGAATGGATTATCCACACTGGATGCTCCTACAGGCAGGCAGGCGGGAGTGTTTAGCTAGGACTAGATATAACTGAGCAATTAAAGTTTAGGGCAGGTGAAGAGGTATGGAGCTAAGAATACTAATTAAAAAGGGCACACTTTTCCAGGTGGGAGATAAGTAGTGTCCAGCAATTGTGTCAAGAGTTCCTGGTTGGCTGGCATTATTTGCACCAACAATCCTTGCTCTCTCAGGCAGTCCTCAATTAGGTCCTCCTGCAAGAAAAACTTTTGCAGTTGCACGGCACCCAACATTTACATAGAGGCAGCTCTGCTATTCATGCTACAAAAAGATAAGTTGAAGTTGAACAACTGTGTTTGTCTGTGTCTTTTATCCATAGATTCAAGGGACCCTGGGTGAGGGCTTGTAGCACTGCCATTCCTGGAACTTAAGTGAGGTAGCAAAAGCTATTTGCAGCAATCCATAGTCAGGAGACAGGGTGAAAGATGTTTATCTTCATCTGAATGCTGCTTTTTATGTAGTCCAGATCCCTGGCCTTTAAAATGGTGCCCATAACTTGCAAGGTAAATCTTTCCACATCAGTTAGCCCAGTCTAGAAAAATTTTCACAGAAATGCAGACAGGATTGTCACTTTAGTGATTCTAGATTTTTTTAAAATAGGTGGATAATGTTAGCAAAATAGTCTTTTACATGGATTTTAAAGATGTGGTTAGGATATTTTAGATGACAACTCTCTGGATATTTAGAATACTGACAAGTGTCTTTATGGGTAATAGACCAATAAAAGCTATCGGAAGTTGACAGTGGTATACAATATTGAGGGACCCGACCCTAATCCCAGGATTTTGGCCAACCAGCAGAAAATGGAACAAAACCACCTGTTAAATTTCTTGAAGAAGCTTTGCTCATTGCGGACAAGATTGTAGTGACCTGAAGCTTTTCTCTCCAAACATCTTAATTTCAACCAATTTGCTATTAGAGCTACTTTAGAGAACATTCTGTTGAATTAGGTCTTTTAGTTTACAACAATATACATGGCAGTATAATCTATGAACACTGAATGTATCCAATATTTCCTTGTGAACTTTTGTTAATTTGTCAATTAGCTCTAAACATTTCCATTTTATTCTGTTCTCCTTTGTTTCTGAGATTCTTTGAGATTTCCTAAGTGATTCTCTACATACTGGAATATTTTTTATAATAGTTATATTGATGTGTTTAGAAAAAAATGTCACCTCAATACTTGTATCTGTTGACTATTCTTTTACACATGAACTTTGATTTTCCATGTTTCTTAAGTGTCATAAAGTAACAGTTATGCTGCAAATACTTTTTAGTACGTTAGGCTTGAAGTCTCTGAGTGGAGGAATAACAAACAAACAAACAAACAACAAGACGACACCCAGCCATTTGAGTTTGGAGGTTATACTCTCTGTAGATATCATGAGTTCTGAATAATACAGAATGAGGTAAGATTTCAAAGCTTCTTCACCTCTGTTCTTCTCTGGCAGGGAAGTGCTACTCTTTGAGTTGATCAGTGGTGTTTCCTCAACATTAATTCTTGAGAAAAATTATTGGAATAATCAATTTGAGCTGAACCCAGATCATACTCAGAGTCTGGTGGTCCTCTCTTGCTCTGCTCTCAGACATTGCCTTAATCCTACCTTATTTCCTTGACCCTCTCTTTTCTGCCCACATGGCAGAAAGCTGAGGCTCTGTCTGTTGCACACAACTGTGACTACATCCCCATCAAAAGTGCAGGGACAGACACACAGAGGAGAACAAAACAGGGCTTCAAACTAATTTAGCAGAGCTCTCTTGAAGAAATTTTGAATCAGATGCCACTACCAATTCAGGGCAGGGAGAGCTAAAAACAGTAACAAATAATGTAAGAGGATGTTGATTCTTAGTCTTAATTTGTCTCTCTCTGGACCCTTGAGCCAGGTTAGAGTGTTTCTCCTGAAATGGCCTGTGGCAAGCTCCGGTGTTCACACCTGGGCTTGTGTGTGTGTGAGTTCAGCTGGAGACATATATAAATACAATGTAAAATATATATTCTTGTGTACATTCAGACACACTTCCACACACATGTACATAGGTATGCATATGAAAATACACACACACACACACACAATATATATATATATATATATATATATATATATATATATATATATATA
>JANHMN010000007.1:62782230-62801812 GCA_030674055.1 Rhabdomys pumilio
AAAAAAAAAAAACAGTAAGGCACTTGTTTTAAGACTACAGGCTTTTATCTGGAAGGAAGAAATAAGCCTGACAACTTAGAAGTTTGCCATTTTTACTACCCAACAATGGCTGCTCTGTCTGTCTGTCTGTCTGTCTGTCTGTCTGTCTGCCTGACTGCCTGTTTGACTTTCTGTCTATTCAGGGAGTCTGCCTCAGTCTCTCACCAATAAAACATCATAAGTGGAAAACAGCACATTTAACCTCATATAACATATCAGTGAACAGCAGAAATATAATAGCAATATATAAAACATTTACCCAACACTATCTTCACATAGAGTTTTATAGTGGTTTGTGAAGAACATAGATGTGAAGGTTGTTCACATCTATGTCTTTTTATGTATATTAAAAAGAAATAGATGTGAACAACCTTCACATCTATTTCTTTTTAATATACATAAAAAGAGGGAAAGAAAATAAGGAAGAAAATAAGGAAGAAAGGAAGGAAGGAGGGAAGGAAGGAAGGAGGGAAGGAAGGAAGGAAGGAGGGAAGGGAGGAAGATAGAAAAGAAAGAGAGAGAGGGAGAGAGAGAGAGAGAGAGAGAGAGAGAGAGAGAGAGAGAGAGAAATTAAAGCTCAAATGCAGAATTTTTATTGCTGTAAAGGTAGAAAATTAGGAGAATTCTTGGCTCTTTTAATGAAAGTTTCATTAAAGTCCTATGTGATTGACTCATATGTTATTTAGTGAGTTAGACCACATCATTTAGATTTTTAATTTTTGCCTCGATTTTATCATTACAGGTTAATCCACTTCACAGTAACTTAAAGAAGATTGAATACTATCAATTTCTAATTAAGTCACTCAATGTTCTGATTGGAGACAAAATGGGCTTGATTTTTATCTCATTTCAAAAGAGATGTTGTTTGTGATTCTTATAATTTAACTTCATTTTCCCTAAATGCCAAACATTAGTAATACTTACAGTGATTTTCCGTTAGAAGGCACTTGTGACCCAAAATGTATGATAGGTTTTCTCCTAAAATATTTTCCTGAAAAAGAGAAAGATCATTTTATCATGTATGGTAAATTGTTTTTCCATTTGCTTTACTTGATTTTGAATAAATAAGCTCTAATTTCACTTATTGTTTCTTTTTCAAAATGTTTATTTTATTGGATATTTTCTTTATTTACATTTCAAATGTTATCCACTCTCCAGGTCTCCCCTCCAGAATCCCCCTATGCCATCCCCCTGCCTCTATGAGGGTTCTACGCCTCTCACCCACCCACCCACTTCCACCTTCCCACCCTAGCATTCCCGTATACTGAGGCACTGAATCCCCACAAGACCAAGGGCTGCCCCTCCCACTGATACCCAATAAGAGCATTCTCTGCCACAAATGCTGCCAGAGCCATGAGTCCCTCCATGTGTACTATTTGGTTGTGGTCCAGTCCCTGGGAGCTCCATGGGTCTGGCCAGTTGACATTGCTGCTCCCCTCACCCATGGTGTTGCAAACCTTTCTCAGCTGCTTCAGTCCATTTTCCAACTCCTCCACTGGGGACTCCGCGCACTCAGTACAAATGTTGGCTGTGAGCATCCTCCTCTGTATTTGTCAGAAGATAGCCATATCAGGTTCCTGTTAGCAAGCACTTCCTGGCATCTGCAATAGTGTCCATGTTTTGTGACTGTATACGGGATGGATCCTCAGGTGGGGCAGACTCTGGATGGCTTTTTTTTTCCCTCTCTGTTTCATACTTTGTCTCCATATTTCCTCCTGTGAATATTTTGTTTCCTCTTTCTACGAAGCACTGAATCATCCATGCTTTGGTCTTTCTTATTCTTGAGCTTCATGTGGTCTGTGAATTGTATCTTGGGTATTCATAGGTCTTTTCATTAGATGCTGAAAAAGTATTTGACAAAATTCAACATCCCTTTATGGTAAAAATCTTGGAAAGATTAGGAATTCTAGGCAGATACCTAAACATAATAAAAGCAATATACAGCAAACCAGTAGCCAACGTCAAACTAAATGGAGAGAAATCTGAAGCAATCCCACTAAAATCAGGGACTATTCAAGGATGTCCACTCTTTCCTTTTCTATTCAATTTAGTACTGGAAGTACTAGAGCAATTAGACAACAAAAGGAGGTCAAAGGAATACAAATTGGAAAAGAAGAAACAAAAATATCACTATTTGCAGATGATATAATAGTATACTTAAGTGATCCCAAAAATTCCACCAGAGAACTCCTAAACCTGATAAACAACTTCAGCAAAGTGACTGGATATAAAATTAACTCAAACAAATCAATAACCTTCCTCTACTCAAAGGATAAACAGGCTGAGAAATTAGGAAAATGACACCCTTCACAGTAGTCTCAAACAATATAAAATATCTTGGTGTGAATCTAACCAAACAAGTGAAAGATAAGTAATACAGGAACTTCAAGTCTCTGAAGAAAAAACTGAAGATTTCAGAAGATGAAAAGTTCTTCCATACTCCTGGATTGGCGGGATTAATATAGTGAAAATGGCCATCCTGCTGAAAGCAATCTACAGATTCACTTATTGTTTCACAATGAGAAATGTTGCTTATTTGTTTGTTTTCCAATCAATGGTACCTAAGTTTTCCCTTCTAAGGAAGGAAGGCTAGCAAGAACTCATATTTTCTGATCTGATCCACATTGTATCACTTGGCATCAGGATGTGAAGTCAAGTGCCCACCAAGAAGGTGAGATTCAGTCACAATCTATAACAGTAAGAAATGATGGCTCCATATTGGCCAAGAGTGTTTGCTAGACAAGTTTTAATTTTAGATTACAGTTTACAAAAACAGAATTGCCTTGCTGAGTTACTTTCACTTTGTATATTTCTTTAAATGAAACATAGATTTTTATTTTGTAACACAACAAAAAATAAAAGTCTCAACACTTTAAGAAAGAGTGTCACATCACATTTCCTTTAAGTTTCTTTCCATGGATATTTTGTAATCTAATTTGGAATCATGCTGGTAGAAATTTTTTGAAAAATTTCAGTAACCAGAAAACCCAGTCTCTTTTCATGGGCAGGTGACTTAGACTTTAATCTTTCATAAATTGTATGATTACAGGTTAATCACTTCCCAATAACTTAACATAGTTTGAAAAATGTTGCTTAAAAATGAAATCACTCCATATTTCTTCTTAATATCACACTTGAAAACATAGAACAGTGCCTAGTGAAGAATAAAGTTTACAAAGTTATTTTAGAGGACACACAGATTGAACCCTGTATTACGCAGAGAAAACCAACAACCAACAGATATGTTGGTAAATCTTATAACTTTGGAATAAATGCAGACATCACATTTATGGAATCAGATCCTACACTGGTCCCAGAGCCCTTCAGATTGTCATTATGTTACTTATAAAGGTTAGATGGGGCATGCTATATGAAGAATGAACTTTCATCTTAAAACAAAGTGTCTTCTTTTGTCCATCTAGGAGATATAGAAGAGGATCCCTAGAGGATGTTGCAGAGACTCAGGGCATTGTGCTCATGATAAAAAGTTGGGAGACCATAGCACTACTTGGAGGAGGGGGGAGAATGACGTTTTCTGTATCCTGTAACATAATCTTGGGGCACAGCTACCTGGGATTAATCCTTATCTCTACAGACCTCACAAGAATCTAAGCTGAGGGATTTTCTGTACGTTTTCTTTTATGGAATTTACTATTTTATATGATACATAAACAAAAAAAATAAAAGTATTTTCTTTTTTCAATAGACAACTCAGTGGCATTGATTAGGGTTACTTCACCACAAACCATAAACACTGTTTCATAATATTTATTCTAAATAGCAACTATTTCCATCGGCTGATCTCTTCCATTTCCTCTTTCCCCATCACATGATAAATTAAAATTTACTTTATGACTCTACAAATAAACAATGTGCCTTCATCGACTCATCAATATTCATTTGAGTGAGAGTAGGAAGAAAGCTTGAAATATGAGTAAGGAGAATTAATAAACACTTTACATAGTATTTACATTTGCTTATAAGTAACTTCATGACAAGTGAGTAGCTAAAAAAATTTCATCATCCAAAGAATATGAAAGCAAGAAGACAAGGAAGTAGGGAATAACTAAGTTGTTGTATTTAAAACATTTTATTATGAGAAATCCAATATATATTACATATATATGTATACATTGTTTTTAACTTCTTGACATCCCGGGAAATGAGCCCACAACTGCTTTGTGTTATTGAGTCTCCTTTGTTTAATGTATGTGTACATAAATGTGGGTCTGTGTTTGCTTGATTAAAAATAGACTAGCATCTATGTCCAGCTAGATATAGGCTGAGACAAAGGCAAAAGGGCCTTTGCCAAAACTGTTTAGAGAAAAATGTCAGGAGACTGTAAAGTTTACTCATAGGTAAGCAGATCTAACGGAGTACCAAAACAATTTTATACCAAAAATCACAGGGCTGTAGTAATGTCTGATGTTTGGAAGACATAGAATTTGTGAAGAATGATATCACTGGATGAATGAGAACTAGATGCAGCAATACACATGCATTGTGATGTAAAGTACAAGTGGACATTTCATCTTCAGTTTTTATTTCATCTTGTTTACTTCATCACTAATTTGTGTGTAAGTTATTCAATTAGTATTCTAAATATCTTCCATGTTTGATATTTAAACATAGGATATTAACCATGACAGTTGGCAGCCTCTCGCCAGGTTTAGCCTTAATCACTGGGGTGTTAGAGGAATTCTATGTTCAACTTTATTCATGCATCTTGAACTGATGCATGAATTTTTTTTGTTTTACCTGTTTCTCTTTTCTTTACATGTTGGCTGTATAAAAGAAAAGAAAATATTGCTATCTACTTCCATTAGTATGAGTCACAGTGTCAACCGTGTGCATGTTCCCTAATAAGGAGCCAAACTTATTTCAGTCTCTTCAAGAAAGCTTAAATAAGAGTTCAGGGGAAATCTACTCCTCTTCTTGCATAAATAATTTTATGTGAAGTGAGATGGCAAAAGTCACCCCATTTGCTTTCTAAGAGTTTTCTGGTTTGAGAGAACAAAGTGGAATATAGAAAGACTGTTAATATTCTGTCTAAACTCCAGCTCCACAGTTACCTGGCAACAGCCAGGTATGCTCCTCCCCACAGTTACCTGGCAGCCACCAAGTAGGCCTGGCCCACTATAAAAGGGGCTGCTTGCCCCCTCCTCACTCTCTTAATCTCTTAATCTCTTACTCTCTTACCCTCTCTTACTCTTACCCTCTTGCCTCTCTGTCCCCTTCCCCCTCTTCCTCTTTCTCCATGTGGTCATGGCCGGCCTCTACTTTTCTTCTCTCTTATCCTTCCACCTTCTTCTCCCCACCTTTGCCCTACCTCCTGAATGAAGACCCCCAAACTCGAGAGACCCTTACTCAAGTACTCCAAGACACTGTACCTGGATGCAATCAGCAGAGGTTTATTGGGGATAGAGTTGGTTAGCCAAGGTCAAACTGCATACTCTCACAGGAGTAGAGTTTGACCCCGAGTGGCAGGCTAAGGAGCCTTTTAAGGAGGAAAACCACAAACCAGGGGAGTGAGGAGTGGGTGAGGGGTTGTCAAGGATACATAACATAAAAATAGTGGACCATTCCAGAGGATCCCAAACCTAAATGATACAGGATCATGTGGAAAGCACTCTGCACACTCATTCTTCTCAAGAATGTAGTACCATGCCACTGTGCCTTACCCTGTCACTACCAATTATTTCAGGTTAAACTATTTCTCATTCGCTCCGGTCACAGTCCCGCCTAGATAACTTGCATTTTTTTTTGTGGTCAGAAATGTGTCTTCCTGCTTTGGGCTTTTCATACCCACAGGTGGGTTCTTCTCCCTGAGGTCTGAGGAATGTAAAACAGCAAGTGTCCTCTGATTCAGGGATAATGACCTCCACCCAGAATGTATCTCGGGGCAGTGAAGGCCTGAAATCTTACATTCAGTTCTGCCTTCTGAAGCCTGCATTCTTTTCCTCAGGGTAAAGAAAAAGCCTATGTGTATATTTATATATATATATAATTTCATAAAATGGTCTTTATAATTTTTCACTCTACACTGAATAAACCGCCTCCCCCTTGGAACCATGTGGTCTGGAGTGGTCTGTTCTGAACTGTGGTCGGTCAGACTTCTAACAATTAACAAAGACACATATGTTTGTTGAATTTTCCTGGGTTCTGTGTTACCTTTTCAATGTCTTGCAATGAAAAGAACAAAAAGAACAAAGAAAAATGATGTGTAAATTCATACTTATTTTTTATATTTTTATTTATCTCATTACATTTGAAACTCTGTTTTTGTTGATGTTTGTTGTGTTTTGTTTTAGTTTGTTCTTTTGGGGTTTTTTTTGTTTGTTTTTTGTTTTGTTTTATTTTGTTTTTGGTAACAGTTTTTAAAGTTTTCAGAGTATAAATGAAGACATAATTTTCATTTTCTTGGACTTTGATCCTAAGAGTATAAATTAAGAAATGTGTAGACACACACATTGTCCTCAATGACTTGCATTGTACTAAGCATTAGTGAGTTTATCTTTAAAAACTCTTCACATGTTATAGATTATAAGTTTTTACTACCCTTCAGGGTTGTCTTTGTACATGTATGTGAATTGCAGAGCTCTTGAACTTCAAATGATTTGGTTTTACCCACCCATCCTATTTGGTATACATTTCTTCAATTTTTCATCTCTCTCATCTCTCTGTGGCCTCAGTCTCATTCTCTCATCTCTTTTTGGCCTCAATCATGACTCCTGACTTAAAAAACAATCAAACAAATAAGTAGGGTAGGTATGATGAGATGGATTAGTGACTATAGTGTTTCTTTTTCAAGCTTAAGGCCTTTATTAGATTCCCAGACCCTTGTAGAATCCAGTATCATTCATGTCTGTAACACCTGTGCTGGTCTGGGAATGGGCAGACGGGAGGGTCCTAGTGGCTCCTTGGCTAGCCACTAGAGTAAAAAGGGCATCATCCAGGTTCAGTGAAGAGATCCTTTGTCAAAATGTAAGATGCAGGTGTGGTCAGATGGTTTGATAGCAGAGCTGGTCGCTGATCCTCCAGGGTCACCAACACAGAGCCACAAGTTTTATGCAGCAACCTCACAGATGAGGAGGCTCTCAGTTGCTGCTCTGACCCTAGTCTTCAACACCAAGGAAATGAGAAATAAATGATATTTATTATGTGTGGCCAATTAAGATATCAATAAATTCATACATCCAAACTGTGACCCCTTCATTACGGCAAATCAGACCTTTAAGAACCTGCTCTCTTCATACCCACCAAAGCTGATAAGGTAATTCACAAAGAGTTGGAATTGTCCAAGATTGGATTTCTAAATCTTAGGTCTTATTGCTTGTCTTCCTAAGAGCACATAATTTTATAATCTCAGTATTTGGGCACAAACATGGGTCTATAAACAAAACTACTAGCTAACATTTTAAAAGGCAGTCATTCAGAGTAGTTTGTAGTTAACATAAAATAATTAGATATAGTTGTCACATCTGGCTTAGAAAATCATTAGGAATCCAGAGTGTCACCCTAAGCAGTAGATCTTATAGCCTCATTCTCATTTATTGTTCCTTGCATCTTGTTCCAGTAGAGAGTTCCTCCTTGGAGATTTCTGTTAGTGGAGACTAGTCTGTGTTATGTGCCAAGTGCTAGGTTTAAAGAAAAGCAATTTTAATTGTCTTTGTGGATGGGGGTTCTGTTTCTAGTTTGACTAGGAAACAGACCTGACTGTGAATTACAATCTTTAAGATTTTAAGATTATTTGGTTAAAAAGAAAAATCAAATATTTTCTGTAGCTTAACCATTTTCAGAAAACACCTATCTGTCCTGTTTTGAATATTTTTCTTCTTCTTTGTACATTTTCTCAAATTTACTTTATAGGATTCTATATCTTTGTTTCCTTCCCCTTTCAAAGTAGCCAGCCCTGGTGGTCCTTTCTTGTTCATGGTTTTTCTTGAGGCAACAGAGAGGGAAGAGCATTTTCAGGGGTAAGACTTGGTTTTATTATATATTTAGGGTTGCTGTATACTAATAAACCTTTGCTTGTCTTAAGTCTATATCACTTTGCTTCAGTAGCTGACCTGCCTTCTGAGTTGCTCTGAGGTGAGAAACTGTTTATCACCTTGTCCTAAAACAGCAGGAGATTAAGTAAAGTAGCCTTTGTTCTATCTCTGCTGGAACTGTCTGCATGGCTCTAACTTTCAGCCTGCTAGTTGAAGTTACAGGAAGGAAACGGGACACTTTGAAAAGTGATTTTAACATTTATGTCTAAGTTCTAAAAAGTTTCCTATGAAAACTCTCTAAGAAAAAAGGGGAAAGGAGCTTGTAAGTAAAGGAAATAAAGGATCTAAGAAGAAAAAGAAAAACGATAAGGAGAATCCTCTCTTCTCTTTGTCCTCAGCATGGATACATCTTTCAGAATACATGATCACATGGTTAAAAGTTCATCTTAAATTTATGCATAAGTTCAAATTATAAATCAAATAAGAATTTTACAAAGGGGAATGTTTACCTGCATATCCATTAGGAGTAATTATGTGACTAAACATTCATCATCTGTCACAGTTCTGTGGGTTCATGGAGGGCTAAAAACCATAACTCTTTTGTGACTATCATTGAAGTTCTGTATACATAATCCCAGTCAATATTTTATCTTCTGTCCTATCACCTATGGCAAATTCATAGTTGCCCTTTTACAACCTTTTGTTAATGGTTTCACAACCTCTTAGAATGTGCTCTGAGTTGTAGATGCCTGCTTGCTATCTCAGAAGCAAATAACGCATGGCACTAAAGACTGGCATAGTTCTCGTTGCAGTTTTGACTATCAGAAAGGATTTAATAGCAGTGTATTATAAAAGAGCTTAATCATACCTATAATTTCAGGAATTTTATAGAATCACCATTAAGGATTAAGAAATCAACTATTTGTCTATATAGCATCAATATAAGACAGTACAACTTTTTTGTTCTGCAGAGATCTGTTCAAAAGGGTGGACCAATACATAGTGATTGTTATATTTATTAAATAATAACAAGAAAAGCATATTAGTAGCAGGAATCTTTTATAAAATGGATTTCTTCTAGGCTTAACCTACCGGAGCAAATGCATCCTAGATTTTAATCCAAGGTGGACTCATCTCAGGAAAATCGCCTACTAGTTATTAGCTTCTACTTGGCTCCTGAAAGTAGACATACATATTCAACAATATCCCTGTTACTGGGCACAGGCTCTTGGAACAATTCTTACTTTTGACTTGTGTGCATTATGATAGTATCTCAGTTTGCATACAACAAAGATATGAGGGAATCACAACCAGGAAACAGCTTTTATCCATTTTCTAATCTCCAGGAACCAGAATTTATCTCTTTTACATTTTTATTCTGTGTCCTCTCTCTTCACAAATCAATAAAAATTAGGAAAGGGAGGAGAGGTCATGATGTTTGAGATTACTTTCCTTACCAATAAAAGAATAAATGTAAACAAATTTGTGAATGTGCATACAGTTAAATAGAAAAATTTCTTTTACTTGGAGAACTATGACTCCTCTTCTAGTAAGAATTACAGATTTCAACATTCTTTGCATTCTTTGATTACATTAGCTCTGACCTGACGTTCTCTCTTTTTTTAAAGTCAAATACAAGTAGATAAGGCTAAGCTAATTTATCCTTTAAATCCTTGAAAGTTAAAGTATATCCACTTAACTTCTCTCTGCTCAGAACCCTGACTTCTCATGTGCTCTTCTTAGAATGATGCCTGTTCCATGATAGTGAGTAACTAATAGGATGAACACCTTAATGAAAAGAGAAGATTAAAATGAGGCCCCATGTGTAAGGTTACATGTCTCTTCCACAATCAGATGGTAATTGTTAGAAGTGGGGTGATAAAGGCTGCAAGCCCCTAAAATGTAGACTCTACTTGACAAGCTATTCTGTGATCTCCATCAGTCACTGCCAGAGTTCCATTCAACTTTCACAGTTGTCAATATCTAGCCACGCACTGCACCCTGGCATCTACTCTCATTCTTCCTTTTCTGTGATGGTTTTAAGGAGATACTAATCCATGATGTGGACATGATTTCTCAAGGACGGCAATGATGCTGGACTACAAAAAAAAAAAAAAAAAAAAAACCGAGAACTTATTATAAAGTTATGACATATCTGTAACACTGCCATAATTATCTATTTATTATTTATAGCTATACTAATTAAGTTGTAATGGTGAATATATTTAAGTATAAAATGGCACAAAACATTAATGTTTTCCGAAAATGAAGTTTTTTTCATTTTCTTGTATGAACATTACTTGCATTCGGTACTTGTATTTCTAAAATGTGTTTTAGGGAAAAAAATTCCAGGTCAATATTTTCACAAGCACAGATGCAGATATTATAGACAAAACACATAGAAGTAGAGCAAGCATTCCATAGTCATGTTCAATGTATCCCTAGAATATTTCTCTATATACGTTGTTCAGAGATAAATAGTGTATAGCAAAGTAATTATCATAGACACAATCAAAAAGCAGAATCAACCCACAGACTGTCACTGAAAGAAGAGACAGATATGTGAAATGTGATTCAATTATATTATTATAGCATGCAGAAGTGACAAGGAGTTACAGTTATATACATCAGCATGAATGCATTTCACCAAATAATTTTATACAAATAGAGCCAGATTCCATGGTATGCATTTAATGAATCCTCATTTCTTTGACGTTTAAATCAAGTACTTTTGATCTATGAGTATAGCGTTGGTTAACTGTGTCTTCATGTACGAGAGATGGACAGTGATAGAGAAGTAGTTACATTGCAAATAAAAAAATTTAAAATCCCTGTTCAAAGCCTTTATTATCTGGTTTGAGTTGACAGGCAATAAACAAGAAAATAAATAAAATACGTTGGCTGCCAGTTAGTGATAAGAACTTTGGAGTAAAAAAAAAAAATCTGATAACTGAAGACAAAATTTGTCAAGGTGGAATTAAGGTTTGGGTAGTGAGCTGATTTCGTTTCTGAAAACTTTGTAAGACAATTGACTGTGAAATCTTTATGTATATAGAGACCTGAAGAGGAATAGATTATAGTTATGTTGTTGTTGTTGTTGTTGTTGTTGTTGTTGCTATTTATTATTTCAAATGATTTTCTGAACAGAAAAGTGCTGCTAGTGAGCTTATTCTATGATGTTTCTCTGGCTCCTGTGACATTGTTAAGGTGATTGGAACTAGCCCAAAACAGACGAGATGTTCAGAGTTGACAATAAATATACTGAGAAGTAATGAGGCAAGTATGTATATAGAAAATGGAAGGATTTGAAATTGAGAAGAGAGAATAATCAGGCAGTGAACATAAACTTTCTAAAATGTATACATATATGCATATATGTGTGTGTGTGTGTGTGTGTATCTTTTTCTCTCCCTTCTCTCTTTCTCTCTCTCTCTATCTATCTATCTATCTATCTATCTATCTATCTATATATATATATATATATATATGCATATATATGCACACACATATATACACATATACATATATATTCTAAGTAATACCTGCATTATTCATAAAGCCAAGCCATATTTGGTTCCCCCAAGCTCCCACAACAAGGGTGGAGGTGACTAATAGGCAAATAACCTCCAAGCTATCTATGTATGCAAAACCACTGAGCTCTTAGCATAGCATATGTAGCCAATATCTAGAATCTATCCTAATGGAAGAAGTGACATGTACTTTGAGAAGTGTTTTAATGTAACTATGGGTCTTTGTGAACATGAATCATTCTGTCAAACCTTTTTCTGATTCATCTCTTTATCTGTCCCTCAGTTAGATGGTATGTTTGGAATTAAAGGTGGGTACTGAAGGTAGGTCTATATTGCAGCCAGAGGGATTAAAGGTGTGGTCATCCAGAGAAATTAAAGATGTATGATTCATCTGCATTCCTGTTGGGCCATACCTTTGGATGTTATGTCTTGCCAGAGCAGTCATGTTGCTGGATAAAAATTCTTTTACAGTAGTCCTGGTGTTTGCTGAGACCCCCCACAACATAGATATGTATGATAACCTCAAGGTTACAAATAATTATCATTTTAATAACAAACATACTCAAAAAATAAATTAAAAGACTGCAAATACATTATAAGTCAAATTTAAATGAAGAAAGTCTTCAGAGGCATAGTCAGTATGGACAGCACACTCATCCCAGTGCTGTGGAAGCTATGGCAAGAAACCTAAGATGATGAAAACATCCTGTGTTACAGAATGAGTCACTATCTCAAAACTAACAAAGAAAAAGTAAAATATAAAAAGCTAAGCCAAAAACAGAGTTCTGGGTTATGGCAGATATTTTAGTAAGGGTGAGGTTTATAAAGCACTCACTGCATTTGAAAGCCTAGGACAGAAAGCCTGGCCTACTTTCTGAATTGAGCAAGAGTAAATGACAAATGGACCAATACAGTAAGTACTGATCAGCAGTCATGGACTTATCAGTATGGGAATGCTGAGTAAATGGGGCAGGGATATTTAGCAGTGATGAGGGAAAATTAAGTGCTTTTTGGTTACTATTTAAATCACTCACATTTTTTCTTATCTTGGTGCCTTTTATTGTTTCCACAGATATTTGTGTGGTTTGATCTTTCAACTAATTCTTCACACTTTCACTATTTAAATTTCTCCTTAGCAACCACATATACAATGGCAAGCTGTTATCTTCAGATTCTGTGTGACTATTTTAGTCATTAGCGACCATGAACTATGCTGTATAATTTCTCAGTATGTAAATTTTCTATTTGCCTTTTTATTTTAATGAGTCCTGTGATAAGTTTTATAGTTGCTTTTATCCTTGTTAGGATCTGCGAATTGATGAAGAAGAATAATCTAGACTTAAATTGTATGCAAAAGCAAAGAACATTTATTCCTGCATGCAGGGACTCAATTTCATCAGGATGGAAGGATCACAACTGAATTTGCAGATTCAGTTTTAAAGCCAAAAAGCAGAATATGAGGAAGAGGTAGATAATCTATATCTTCATTGATGGGTTCTCTTTCTGGGGGTTTGGTTGATGCTATGACTCAGATTGTTCTTGCTTTATGCCAAGGATCTTGACCTCTTGGCCTAAGCCTGCAGTTTCAGTAACTGACTTGTCCAGTTTTGGAAAGTAGAATCTCAGGCCTGATCTCTCGAACTGCCAGTTTGTAACCTGTAATGCAGTAACATGCCTCAGGCTAACTGACTGCTTTTAATCACATTCATCCCTCAGTTCAGCCTAGAGTCTACCAGAAAACTCCTATAGCTCAAAAATTAAATACATATGCATAAACACACACACACAAATGCACACACCCACAGACACACATATATAAGAAAATGTAACATATATATGTATATGTACAAATATTTATATAAATATAGCCAAAAATGTGAACAATATACAAAATCTTCATGATATTTTTGAAGCTATCAAGAGATGGAAAGAACTTTAGTGTCTATGATGTCTTCATGACTATGAAGTCCTACTTTTAGTGTATATGCTAACCTCCTTCAGTGTCAGTGTAGACCTTCTTCATCTCTGTGTAATTCTTTTTCTGTAATTACACAGTTTTCCCAGTGTCAAGTAAGTCCTTTCTCAATGTCTATGAAGTATTCAATATAATGATACAACTTCTGTGAACTCATAAATGCAATTGTACTAGTATGTCAACTCATTCAGAATGTTCTTTCTTTAAAATGGAATTAAATGCATGGATAGGTAGACTATTATATTCTTCATTGGGTTATAGAGCAGCAATTGATATGGGCTGTTGATGTTTGTAAATGTTCACATTTGGTCTATAATGGTCAACGTATATTATCAAAATATGGTCTTTTAATGCAGATCAATTAAACTCTTCCAAGGAATCAGAGAAAATATAATGATCTTAACATAAACAAAAGAGATGCTAGCCTATAATCCACAACTCATAATTATCAGAAATAATATAAAAAGATAGGTTGCAAATTGAATAATATAAATGTTAAATGATAGTAACAGATATTTGGAAAAGAATAATGGCTTGTCTTGCCTAACATCTCAAGAAAGGTATGTCAATATTTTTGCTAGTAAGTAAAAGAATTATAAAATTATTTTATTTTCCATAGATATGGAAAAGCGTGTGACAAAATTCAATACTCCAGAGTTGATCAAATCTAGTAACAGACCCCAGGGGGAAGAAGTACAAGGATGTTGACTTTAAAACCACTCTGGGATACACAATAAGTTCCAGAACAATGGGGCTACTGAGCTACAGTCTACTTAGTTAGCTAGTGAGTTAGTTAAAAATAAAATAAATAAGAGAAGCCAATTAAGAATAACAACTACAACTCTGCATGTATTTCAGATAATTTCACATTTCAATATATATTATAAAACTAAAAATTTATTTAGCACAGCAGAGTAGTCCTACCTGAACATTCTAGTTATTACAAAAAGATCAATTTAAACAATTCACAGTGAACCTGTGGGTGGAGGATATTAAAATATAATTCAGTTAGCTAATAGGATTATCTCCCTGGAGATTCAGAGGAAATGACAAGGAACTGTAGGGCACACAGGGATAATTATACCAATTACTCCATGAATTTTACTTAAAACTCAGTTCATCATCTTGTAAAACACTGTGGAATGTTGCACCATTTGAAGACGAATACAAAATATAATGTAAGTGTTATCTTCATATTGATATTTGGATTCAATTTAATCCCACTATCAATACAATGCTGTAAATTGTCTTTCCATAAACTGTAAACCAACAAACTTGCCTAGTGGCAAAACTAACCCACTTTTATAAGTGGAATTCCATTGGAATAGAGCCTATAACAATATCTGTGTACATATTACATTTATGTGCATGTTAAGGCTGTCTTTTCAGGAAAATAACAAGATTAGAGACTGCAGGAGAGATTATATATTCTAGAAACTAAGTGTGCTTGCCTTTGTTGCCAGAATCTACTAATCTCTGATATCGAGGAACCAAGTCCACAAAAGACCAGGGTCACTCATAAAAAAGAATAGCATGGAAAATTTAATATGATACGATGCTTAAGTTTTAAGTAAATTTTTTTAGGAAACTTAAATTAAGACCAGCAAATTTTCTATTTTTTATTAAATCTTTACTAAAATGCAAATGTAGTAAATGACACAGTTGTTTGAGAATTTAATATTTATGTCTTACTACATTTTCATTAAGTAAAATTCTTTCTGCTTTCAATTTCTCCTATTTTACCATGAGTGCCTCCCTTTAAACTTCATGAGCTTTACTAGTTTGTTGGTTTGTTTGTTTCTAAATCTACTAAGGCTACTTTACGTATATACTTGTAGAGTAACATATTGAAGCACAGACACTCTTTTAGAACTGATATTCCTGAAGAAAACTGATTTTCCCTTCCTATCTATCAATTGCCACTAACTCTTCAGTAATAGCTTAACTTTTTATGAGACACTCATCTATCCACAATTGTGTTTTAGCTGGCTTTATATTGTGAATATCTTTTGAATGTAGTCATATGTTTTGTGAGTTCATGTGTACAGAAACACATAATGTCTTCCAAATTCTGTTCCATGGAAGATATCCATTACATCTGGCCCTTAGACTCTTTCCACTCTCTTATATTTCAAGTCACGGTGACAAAAACCATACTAGAACAACTTCAAAGGAAGAACTTACTTTTGACTCATTATTTCAGATGGTTTAACCCATAGCTACCTGATGCTACATGCTTGAGTTGAAGCCCACAATTGAAAGAGTATGTGCTAAAGGAGAATGCTTCAGTTCACATCCAATCAGGAAGCAAAATAAGACAGGAGCAAGTCAGAAATAGTGTAACCCCATAGAGCTGGGCCAGTTACTTCCTCTAGCGAGCCTCCACCCCTAAAATGTACTTAGCCTCTCAAAATAGTATCAAAAGATTACCCATAAGCAAATTTGGCCAGACATTGATAAGGACTCCATATTGAAACTCCAGCCTCTTTCTGATCATGATCATTGTCATTTTCAGTAGTCTATTATCACCTCTCTTTAATAGCCTGAATAAGACAGCATCATACAATAAAACAGCCTTGTCTAGACAAACAAATTAAGGAAGGGGAAACTAACAGGGTTGTACATTGCCCCAGAAATTTCATTATATTTTCCATTATAACTCCCCATATATCCCACAGATATCCCCTTTCTTTTTGTAGATACCATGTTCCTGCTGTGTTTGCCTTTCACCATTTGAAAGAAATAGACCCACTGGCTGAGGCCAGACTGGTATTTTTCTGCCATCTGTCTCCTTCAGTTTCCTCAGAAATAGAGCAAACCTGGAGTTCAAACTTAATGTTTATAAACCTGTAGCAGGACATTTCAGATTCAAATCATGACAGGACTATTCCATTTTGTTTTCTAATTTATTTTATTCTTGAATTCTGTTGAGTAGAAACACGCTAGTCTGTTTACATATAATCAATTTATACTAAGACATTCTTTTGTCATCAGCAAGTCAGCTTTAATCATACCTCACAAAATACCATGAGGTAAGGGAATATTGGTTCCTTTTTATGCATACTGGAGATGGTCAAATCACAATACACAACATTTCTATCCTATATCTATCCATCTTCTAAGTCATAATTTCATGTTTGTTTTTACTTCCAGTACATAATTCTTTACAATGTGAACATTATTACTGTATTTTGCTGTTTAAAGCCTGACTTGAAGTCCATATGTGATATTTCTGTGTGTGTCTTCTAACCCTAAGTACAGTACAACCTTGCAGTTGCTTTGCTTGCTATTGCAGTATTTTCTCCATTAGGGAAACACCATATGTTTAAACAATAAAACTTATATCACAGATGTTCTACTTGTTTCAAAGTTGTCAGCTCTTTCATTTTCATATAAAGATTTATAAAATCAGTCTTGCCAAATTCAGACATAAATTTATCTCTCCCTATATTAAAAATGGCTGTAAATCATAACAGGTAAATGGAAGAAGACAATCTATTTGAATTACATCTCTGCCAATCGTACTAAGCAGGGACTTGGGTAGAACATTTTTCACTGTTGATCTATAATTTTCTCCATGTCAAAGAGAAAACTTCACATATGCCCATAGGACTTTCTACCATCAATGTAGGAATTTCAAGTCTTCTCTATTCATGGAAAATTAACCAAAATTAATGAAATGTTTATATGTGTATAAGTAAGAAAGCATTTGAGTGTATATGGACCATGAAACTTGACAGAGTACTACGAGCACAGAACAAAAAAAGACTGAGGTGAAGCAAATGACATATATAATACAGAAAAAAAACCTTCTTTGCTTAAAAAATTTTACAAGGAAAGCAAATTATTTTTAAGCTAGTTAAAAACAGAAAGAAAATATAGGCTAATTACTGAAACATAATAGAATGAGACAAACAAAATCAGACCAAAAAATTGATTGTAACAGGAGAAATGGGAAACTGCCTTGGTCCATGAATAGTGTGCTTTAAAATAACCACATAGTTGGACAGAAGGTCAGTCTCAACAGATACATTCAGCATTCTATCTGAGTACCATGGAATACAGCTGGATATCAACAACAGGACCAAACTGAACAATTGACTACTGAATGAAAAATGGAGCTAGAGAAAAATTAAGAATGAAATTAAAACTTTCTAGAGCTGAATAAAAATGAATACACAAAAAAAACCTCACATCTTTTTGGATACAGTGTAAGTAGTTCTATAAGGCAAGTTCATAGCATCAAGTGCCTACATGAAATTGGAGAGATTCCATACTAGGAACTTAACAGCATACCTAAAAGCTCTAAAACAAAAAGAAGAAATCAGAGCCAAAAAGCATAGATGGCAAGAATATTCAAACTCAGAGCTGAAAACAATAAAATAGAAATAAGTAAAGAAACAAACACACAAAATAAAAAATAATCAAAAGATAAGGAGTGGGTATTATGAGAAATATCAGTAAACTTTACAATTCTTTATCCAAATCAACTAAACTACTGAGAGGAAGAAAATATCCAAATAGACAAAATTAAAAAATGAAAAGGGAACACAATAGACAGTAAGGAAACCCAAAGTTATCATAAAGACAAACTTTGAAATTCTATTCTGCCCCAAACTGGAAAATCATAAAAAAAAAAATGGATAATTTTCTTGATATACAAAACTTGCCAAACTCAATTCAAGATTAGATAAACAATTCAAACAGGCCTATAACCCTTAATAAAAGTACTAATTAAAAGTTTCTCAACCCAAAGCCATATGATTTTAACCTAGATTTCTATGCAACTTTTAAAGAAGAATTATACATATTACTTTTCAAATTCTTCCATAAAACAAAAACAAAAGGAATATTATCCAGCTTGTTTTATGAGCCCTCAGTGACCCTGTTACTCAAATCACAAAAAGATCCAACAAAGAACTAGTACAATTCCAATTATAAACATAGATTATATAAATTCTTTAAAAAATACCTGCTAACGGAATCAAAGAACACATAAAAAAACTTGCCCACTATGATTAAGTAGGCTTCATCCAGAGATGCAGCAAAAGTTCAAAATATACAAATTGAGAAATAAAATTAACCCTATAGCAATCTAAAAGGAAAACCCACATGATAATCTCATTACAAGAAGAAAAGGTCTTTGCCAAAATCTAACACCCCTTCATAATAAACTCCTGGGAAGATAAAAAGTGCAAAGATCATACCTAAAAATAAATAAATAAATAAACAAACAAACAAACAAACAAATAAATAAATAAATGCAGTTTACAGTAAACCCATGGTAAACATCAATGTAAATAAACAGAAATTTTAGTACGTCAGGAAAAGGTCAAAGCATTCTGCTGTCTCCATGTGTACTCAATATAGTACTTGAAGTCTGACCTAGAGAAATAAGACAGATGAAGGAGACCAAGAGGTTACAAATTTGTAAGCAAAAAGTGAAAGTTTCTCTATTTGTAGATTGCATGATAGTATAGATAAGTGTAATGGCTCATTTTAGTTATCAAATATACTACATCTGAAAATAGCTAAAACACAAGGGGCTTTGTACTCCTCTGAGGGATTTTCTTTATTCAATAAATCAGTAAAGGAGGGAAGATACAAGATTATTCCAAATCTGTGGAGGTAGGAAAATCCATTTCTAATCTGGACCACACCTTCCAATGTCTGCTTAAGCACAGGGCATAGAAGAAGAAAACTTGCTCTTTTCCTCTGCTTTCTCTAGTGCCCATTAGCAATTCTGTTCCATAATTGGTGTGAGAAGAACTTCTTCAATATTCCAGCATATACTGAAGACTAGATGAGACATTGATCCCTGTAAACTGGTAGTTACTCTATCATAGAACATTCTCTGGTAGTCATTGTTGGACTTGTTGAACCACAGCATGTAAGCCATTCTAATTTATTTAAATTATATATGCATATGATATATCATATCATATATGTCATATGTGATATATATGTTATATCATATATCATATATTATATATAAAACACTATATATATATATATATATATATATATATATATATATATATATATAT
>JANHMN010000007.1:62801822-62864517 GCA_030674055.1 Rhabdomys pumilio
ATATATATATATATATATATATATATATATATATATATATATATATAAAGTGTACTCATTCTGTGTATATTTATTCTGTAAGTTCTATTCTTCTAGAGAACATTGACTAATAAAATAAATGACTAAAATTCCACCTGCTAACTCCTATAGTTAATAAATACTTCAGTCAAAGTAGCTGGATACAAAATTAACTTACAACAATTAGTAGTCCCCTTATATAACAATGAAAAACGGTCAGAGCAAGAAATCAGGGAAACACAACATTTCACCATAACATCAAATAATATGTTATCACCATAACATCAAATAATGTAATTTATCTATTTAATTAATTGTAACTCTAACAAAGTTAGAGTTGTGTGATGAAGAACTTCAAATCTTTAAAGAAAGAAACTGAAGAATCTATCACAAGATAGAAAAATCTCTTATGTTCATGAATTGGTAGGAATAGTATAGTAAATATAGCCATTCTACCAAAAGCAATCTACAGATTAAATTCATTTCCCATAAAAATTCTAAGAACTATTCACATGTGTTTAAAGAACAATTCTCAGATTCATATGAAAACACAAATGCTCAGGATAGCTAAAAAATATATCAGAATAATAAAGAAATTGCTGGAGAAATCACATAGCTGATTTCAGGTTGTATGCCAGATTTGATATCATAAAACCAACAGCATACTGACATCAAAACTGACATGTTGATCAGTTAAATATAAGTGAAGGACTAGATATAAATATACACACTTATGGATTCCTGCTTTTTCCAACAAATGGTGTTAGTCAAACTTGATATCTGCACATAGAAAAATACAAATAGATCCATACTTACCACCATACACAAAGCTTAAATCCAAGTGGATCAAGAAAATCAACATAAAACCAAATACAAAAAACCTGTAGAAGAAAAAATGAGGAGTAACCTTGAACTCATTGGGACCGGAAAAGACTCTGAACTGAATTCCATTAGTGAAGGCACTAAGCTTTAAATTAATAAATGAGACCTCATAAAACTCCAAAGTGTTTACATGACAAAGAATTCTGTCATTTAGAGGAACTGGCATCCTACAGATTGGGGAAAACTGTTTGTTTACCAACTCTTTATATGATTCAGAGAAAATATTCAAAATGTATTAAGAACTCAGAAAATCCTTGATATTAAGAAAATAAGTAACTCAATTAAAAATTGGTTACATTTTAAACTGAGAATTCTGAACACAGGAATCTCACGTGCCTGAGAAACATTTAGACAGCGGTTTAGCATCTTTAGCTACCCATAAAATTCAAATCAAACAACTTTGAAGTTTTATCTTTCATCTATCAGAATGGCTAAGATTAATAAGTGACAGTTTGTGTTGGTGAGAATGTGGAAAAAGAGAAAAACTTGTCCACTGCTTGTTGGAGTGCAAACTTATATAGCCACTATGGAAATCAGAATGAAAGTAACTGATCTACTAAGATTTAGGTAGACCATTATTAATCATAAACCCAAAAGATGCTTCATCCTTCCATAGAAATATTTACTTAACCAAATCCATTGGTGCTCTTTTCATAAAATCCTGAAACTAGGAATAACCTAGATATCTCTCAGGAAAAAAAAAACTGATAAAGAAAAGATGGTGCATTTAGATAATATAATATTGTTCAACCACCAAAAATAAAAATAAAGTTGAGGATTTCATGGAGCAATGAATGGAACTAGATAAAAATAAATCATTCTGACTGAGTTATTCCAGACCTCAAAAGACAAATATACTAGGTACTTACTTATATGAGGTTATTAGCTGTTAATCTGATGATAACAAAGGTATAATGCATAGAGCCACAGAGATAAAGTACAGAATAAGTGTATGGGTCTAGATGTATTTTCTTAGGAAATGGAAGTAGAATAGATCATTTTGGAAGGTTGAGGAGTCTCCAATGGACAGAGCAAGTGGGAAGGGGTAGGTAGGAGGATGAAGGTAGCAAGCATAAAGACGGCTAAATTTTAAAATCTATTTGAGGAGTAGTGTGGAAATTTGTCTGATACATTAGAAGCTTCCTAAAATATATTCACATATATGAAGCCAATCTAAATAAAATTGCCAAATAATGAGGAAGGGTAAGAAACTCTCTTGTGACCAAGTAAAGCTTCCAATGCAAAAATTAGGTTATATCCAATTGAGTCAGTGGTCATGGGAAGCCTAAGCAATCCAATCTGTCAAGATAATAGGTTGGTTTTTCATGAACTGAGGGCAATGTACTACTGATGAAGACAACACCTACCTAACTCATCAAACATGGAGAAGTTGAGCTGGTGCCTACATACAACTTTTGCATCTATATTCTAACACTTTTTGGTATAGGAAGATAGTCTGCAAACTGCTAAAAGGAAAATGTAAACACATACTCAGCCACAAACTCTCTGATCCACAATAGTGCCCTACATGTAAATATGCTTGAACAAGAATTGCACAACACTTGTGGAAGTAGCCAATCAAACTGTGATTTGATTTAAGGCCTGCTCCATGATATGATACACATACCTAACACTACTTGGGTGACCAAAAGTTTGAGACTAGATAGCTTAGGAACTTAGGGGAAACCAAATTCTTAGTGGTTTTTTTTTTAATGTAGCAAAAAAAAGTACTCCTAATCGTATTCTGCTATATTTATAAATCACTGCCTTGTTCAGTCACTATCAGAGAAGCATTTTCCTGTCGGAGATGTAAATAAATTTATAGGACAGAATTATCCAGAGAATGAATTAACTTAGAATATTCAACCTTAAATGTGATGTCTCCATTAAATCTTTCTTCTGATGGCTCAGGGAACACCAGGAAAATGAGCCAAAAACAGTGGCACAGCCAGATCAGATGAAGGACACTGAGAAAATAAGAATCTCTAAATCATCATGAACAAAGTTCACATGAACTTACAGAAACTAAACCATCATGAATAGGGCTTGCATGGGTTGGCGCCAGGTATTTTGTGCATATACTATGGCTGACAGTATAGTATTTTTAGGGGGCTCTTGAATGTTCAAAGGAGACTTCAAATCTTGTTCCTTCTATTAGGCTCTTTTCCTTTTGCTTGTTTTGTCTAATTTGACATGATAGTTTTTGTTTTATCTTATTATATTTTATTATTAGCCCTTAGAAGCCTGTTTGTTTTCCAATAAGAGACATAAATGCAGTGGATCTGGTTGGGAGAGGAAGCAAGGAGGAACTGGGAAGAGGGAATGAGGGGAAATCATAGTCAGGATATACTATGTGAAAAAAAACTTTAAATAAAAGGAAAGAAAAAATTAAAACACGTCTCTCTTGTTGATTCCAGCTACAAAAAAATAATAGGCCAGAGAAATATTAAAATACATTCAGAGAAACTAGAATACAGAGGAAGGATCAAACTTTTGACAGAGAAAAGTAGACAAGAAACAAACAACAGCAATAACAAACCCTCAAAACAAACAATAAACAAGAAACCCCACAGAATCAGCTCCATTTGTTCTTTCCTTTTCCATCCTCTACTATTTTCTGTATTAAAAATTCCCAGTTTCAGTAAGAGTTTGATGTTCTTCAGAGAGACAGATATAGTGTATAAGCAGCTTACCTCCCTTGGAGGAGAAAAAGAGTTCAATGTTCTGCTTGTATTTTCATCATAGAGAACACAACAACTACATTCTTCCTAAGAAAACGTATCACTGTCATGAAAGAAGTATTCTGCATGTTATTTCAAAGAGGGGAGGGAATAGTTAGGCCCATTTTATTGACATATTGTGAATAAATATTTTAGGAAAAAGCCATAGCTTGTACAGAACATTTTTATGAGTTTTAATTCTTTTTTACTGAATATTTTATTTATTTACATTTCAGATGTCATTTCTTTTCCTCATTTTCTCTCCCTAGAACCTCCTATCTCATTCCCTTTCTCCTTTTGTTATTTACCATTTTAATTACATGCAAGTATTAAGGTCAGTTCTAGGTTAAGGGTCTAGCAATACAATAGATGCAAATAGTCAAGGAACAAGCAAGACAATAAACGCAAATAGTCAAAGAACAAGCAAAACAATAAACAAAATTCTGTGAACACTCCAGTGATCAATGTTTCTATCGCGATGAACAGGATTTTAGAAAGGATGAAATGCTGCAGGTTTTAGCATAGTGACAATTGGTCTTGGACACCTTTATGTCTGACCTACTTTCTTTGTGACTATTAGATAAAACACTTGGAATCTATTAATTTAGCAGATCATTGGTTTCCACCAACTCAATATTTGAGCCAACTTCCCTGTCCTAGCCCAAAGTCATTTTCATTTCTGAAGCCTACTTCCTTGTTCTAGCCTGTAATTTAGATTCCTGCCTAAAATTACTTCTTTGTTCTAGCCTAATATTTAGATTCCTGCCTGAAATTACTTTTTTGTTCTAGCCTAATGTCAGTTTCCTGCCTGAAGCCTACATCCTTGTCCTTGGCCAATGTCATATTCCTGCCAAGCATCGAATCTTTTTTCTCCGTGGCCCATGTCAGATTCTTGCCAAGCAGCCCCAGAGGCTCTCTCCCTCTCCTTTCTGTGCAGAACAGAACCTCTTCTAAAGCTAACAAACTCATCAGAAGTTCATGGATTTTAGAAAGGATGAAATATTTCAGGTTACAGCATAGTGACAATTGTTCTTGGACACTTTTGTGTCTGACCTAATATCCTTGTGCCTATCAGATAAAACATTTGGAGTGTATTAATTTAGCAGATCATTGGTTTCCACCAACTCAAAGGTGAAGATTGCCCTCGGGCAGCATCTGAAACTGTAGTGGAGATTTGCTTGCCTTGTTGCAACTCACCTGATGTTTATTCTAATATATTTGACAAGTGCCTTCATTTACCCCATTATATGTTTTGTTATTTAGAATTTCATTAATTGCTGCTACACGGGAGCATGGAATTTGAGATATCCCAAGTTTGAGTCTGTGTTCCTGGGTCAAACTAATGTGTCTCACCTTTGAGGTAGGAGCTGTTACTTTTGTGAACAAGGTTTAATTTTGTAGTCATGTAAAAATTATTTTTTGTGGCCTTACGTACAGGATGTGTGTCTAGGTTAAGAAACAGGTGACAACATGAATTCTGTAAGTTCTCTTAGTTCTGGGCCAGGCAAAAGCTTCTCTGTCATTGGCTCAAATGTATCCTTGCAGCAATTTACAAGTGTTTCTGCACTTGATTGATTTTTACTGAAACACACAGTGACAAACAAATTGGGTATTTTCCATGGTTAGCGTTTTAAGTCTTTTTCTCTTATTAATTTCCTGAATTTTTGACTTAGCAGAGCAGAATCTGTGTCAAGGAGACCTGCAGTTTGAGAAAGTTATGATGGACAAGGGAAGTATGAGGACAAACATCAGACATACCATGGAAGTAAAAGAAATAGCTGGACGTAACTCAGATTCATTCATATTGTGGTTCCCTTGATTTGGACCTGGTGGTACACATGCCTTTATGGTTTTCTCCGCAACGTGGATAGGGATTAGATGCATCACCAAGAAAACACTGTAGAAACGAGTATGTGTAGCTTTTAAGACTAGGTCTAAAGTTTACTTTACTCTTCCTGGGATAACTCAGATTGAAGTAAGTCAGTGATATGATCTTTATGGAGAGTGGCTACTGTGTCCTTCTGTAAGCCACTATGACCTTCAGAGCAACCAGAAACTGTATTCCTACCGTATCAAGCTTCAGACAGTTACTTTAAACACCAAAATCCTTCCAAGAGGTAGTACTCAGGTACGTAGGTCCTCAGATAATACATGAGATATGTAGTCGTTAGTTTCATTATCTAACTGACACAACCTAGAATCACCTCTGCCTAGAGACTCAATGTAAAATTGCTTGATTAAATTTTAGGGGGATTGTCTTTATCAGTCATTAATTGATTTGAAACCCAAATGTCTATGGGCTACACTGTTTCTAAGTCAGGGATCTTTGTCTGCAACTGAAGAGAGGGAGCTGAGCAGAAGTCAGCATGCATTCATTCATTTCTCTGTGCTTTGGATTGTAAATGTGATATGGCTAGCTGTCTCACAGTCCTGCCATAGTGCTTTTTCCAAAACAGTGAATGGTAGTCTGGAATTATCAGCTAAATTAAATACTTTTTCACCTAAATTTCCTCTTGTCAGGAAACACAGATGAAAGTAGAGGAAGATTTTACACACTTACTAATTTTAGAACTCACTACTGTTGTAGTGTGTTTAAATCAATACTTCATATAAAATACAAAGGAGGGAATTTATTATGGGTTCATAAGTCATACTGGAAAGATTCCAGAGGTGGGGAAAATTTTGGACTTGAGCTCCTTTAGTGGAAATGTAAGACGATTGATTACTTCAGTAACCGAAATATTCCTCCCAACTGCAGGATTATAATTTCATTTTCTTTTATTGAATGTGAAATAGACTTTCTCTGCTATTTACTTTTCCAAGAGTTGCCCTTTGATCCTGTCAGGATGGTGCTGTAATTCAGTGTAAAGCTTTGTTGGGTCTAAGCTTTTGTCTTCAATATAATTCATGGAAAGTTTTAGTTTCCTCTCTTTTATTGGTGCCTTTTGGTATTTTAATCAGCTATTATGCTACACTGCAGGAAGGCTGTTGCAGTTTTCTTATGAGAACTAAAGCCTCTTGTAGTGATCAGAGATAAGCCACATGTTATGAATATGTAACTCCCAGCCAGAAATTGAGTGATGTTCAATGAATGCAGAGCTCTTAAACCAGAAAGCTTTTAAAGCAGAAGTGAGTGAGGAGATTGTAAAAGAAATGGCTTATTTATTTTCTGACTTTTTAAAATGCTAATGGTAAGTGGAATTACAAGATCATTAGTAGTTTGACAGATCCTTTGCTCCATTCATCTCTCCCTTTTCTAGCAAACTGCTGAAAGTCTAACAAGACTGCAAAGTATTACAACTTGAAAGTTTTTCAAGTTCAATGACTAACACAATGTTTTTGGTTGATCGAATGCATTTTAGGGCTATTGGACTTTTGTTCAGGTGATATGTTTACTGCATGTAACACCCAGTCTTAGCAAAACTGTTAAATGTCAAAGAATCCTGCTATGTCAGTATGATGGTTAATACTGTGTCATCTTAGCAGTATCTAGAAGCACCTAGAGGACACCCCTTGGAGTGTATTGGTGAGGAATTGTCTAGATTAGGTTAACTAAGGAGGAGAGACCAACTTTAACTATAAGTGTTACCATTACATGGGCTGGATTACTAGGTTAAATACAAAGCACAGAGCACCCTGAGTTCCAGAAGTCATGACTGTCTGGTCCCTGGCTGCTGCTGTATGAGCTGCTTTAAGCTCCTGTCCCTATGACATCACTATCAAGATGAACTAGACTCATGAACTAGGAGTGAAAAATCAACAATTTCTCTCATTAAGTTACCACTTCTGGGTATTTTATCACAGTAGCAGGAAAAGCAACAAAGCGGAAAACAACTGCAACATATACAAGAAATTAAATACCTAACCAAAAAAGGAACTGAGGATAATTCACACTGGAGTCGAATATAAGTAACCATGGCCCATAAAACATGGAAGTAGGATAACCCAGTTATCAGGTTTGAAAACAGTGTCTAAGAGTTTGTATAGTAAAGGAAAAGAGGTGGATAATACATCAACCCAATTTAAAAAGAAAACACATGTGCATACATCAATCAAGCACAAAGAATGACTGATGGATCTGATATATAGGTGGGCAGATAATAGCTCATTAGGAGGCAAATATAGCCCAAAGAATTTTTAATTAAAGTATCAGATCAGCAATTTTTAAGCTATCCATAGTCCTTGAAGTGTTTGTTTATCAGACACTGTAAGCAGCTTAGTACTAAAGGTGGAGCCATTGTTGTGATATGCCTAATGAAGTTTAAGTGTTTGGAGCTGGTTTAATAAATTGTTGAAGTAATCCAAGGTAAGGTGTTATGTGGGTGTTTAGAGATTCAGATGAAAAGGGTACAGACCACAAAATAACAAAGATTAAAGAGATCAGTGAGGAAAACTTTCTACTGTGTACTAGCACAACATGAAAGCTTCTATAAGACCATATATTTAAGGCTCCATCTTCTAAAAATATAAGTCAGTTTGAAAGGAGAGAGTCTAAACTAAGCATGCTTCTGAAGGAGCTTCCTGCTCAAAACAACTACCCATGAAAGTGCTTCCCTCATGTCATCACAGAAACAGGTCCTGTCTCCATTCCAAGTTGTTAGAAGAATTTGAAAGTATTGTTCACATGGTGCCAGTTTTGTAGACATGAAGCATGCAAGACTGAGTGCATCTTGCACCATGATTCCATAAACTGACTGAAGCTAAAATTGTCAAATAGGGCTGGCTTCTAAATAAGGCATCGTGATATCATGAAAATGAAGTCTGATTTGTGACAGAGACCAAAGAATTTTGGAGAAGGCAGGATTTTCAAACATATAAGGTAGGCCAGTGTATGTCATGTGATGAGAAACTTCCTGTCATCTTTGAAAACTTTTTAGAATGATAAACAACTTAATTCTGGGAATTTGGAGGCTCTTTCCTTAGGTCCTCCATTGTGTGATACATGGCTTGTTATTTCTCCTTTTGAAGTCCTTTTGAATGTTAACCTGTCTGGCTGTCTGCAGTTGTTTATGTGGCTTTGAGGTGAGTGTCTAAGCAACACACTGGAAATGAAATGTAGAAGATGCTTTCCTAAAAAGTGTTGACACTTCACCAGGCCTACAGAATAAGTAAATGGAGCAAGATGCCAGACACTTCTGTTTCATTTTCTATGTGTCTCTTTACTTTGGCTGAAAACGTAGACATAAAAGCAAAACCTTTCCAAATAAGCACTCCTCATCCCCAGTACTGTAGGACTGCACACTGGAGCAGAAGTAATGATATTACTGGCACAACATCAACCCCTTTACGGGATGACAGAGTTGAGGGTACCTTCAAATCACCTTGTAGATCCAGAACTTAGACAATGCCAACTGGGGAATAACCACAGATGTAGTGACGTCCTGTCTTGCTTCAAATCTTTCCAGATTTCAGCCTTAACTTCTAGTCCAGTACCCTGAATGTGGACATAGGACTGCAGGATTCCTTTTTACAATTTCTTGAAGTAATGCATTGAACAAATCCCCTCTCTGCTTTCCCATAGTACTTATTTCCCTACTTGGCATATTTGGGATAGGTAACTAAGCATAGATTTTTGGGGAAGTCAGAGTCCTGAATTTTTCTTGAAAATTTCTGCCAAGAATAAAATGTCTAATGGTTTGTGTTCTGTGTTCTCCACAAAGGACAGGTAACTCATCAACAATAGCATCGTTGACTAAATTCTATGGGAGATGTTCTCAAAGGACACACTAGAAAGTACGTGAATATCTCCTCAGTCAGAAGTCTCCAGGAAGTACTCAAGAGTTTGAGGTCTGAAAGCTGCATGAGATGCATGTGAATACAAAAGTTACGTGGCTGTAGCAAGACAACACTAAGGAACATCCTAAGAGAGCAAAATACAAAGACCTAAATTCATCCAGAGCAGACATGCTGACCCTGTGTAAAAAGCTGGGGAGAAAAAAAGGGCCATGTGGTGTGAGGTGACTGATGGAACCTATGGCAGGTGCTGCCATAGGAGAACTAGCACCTTTTTGCAGGTTCTTGCTCTCATAGATTTAAAAAAGACTGTAAAATTTGCTCAGGAGGAATATGATGGCTATGTGGAGCTTGAGCAAGCAATAAGAAGGCAACCTGGTCAATAAACAGATGCTAGGAAGATGGTGATGAAAGAAAAATAAAAGAAAACAATTACAATTTTTGTTCTAGAAGTCAAGAAAGCAGGCAGGTGCAATGGGGGTGGGAACTTTTGGGGTTTGGATGTATCACATTAAGAAGATAATTATTTTTCTTATAATAAATTCAGTTATTTGGCCTTAGACTGGCCCCTTTTAGGTTGCAAAATAAGATTCTTTCCTTATCTCAGAGGTCTCTGGAAGTACCTGAGCATAAAAAGTTCTTACAGTCTACATCAAATAGCTTTTAGTCACTATAGATATAGCCATTTGAAAAGGAGCTTACTGTCAATCAAACATACCATTTCTGTCAGAGGAAACCCATACTCTACTAGAATACATATGTCCCAAAAGATGCCCTAGACACAAGAGAAATCTAGTGTCTCTTTACTTCCCTTATAAAGGAAGCTATTGTTTCAGCCACTTGGAGTCATTAAACCCACAACACAGTTTCACTTTAATTTAAATGAAATTAAGAATCAGAAGTTGATGAAGAAAGCAGTCTTACATATATTTGAACAAAGCCAAGACTACACCTCATTTCTTTCCCATTGTGCCTGTGATCACCTGCAGTTCATAGATAGTTACTGTGGACTATTTATGGAGGTTTCAAAGAAAATTAAAAATAAAAGTGTCATATAATCCACCTGCACTACTTTTATCAAAGGACAGCATGCCACATAGATAGCTGCTCATCCATGTTATTGTGATCTATTCACAGCAGCCAGGACATGGGAAACAGAATAGCTGTTCATGAACAGATCAATGAATGGATCATCATCTAAACAGAAACATAAACAAACCATGATTTTACTCAACCACAAAGAAATGTAAGATTTAAAAATTTGCAGGAAATTGAGTTGTACCGGAAAATAGTATATTGCATGATGTAACTTGGACTTAAAAAGAAAACAAATATTGTATGTTCTTTCGTATATGGACAATCTAGATTCTAATTTTTCAATATGTGTGATATATATACAGGTGAATCTGAGCAGATATTATGAAGCTAGAAAAGGACCATGAAGCCGGGTGGTGGTGGCGCACGCCTTTAATCCCAGCACTTGGGAGGCAGAGGCAGGCAGATTTCTGAGTTCGAGGCCAGCCTGGTCTACAGAGAGAGTTCCAGGACAGCCAGGGCTACACAGAGAAACCCTGTCTCGACCAACCAAAAAAATAAAATAAAATAAAAGGAAAAGGACCATGATAGTGGGTGGATTAAACCTTCTAAGGAACAATTACAGGAGATTAATAGAGCACATGTGGCAGATGCAAGGTACATAAGAATTTAATAGCAAAGTTGAGAAGAAGAGAGATAAGAAAGAGGAAGAGGGAAGGGACAGGAGTGAAGGATCAATGAAAACAAACAGGACAAGAAAAGTATTAGGAAATACTGTTTCTGTATATGATAGTTAAAACATAAAACAAATCAAAATTCTAGAGCACATGTGCACTTAATTGTCAGATGGTCTGATGGGTCCTCTTCTCCAGAAAAAGGACCTGTACACCATCCTCTCCAATCTCCCATTTTGTCTGCTGAGAAAGATTATATTTAAATTGGTGGAGGAAAATGGGCCCTAATCATTTAGTGCTTTGGACTCCTGTTTCCTTAGTTCACCAGCCCAATTTCCCACACGAGTTCTGTTACCCTTCTTAATAAACTATTTCTATTCCCTGTGTAAATTGAAAGGCCCAACATTCATTCCATCTCCTCCCTATGGTTGGTGGAACTTTCATCTTGGTTGGCAGAGAGGCATCTGGAAGTGAAGACTTCCATTATCACCACAATTGTAGACCCTACATAAAGAAGACTTTAGGAGGGCCAAAAGGAATAAAAATACCACTCATCACACTAGTGAGGAATGTTTGTCTGAAAAGAGGTTCAGGAAAGAAGCTCCCTACCTTCCCCCTGATTGGCCTGAAGTTCAGAGAGATTTGAAGTGTATTTCAACTAAAGCCAGAGGTGTGAATCTTGCCTTGCTGACAATTGCCATCTCAGAGATGCTACCAGCACAAGAGGTATCTAGAAGTCAACTTTTCTGTCTTTATATAGTCTTGTCACTCTTAAGGCCTCGAAGTTCTTTAACTTGGTCTATCTGTCCACACTTCTTAAAATGTTGTTAAGGACAGAGTTTCAGCTCCTGCTTTGGAGAGAGGTACACTGTAGAGTGGCACTTGTCCCCTACTGGCAGTTGTTTTTCCTGTTGTTAAATTTGCTCATTGTTAATATATCTTTTGTTAACAGGAATCTCTGGCTAAAAACTTGAGTGAGTTGAAAGAAATTGTATTGTTCTAATCCACATCATACTTTCAGATTTAAGGAAAATAAATCACACAAACTGTGAGAATTCGGGACAAGATATCCAGAAGCAGAATGTGCTGTGAGAGGAAGGCCAGCTCATATGCCAAGTACACCACTTATTTGTTTTCTGCAAGTACCTCTTATGGCACACTCCATGAATACAGTGATGGCGCTTTTAGGATTATTTTTCTAAGTCTGTGGGAAGTATTCCGAAATGGGCCTTTAAATAATACAGAGGTGAGTTCTGAATCAGACCACGTGCCTCCATTAAAAAACAGGAGTTTTTTAAACAACTGAAGAAATACAGACTTTCCCCCACCACTTGTATCAGACAACCAAATCTATTGCATATGCATATTGCATCTGTGCACTTTCTTTTATCTCCTGAAAGGAAAGTGGATCTCAAACTGAAACATTACTACTGTGAGAATATAGTCCAGGCATGGAGTTGAGGGAATTATGAAGGCAAGTGTATGAGAACACCTGAGTCTTGTAAACTCAGTTTCTTTAATGCTTGGTATTGTTCTTGAAATGTGGCTTGTACTCCTTCCAGGTATAGCTGATAGGAGTGTATCTACTTCAGTTTACTCATCGTTGCTAATTCTTGTTATTCAATTAAGTGTTTAAATTACTCTTTATATGTCTCTAGGGGGAAAAACATGTTTTTGCCATGTGTGTCATGCAGCTTCTACTTGTGATTGTATATAACTTAAGCTCATGAGAACTTTACTCATGTGATCTTAATGCTTAGAAAAATTGTCGGAGGCTCTAAACAAAGTTGGCTATTTTGTGACACTTTAGTCTGCGACATTTATTGGCTCCACACTTCCAGATTCCATTGTCTCTAAACCTATGGCAAAGTATCTTGTCTAAGTCGAAAGGAATGGGATGGACTGGCCTGTTAGCTTCATACATTCTCTCCTCTACAAGGAGTCATGTGAAATAATGAATATTGTTAAAGTGAGAATCAGAGTTTTGTGAAGTGCTTTCTCCCTTCTGGCAACTCCAGACCCCTTATTTTTTCACATTGAAAGTCATGCTTATAATATTTATAAGGAGAATCATGAGATTTTCTTATCAGTTTCAGGATTAACATTCTTCTCTTTACAAGGGGAGTAAGAAAATGAATGAGAGGAGTTGTCTCAAAAACAAAATGAATTTTAATAAGCACAGAATGCTCTTAGCCTATTAAGTCAAATTAAGAAGAGTTAAGGCAACAAAGTTCCCTTGAGAATGCCCAGGTTCCTCAGTGCTGGACTAGAATAGGACATCTTGTGCAGCAGAAAGACTTAAGGGCATCAGGATCATGGAGCTAATATTCAGATAAGAAGATGAAGAGGCTATTACATGATTGTGGGCCAGTGAACATAAGCATGAATTTAATCCTAATCCTTATTAAACCTTCTCATGAAAATACACAAAATATACAAAATACACAAAATCATACTTACAGATTTAAATCTTTACCTCTAAATGTTTCCATATCATCTAAACCTTCATCAGGTAAATTTGTTGATATGTGTTATTCTCTTTGCTGTGAGCCTAACTATGATGAGGAAAGAAAACGTTATCAAGTGATCTCTTCTATATATTGTTATTATTGCACAAGTCCATTCCTTATTTCTCTAACATCATAATAAAGCTCTCTTTAAACAACAAAATACACAGTTTTTATTAAGAATAATGAGTGTTTAGAATGCTGTAGGTGACATATCAGACTTTTCCCAGGGTCCTAGCAGCCATTTTTCAAAGCAACTTTTTCAACTCTACAATTCTATCTAAAATATTAGGGATATTTTGTAATTCAAGGTGATGAATTTATAGTGCAAACTCAGAGAAAACAAAAGAATTTCTCTACAGAGTTGCCATAATTAATAATAATGTTTGTTTATTGTTTCTTAATCATAAATTTTTACTTTAAAAATTATGGTTGCTTATGAGAGTTTAACCAGTATGGTTCATGAGTGATTTACAAAAAAGTACTTTTAGTAGTCATATAATTATTATCTATGTTTTAAAAAACTAAATTTCCAAATGCATTTTTGCTATTAGATAAAAAAAATTATAAAATACTCATCTAGTGATTATTGTTACAACATATTACATATGTATGTATACAAGTTTGTATTGCACATACACACATATGCTGAGTCTCTTTTATTGTTAGTATGTATAGTGTTTGAAGACAAAAACTAAATAAAAAAAATATTTAATCAATATACGACAGGAATACTGGTGAGGGGTGCAAGGGAGAGTAGTTTGTCGTATTAGAGGAGAAAAAAGGAAGGGCAAAGTAATATAATTCTATTTCATTTTTTTAAAAATTCCATTTATGCCGGGCGGTGGTGGCGCATGCCTGTAATCCCAGCACTTAGGAGGCAGAGGCAGGCAGATTTCTGAGTTTGAGGTCAGCCTGGTCTACAAAGTGAGTTCCAGGACAACCAGGACTACACAGAGAAACTCTGTCTTGAAAACCCCACCCAAAAAAGTCTGTTTACGTGTTTTTGTTTATTTTGACTTTAAAATATTTTAAGATTTGTTTGTGTGTGTGTGTGTGTGTGTGTGTGTGTGTGTGTGTGGTGTGAACATACATTTTATTTTAATGTGTGTAAGTCTGTCGGTATGTGAAAGCTATAGGTTAATGTAAAGTATTTTCTTTAATCCATCTTCATCTTATTTTTAAAAACAGAGTGTTTCATTGAACCTGGATCTCGTAAGTTTGGATATACGAGCTAATCAATATGTTTTCCATTCAGAACTAGAGTAACAGATGTGCAATATTGCAAGTGGTTTTTTTTTTTTTTCTATAGGTACAGGGGATGTGGACTCAGTCATGCTTGTGTGAAAGGAAATTTACCCACTGAGGTGTATGCCCAGTCCTCACATGACTTCATGTTATTTCAGTACAATATATTTTTCTTTGCTGTTCACTTTACTTGTACAATAAAGATAGCTTTCTAAAACATAGAAAAAAAGATACATTTTTTTTTTAGAAAAAAATCAAGCAAGGTTGCTCAGTGTTTCATTGTTTTAGGTTCAATAGGAGCAAATAGAGGGCAATGAAAAAGACCAGAAATGCCTTTGTAGATGTGTGCACAACTTATAGTTACAATGGAGGTTATGGTATATAAGGAATCTAGGTTCAGATGTAAATAAGTTAGTATAGCAGAATAGTTTGATATACAACTACGGGATTGTTCTGTAGATATGAAGAGTAGACATTTAAGTTGAGGAAACTCAACACCTTATTTCACTGAGAACTTAAAAGGAGAAAGCTGGTCAGTATGGTTCAATGGGGAAACTTCTAAAATGAAATAAGAAAATGAATGAAAAAATATTAGCAAACTAAGAATCAGCAACATCTTCTATTTAAAAATATTCTTGTGTGAGTTTTTACAAAACATTTATAAAATTTGCCTGATATTCTACCTCGTGCTTTAATCTGAGACTACCTTTTATCCATTCCCACCCCCCCCACTCCCAGCACACACACTCATTTTTATACATTTTGTACTCTAGTTTCCATTACAAAGTATTGCAGAGGTGACTTAAAAACACAGATTTGAATTGTGTTTTGTGTGTTTTAAAGCCTGGAGACTCCATATTAATGTCATCATGGATGGGTTTTCCTAATGTTTGTGACTGATTGCCTTCTCTATAGACATTGCCTTCTCTCTCTCTCTCTCTCTCTCTCTCTCTCTCTCTCTCTCTCTCTCTCTGTTTTCCTTTAGAGATAGGTAGTTACATCCCTATCAAATAGCTGGATAAAGATAATTCAGAATTGAACTCTTGCTTTAGGGAGAATTTGTTTATTTCTTAGCTTAACCTTTGCTGCACATATTTGCAATTGAGACAGGAAAGAAGGAAGTCAGAAAAAAAGAAAAGAAAACCCTTGGCAGCACAATCATATGTAATTGCTGGCAACATTAACTCTCCATGATCAAAGCTTATTTGGCGACCATACATGAGCATATCTAGGAAAGACAAATGACATATTTAAAAGGACAAACTGTAAATATCTAATTGAATACGAAGCTGCTTCCTTGCTTCCTTGGCTGTTCTACAGATTCTAGAATAAGCAAGGATTCCTGAGGGATTTTATACATACAAAAGCTTTCCGATATAACTGCCCAAGACCACAAAGGTCAGCATTCAAGTAGGGTGGGAGGGAAAAGGGGCCACAAGACTATTTTTCTAGTTGAAGAACTGTATGAAATAATTGGTTGCTGAGAAAAGATGGTTAAATGAATGTAAGCACTGGTTTCTTTTCCACAGGACATGGGTTCAATTCTCAGCATGCACAAAGTAGCTCAAAATCATCTGTAACTCCAGTTCCATGGAAACTAATATCATGGTTTGGCCTCCATGAGCACTAACCACACATGCAATGAACCAACATGCTTACAGGCAAAACACTCATAGACATGAAATAAAATAACACTGAATTTTTTGAAAGCAACTCAAGAGGCTCTGGCTCAGATTTTCAAATTTACTCTTTGATGGTTCCTTCTTTGGCCAACAGTCAAGCAACTTTTGAGGCATATAAAGGTTTCTCATTTAAGACAACATATTTTTCCAAGGCTTATTATTTAGTTTTCTGTGTTTATAAACATCAAGACACAGATGTGAGAAAGAATAACAGAAACAAAAAATGCAGAATTATTAGGTGAGAAAGGATTTTAATTCTTTTTTAATTGTTAAAGTATTTCAAATGTGTATGTAATTTGACTCTGTGGATATCAATCCTGGTGAAGTGTCATAGATCTTAGATGCCTCCTGCATCCCTGAGGCTCCTAGAGAATTTTAGCTGTACTACTATATTTTCTGTAATGAAGTAAATGATATTTCAATGATGAGTTCAAACCTTATTTATAATAGCCAATAGCTGGAAAGAATCTAAATGTCCTTCAACAGAGGAATGGATACAGAAAATGTGGTACATTTACACAATGGAGTACTACTCAGCTATTAAAAACAATGACTTCATGAAATTCTTAGACAGATAGATGGAACTAGAAACTATCATCCTGAGTGAGGTAACCCAATCACAAAAGAACACACATGGTATGCACTCACTGATAAATGAATATTAGTACAGAAGCTCGGAATACCCAAGATACAATTCATAGACCACATGAAGTTCAAGAAAAAGAAAAAGCGAACTGTGGGTTCTTTGGTCCTTCTTAGAAGAAGGAACAAAATATTCAAGGGAGGAAATATGGAGACAAAGTGTGAAGCAGAGACTGAAGGAAAGGCCATCTAGAGACTGCCCTACCTGGGGATCCATCCCATTTACAGTCATCAAACCCAGATACTATTGTGGATGCCAAAAAGTGCATGCTGACAGGAGCCTGATATAGCTGTCTCCTGAGAGGTTCTGTCAGAGCCTGACAAATACAGAGACTGATGCTCTCAGCCAATCATTGTACTGAGTTTGGGATCCTCAATGGAAGAGAGAAAGGACTGAGGAAGCTGAAGGGGTTTGCAGTCCCACAGGAAAAACAACAATATCAACCAGACAGAGCTCCCAGGTAACTAAACCACCAACTGAAGAGTACACAGAGGGATCCATGTCTACAGCAGCATATAGGATGGCCTTGTTGGGCATCAATGGGAAGAGAGGCCGTTGGTCCTGTGAAAGCTTGATGCCCCAGTGTAGAGCAATGCCAGTGTGAGGAGGCAGGAATGGGTGGATGGGTGGGGGAATACCCTCATAGAAGCAGGAGGAGGGGGATGGGGTAGGAGTTTTTCAGGGGGAATGACCTGGAATGGGAATAATATTTGAAATATAAATAAAAACATAGCCAATTAAAAAGATTAAGTCTAAAAAATAAAGTAATTTTACCATGGCTCTGTGGCCATTTAGGAATTGGAATTGATGAGATATGTAAGGACATCATAATGGTAGCTGAAAGGAAACTCAAGAAATTTATTCCCAGAATTGTACTTGGTGACTTCAGGGTCACATTGGAAAAAGGTCGATGTATTCTCCAGAGGTGATTTCATCAGTCTCAGTATGGCTGGTGTCCTAGACTTCAGCTAGTTATATTCTGAGAGTTGTCCTTTTAGAGCTGTGATGATGGGGACAGCACATGATCCAGAACTTTTCACTATTTCATGATTACATCCCTTTTGATTTCAAAAGCTTTCTAATATTTCAAATAAGCATAAAATACAATGATTTTAAAGTTATTTATTACTATACTCATGAGGTCTTTTGAAAATATCTCAGAAGAAATATTGATATTTTTTCTTCACTATTAAAATTCCAAATCATATTGAAATATTAGTTAGAAAAGTGTTTTGTACTTCTTTCTTTTAAAAAAATGGCTTTGTGAAATAATCAGTTAATTAAAAACATAAACAGTTAACATATTTTCTACAATCAGCTTTTAATACACTGATTACTTACGTTCATCCTTAATATAATATGCTACTTTTCATAAACAATAATTTCTGTGAGCACTAGATTCATTATAATATAGCACTGGAGTAGTTTGGATAATAAAAGGTCTTTGATTCAAAAAATATCCTGTCAGTATGATTATTTTACTTTCAGTGATTAATGATGTTGGCATTTGGCTCATAATGAAACTGTATTACTTTGAATTTCTATGCTATTTGATGCCTTAGAACCTCAAGGACTCTCCTGTTTCATGACCTCAAGAAGAATTGTACAAGTATAGTAATCTCAGCTTTCTGATTTTTAAAGTCAACAGATACTTCTTTGGAAAATTATGCACTTTGAAAAAAATAGTTCTAGTAGAAAAGCGGTCCAAGCTGGTGACTTCAAGACCTCTCAGGTGTTGGCCATAAGTTTAATAATTCTCCACTGATCTTAATAGCTTCACTACTTTCAGTGAACTTCAATGTGTAATTGTAATTAATTTGAAAACTAAAAGTATTCTTTTAATAAAACACATTAACATTTGTCCCAGAAATTCAGAAACAAAGTGACACTTTTTGTGAAGAATTCGTGTCCCATGAGATACATTCAAATGCTAAATAGAGTTTTACACACATGCTTTCAATAGAACTTTTTATGTCCCTATCAATTCTGATACTCTGAGTTTACAATATGTGTGTGTGTGTGCAACTCTTACTAAACTTTGTTCATGTTTACAAGACGATTCAATGAAAGGTACATAAAATATTATTTTAATTGTTATTAATGTGCACAAAAGTTATGCAAAGAAACAGCCACACTTACAAGTGGATAAGGAAAAATAAGTGGGAGAAAGATAAAGTAATTAGAGTAAAAGGTGGCTGGTAGCTACAGTTCATGGGAACCTGCAACTACAGACCAGCAGCATAAAGACTGAGGCAAGAAAATATTTGACTGTTTCTGGAGATTATCATAATATTTAGTAAATTTAGTATCAACTAAATTTATTGACCTATTGTTTCAAGGATCAGGAAAATAATTAACATATTGTGCAAGCTCACTGATATTTTAATATGACTTATTTAGATTGAATTTGCCCCATTACTCCTTCTACTACTTGCTAACACTCCACCAAATTCTAACTTCCTTCCAATTAATTTCCTTTCTTTCTGTAGCAACTTCCATTGTCCAATTTGTTCTGCTCATACATTAAAGGATGTAAGGTCATTCACTGGAGTGTGGTTGGCCTACTAAGTGACAGATGTTTAAATCATATAAGCTCTTTTTTCACCGGAAATTATTATCTACCAATAGATCCTCAGTTATGTGTCAAAAGTCAAAATTCCTAGACTAGAATATTGACTGGTTTGACCTTGTGCAGTTCTGCTGTGGGTCTTCAGCAATCATCCATAATGAAGTGAATTCATAGTTACAATTATCCTGTCATGTCTTTAATATATAGTTTTTCTCCAATCTACCCCAGCCACTGCTTCATGCAAACACTTTAGCCCCTCTTACAGTTTTTGAACATTGTACGTCAAAGGTGTCCAATAGGAACGTTCCATGTACGGCTAGGCACTCCATGACCATTTATTTCCTGCACTTTGACCAGTTGTGGGTTTCTCTTTTAACTACCAACCACTGTCCAGTGAAACATTTCTGATGGGGCCTGAAAACTGCCACTAATCTAGAGGTAAACTGATATACATAATGACAGAAGTTCATACTGCATTCATTTAACAGAATAATACTAGTAGGCTCCCTCAAAATGGATTCTTGAACAGATTTACAACACCAAGCATATTTCTTTCTGTAAAATCAAATCAGAAAACAGACTATTTTTGGTCTTGTGTCAGTAGTTATTTCCACCCAAACAGGTCAGTATGTTAGCTCAGCACTGCTAGAAACCAGTGCTTACAAGTTTGATGCATAGTACCTCCTATAATGATGAAAGCTAGCCTGCAGGAAGGAAGATTCCTGGTCTGTAGCAACTTATTTTTCCAGGTGTAAAGTTTTTGGCATCTTCAGTGGTAGAATCCTAACACCAAGAACGGTAGGACATCCAAGAACAATGGCAATATTGTGTGTTGCGATAAATCTCCAACCCAAATAAGTCCTATCAAGGAAAACACAACTCAGTATTATGGATATAAACTGCAAGCCTAGATTGGGCAGATTTACCATTTCACTACTCTATTCCCAGCTATGAGATCCCTGATAACTTGCGGTTTTTTCCAGGCCACGTTCTTCTCCTCCGTTGTCCTTTCACCTCCTCTCTTCAGTCCCCTCCATCTCCCATCGACTTCCTCTTCCGACTCTTTCCCTTAAGCCTTTTTCTCCATCTCTCCCTCTACTGCCCGATCACTAGCTCCAGCCTTTATTCTACAAATTAAGGTGGACGGAAGGTTCATAAGAATACTGATTCGCCCCTCCTCTGCAACCCCTCCCAGGAAAATGGAACTACCATCAAAACACAAGGCTGGGGCTATCTATAACAGTTGTGTACTGTTTCATGATAGGCAGATTCTGAGATAACCTAAATCAATAATTCTAAAGGAGTTTTTTTTTTTTTAATGTCTGCTACTGACTGTTTTTTTTTTATTTATTTATTTTCAAATATGTGGCATCTCACGTCATTTCCCCTTTGCAGGGCAACTTCAATTATCTTCGTACGTATGTGTATGTGCACAAGCACACACATGCGGGTGTGTGTGCATGAGTGTGTGTGTATGTGTGTGTGTGTCTGTTTGTGAGAGAGACAGAGACAGAGAGAGACAAGGAGATAGACAGAGAGACACAGAGAGAGAATGTATAGGCTGTAAATCTGAAACATCATTGGTATTGGTTTTGTTTTTATTCCTCTCACACCTGTCCGTTGTCCTACCCTATTCGTCTCCCTTTTTAAACTTCCCGTTCCATTACCCCACTTCATATCACGTGTGTTCTACTCTCTGGAGTGCATTCAAATCTTCCTTTCTTTTCCTCATCAATCACCTCTCTCTAGTTTGCTGGATTCTGTAGGTATTCCAAGTTAATTGATGCTAAAATCTACATGTGAGAGTTAACACCCAACATATTTCTTTCTTAGTCAGGATTACCCCACTCTGTATGTTTTCCTATTTTTCTTTATTTACATTCAAATTTCATAATTTTATTTTTGTTGCAATGATATATAAAATGCATAAAATATTTGCATAAAACATCTGAGATGAAAAGACATTCTATACATATAGATTGGTAGAATTCATGTATCAATGAAGTCTCCACAAAATTTCAAAACAATTCTTTACAGTTTTTTTATTTTAAAATTTTTATGGAAACACAAAAGATGCCATATAGTTGGATCACAGGTATCAGTGTTAGATCCTAAACTTTGAAAGTAGTAGAAGGAAAGAAATAATACAAGACAAGGATTTTATGAACTGGAATCCAATAAACCAGTAAATAGGATGAATAAGTAGATATAATAAAACTGAAGAATAAAAAGCATCTGTATTTAAAAAAAACTAATATTTAAATGGAGAGAGACAAAACGGTAAAAAAATGGCCAGTATATGACAGTATATTGGTGTCCAGACTATAAAAAAATTAAACAAACAAACAAACAAACAAAAAACACCAAGAAAGCAACCAACCAAGTGAAACAGTGGACTATAAAACTAAATAAAAAATTATTAAAAGAAGAAATCAATATGGGTGCATTTATCACCAGTGAAATGCAAATTGAAACTGTTTTGAGATTTATTCTTTCTGCAGACAGAATGCCTAGAATTAAGAAAACAAAACTCAAAAAATGCTGGCAAGGATTTTGAGAAAACAGAATGCTCATGCACTGTTAGTAGGGGTAAAATTAGCACAGACACTGTACATTTCTCATGATCTAGAAATAGATCTACCATCTGACCTTGTTATACAATTCTTAGACATATACCCAGAGGACTATATTTTTCACCAGAGATGTACAAGTTCATTCATGTCCCTTACTGCTCTACTCACACTAGCCAGGGTAGAAAAGCAGCCAATATATTGATCAACTGGTGATTGGAAAATAAATATATGATACCTATACTCAGTGAAATCTCACTCAATTATAAAGAAAAAAAAAACATAAGGCTCATTAGGTTCAAAAGAGAACTTAAAAGGACATTAATGAAGGACATTTACCAGAAAAGTAAAACCAAGGCAGAATTAGAAAAAGAATATTAAACGTAGACATTAAGGGTGTAAGTTTAATTGGGTGTGCTGAATGCTTGCTTGCTTATCAGTTCAAAGCATTTGTTCAATTGTTACCATTCACCATTCCAAGGCAAAGTCATATCAATTTATTTTGAGAATTAATATGTGTCTCCTCATTTTAAAAATCTATTTTACCTCAGTTTTACTCCTGATTACAAGGTAACTTTATATTTAAATCTAAATTTCCTTTAAAGTTAAATATTCATGTTAATGAGAGCTAATTCCATATCTTTGGAAGTAACTTGTGCTCTTGGTTATTTTTCTAGAGTTAAATGATAAGCATGATGGGAAAACAAATTGCTATTCTCATAAAATACTCAGACTAGTCTCATCTGCACAATGACTAACAAAGAAAAGAAAATAAAATTTCAATAAAAATATTTAAAATTGTTCCAAAACATTCTAATGTTGTAACCATGTTCTATATACTTTTCTTTATACCCTGGATAAACATAGCTCTCACCCTTCATCAAAATGATTTTTTCTTTTTCAGACAGAGACCATTACAGAAAGAGGCAACTGTTCAAAATGTAGGCAATGGATGGTGGCGTTCCCAATAATGACTTACAATCTACAATAGAATCCTTAAATGCATCTCTGAGTGTACAACAGAAAGGATGATGCTGATTCTAAGAGCCAGAAAACTAGCAAGTCATTTCACTAATTTGTGTGGTTGCTTGCACTGGTACAGACAAAGAATAACATGGATTTGACATCCCAAATAGGAGGCAGGAGATCTTACAAAGTTCCAAAAAGAGATGAGCTGTAGGCAACTATTAGACAGAAAAGAAATCTGTCTTTAATGACTCAATTTCAAGTAGTAAACCCTAAAAACATGTATCTGAGCAAGAGTAAATGATCTCAGAAGATAATATCTACAAATGTATATGTACGTATGACAACAGTACTAAATCCTTGAAAGAAAGAGTTAGAATAATGATGTAGATACAGTGCTATTTTATGAAATCTTAAATCATATACCTTTTTAAATATGGTGTTAAACTAAAATATCAAATATTAACAAGTATACCAATAAATACATTTTTTTCTATTAGGAAAAATCTAGATGCTGTACATCAATCAAAGCAGAACACATTGTGATGCTAGTATCTGTAATTATAAAACAACACTGCTGATAATTCAAGACTCAAAATTTATATTGAATGAATTGACATAGATGATCGGATTGATGAATTTCTTTCTAAAAATCCACTTATTTAAAGATAAAAAAGTGTTAAAATTCAGAAATTCAATCCCTTAAATAATTTCTAAAATTAAACTCTTTGATATTACAAAAATTTTTATATAATTAAAAAATATTTTACAACTCACTTGATTGGTCAACCATTTAAATTTGACAGCAAAATCTAATGAGATTATTGCAATAAAGAAAGAAATCGACGAACTTAAAATTTGGATGCCACAATGCTTCAATAAAATATGCTGTTAAAAATAATGAACAATAAAGCAGAATTATAAGAGTAGTTTAATATTTAATAGGAAATTAACATAATTTAATAACTAGCCAAGAGCAGAAAATATGGTAATTTCTTTTGAAGCAAAATACTTTTCATAAAATTCAATAAGTGAGTGATTTAAAGAAGAGCTATTAGTGAAAAGGTCATAAAAACAACTTCTAAATCTGATGAAGAGTTTTTATTATGCACCAAACAGTTTATATCATTCTCAAGAGAACAATATAAATTTTCTCTGTAAGGAAAAAAGAGACAAGAACATCCCTAAAACATTTAAGGAGATATTTTGCTTTATCATCAATCCTGAAGTAACGTAGAATTTCTTCACAATAGTCCAAAAAGCTACAAATGAATCTACATCAAATATACTTGAAGAGAAGAATTTTAAACTTTCCAATGATTAAGAAGAATGGACAAGTCCTGTTGGGTTGTGGCCTTCCTTTATTCCAGAATCTCCTCACCCTATTTTCATTTATCCTATACAGAATAGTATTACATATTTTGTGCCATCATGTATTGGAAGTATATAATTTGCCTTTTTATTTTATAGGAGATTAAAATTAAATTAGATTGTTTTGAGTCTTAGAAGTGATTTTAAATGTTGGAGTTTTAAACAGTACTGAGACAGAACTATTATGGGGACTTTGAAACTAGGACTAAATGAATTTTATGTTATAATATAGTATGATATTATAATTATGATATAATATTTATACTGTGGCTCCTGATTGGGGTGAGGGAGTAGAATGTGGCTGTTTGAATGAGAATGGCTCCTGTGGTGCTTGTATGTATGAATCCTTAATCGGAAGTTGGTGGCACTGTTTGGGAAAGATTAAGAGTTATGGCAGAGTTGGAGGAGGTATACTACTGAGGGTGGGCTTTGAGGTCTCAAAGATTTGTGCCTTTTTCAGTGTGCTCTCTGAGTTCTCTTGGTCGATCAAGATGTGAGCTCTCAGCTGCCGTTCTCGATGTTTATCACCATGCCTTTGCTCTGCCATCTTAGACTAGCACTCTGGAATCATAAGACCAAATAAATTCTTTTATACGTAGGCTTAATAATGATCTCTTATTATAACAATAAAAATGTGACTCAGAAAAAAAAAAGAAGAATGGAAAGCTATGCTGTCTTGTCTTTAACTTCCTAGGTAGTATTTCTGTTATACTTAATTCACTAGAAAGAGAACTAAACACAAGTGTGTAAGTTGGACAGAAAGAACTAAAACGATATTGTTAGTAGATGGCCTGATTGTGTATGCACAGACTATGAATCAGCAAACCACCTCCTGGAACTAATAAGCAATTATAGCAAGGTTACAGAAAACAAGTTAATATAATCTGCTCAAGCTGATTGCTTTTATATACAGCAACAAAAAACAAGTGTTACTGAAATTAAAAACACAAAACCAGTTACATTAATACAAGACATAGACTACTTAGTAAAGAACCCAGTAAAACATGTTCAAGATTTACATGGCAAAATCTACAAAAATTACAGGCAGAAAATCAAATAGAAGTAAAGAAACCAAGGAATGTTTCATGCTTATGGGTAGGAATATTTAATATTGTTAAGTGCAGTTTTGCTTAATTTTTTCTAGGGTCAATAAAATTACATTAAGTTATTTTAGGATTAATGATGAATGGATCCTAAAGTTTATAAGAAGAAAAAAGACCCAGAATATCCCAGATACTGTTGAATCAGAAGAGTGACATTGTACAGCATCATGCAACTTAATATTTTACTATAAAGTAATCAAGACAGAGTGATGCCAGGGGCTATCTAATAAATAAAACATAATAAACATCTGAGAAGTAGACCCATGGGAATATGTCCAACCAATACTTAAAAAAGTAGTAAAAGCAATTAAACAGATAAAAATTGTATTAATCGAAAATGAAGCTGGAAGAGCAGTACTTGGATGTGAGAAAAATGAATCTAATCCTCCACTAAAATGAACTCAAAAGCATTCATACAAATAAGTCTAAAACATAAAACTTTATGTTCATGCACTGTATTAGTTAATTTGCAATACCTGTGGGGCTATCAGCAAGATGGACCATTTTGATCATCTCCTGATCATCCTGATCAAGAGAACATGCACACCAAGAGGTCATGACTAACAAGGGTAGCCGCAAGCAGGGAGCACTGTAGCACAATGCAGAAGCAGGACTGTAATCATGGGCAGAATTGCAAAGGTCCACATGTACCCTGTGTTCCAGTGAAATCTCTTCTCAATGCCTTACACTTTGGACCTGTGATGGGTTAGGTAACACTGAAAATCATGTCTAACTTTTATCATTCTAATTTCACTGTTTCAAATCTTCTTTCTATAACATTTATCTATCTATTTTAAATATGGTCTCTCTCTATATATTTGTAATATATTGTTCTATGGTATATAAGGGCACTTTTACGTTAAAATATATTGTATGTTAAGCATGTGTCCATCTCAATAAAAACTTGTCTCATATTTCCCATTTCACCTAACCACACTAGGCATCTTTGTTCCCTTAAACAGTTTCATTTTATGAACTTTCTATGAACAGCATTGTACATATCTAAATAAAATCTAGTATGCACATGTGTGTGAAAATATTTTAACTGTTATGATGGCTTAATGTGATTGTCTTTGGGACACATTTCTGAAAAATAAGCATCAATTGAAGAGTTATGTGTATTGTATTGGCTTTTGGATATGACTATGAGTCATTTTCTTGACTAATATATTATTTAGAAGGGTATTGCCATTTCTAGTCAAGGTAGCCTTAGACTGGCTACATTAGCTATTTCTGATTTATATTTTGAAAACTGTTTGCTCACTTCATGAGCTTATTTATCAATTTAGATATTTAATTTCTTATTTGTCATTCAGAGTTCTGTTGTATACTTTGAATATTAATCCTCTGTCAGAGATAAAGATTTTATCTCATTTTGTACAGTGTGTCCTGACATAGATAAATCTTTCCTTTGTTCTAAAATAGTAATGATTTTATGAGTAGAACTCTTTTTAAAATGTCATTACCCATATCTGTATATCTCACAGGAGTCCTGCTTTAACCAGAGACAGAGCTCTGCCTCCTCCCAGGTCTGCTTTAACCCACAACACAGGCCTACCTGACTTCTAGGAGACCTGCTCCAATATGGGACACCTGGGCCAGTTAACAGCAGAGACAAGCAGATGGTTAAAGGCAAGTACAAGAATATAACCAACCTAAGCCAGTGTAATATGGCACCATAAGAATCCAACTCTCATACTATAGCATGCCATGGATATCCTAATGCACCCAAAGAGCAAGATTCTGACCATAAATCCGATCTCATGAAGATGATAAAGGCCTTTAAAGAGGTATATAAATAATTCCCCTTAAAAAGTACAAGAAAACAGAGCAAAACAGATGGAATACCTAAAAGAGGAAACAAATAAATGCTTAATCAAATATAGGAAAATACAAATAAAAAGGTGAAGAAGATGAAAAAAATGGTTCAAGAACTAAAAATGGAAATAGAAGCAATAAAGAAAACACACCCAGGAGATGGAAAACCTAGAAATGAGAACAGAAGCTACAGATGCAAAAATCACCAACAGAATACAAGAGATAGAAGAGAGAATTTCAGGCACAGAAGATATCATAGAACAAACTGACATAATGGTCAAAGAAAATGCCAAATACAAAAAGGTCCTAACGCTGAACATCTAGAAAATTTGGAACACATTAAAAAGACCAAACCTAAGAATAATAGGAATAGAAAAATGTGAAGATTGCTAATTCAAAAGGCTAGAAAACATCTTCAAAAATAATAGAAGAAAATTTTCCTAACCTAAAGAAAAAGGTTACCATAAATTTACAAGAAATCTAGAGAACACTACATAGATTGGACCAGAAAACAAAATCCTCCTGCCACATAATAGTCAAAAAAAATATGCTTTCAAGGAAAAAGGCTAAGAAATATATAAAGGCAGACCTGTTAGTGTTACACTTGACTTCTCAACAGAGATTCCAAAAGTCAGAAGATTCTGGAGAGACATTGAGCAGACCATAAGAGACCACAGATGCCAGCCCAAAGTACTATATCCAGTAAAATTCTCAATCATCTTAGATGGAGAAACCAAGATAATCCTTGATAAAACCAAATTTAAATAATATCTTTCTACTAAATCAGCCCTACAGAGGGTTCTAGAAGGAAAAAGCCAACACAATGAGGATAATTAAAACCAAGAATAGGTAAAAATTTAATCAACTCACAACATAGCCAAAAGAAGAGAATCAAATGCACATAGTACCCATTGCAAGAACAAAATAACAGGAACTAGCAATCATTAGTCATTAATATTACTCAACATTAATAGGCTCAATTCATGAATAAAACAACACAGCCTAACATATTGATGAACTGGAGCTGTCATTCTGCAGCCTACAAGAAAAACACTTTAGCAACAAAAACAGACACTGCCTCAGCGTAAAGGGCTAGAGAAAATTTTCCAAGTCAGTAGTACCAAGGAACAGTCTTGAGTAACCATTCTAGAATCCAACAAACTAGGCTTTTCACCAAAAGTTATCAAAAGAGATGGAGAAGGACACTTTATACTCATTAAATAAAAAATCCACTAAGATGAATTCTCAATTTTGAACATTTATGCCTAAAATTCAAGGTCATCCTATTCATAAAAGAAACTTTAATGAAGCTGAAAATACACAATAAACCCAACACATTATTAGTGGGAGACCTCAACACCACTCTCACCAATGGACAGGTCATCAAAATAGAAACAAAACAGGGACATAATAAAATTAACAGAAGTTATGAACCAAATGGATTTATCAGGTATCTACAGAACATTTCACTCCAAAAACAAAAGAATATACCTTCTTCTCAACATCTCATGGAAGCTTCTCCAATACTGATGATATATTTGGACACAAAACAAGCCTGAACAGAAACAAGATTAAAATAACCTTTTGCATTCTATCAGATCACGATGGATTAAGACTGGGTTTCAAGAAGAACAGAAACAACAGAATGCCCACATGCTCATGGAAACTGTACAACTCTCTAGTCAGTGATGACTTGGTCACAGAACAAATAAAGAAAAAAACTTAAAGACTACCTATAATTCAATGAAAATGAGTGTTCAACATACCAAAACTTATGTGACACAATGAAAGCAATGTTAAAAGGAAAACTCAGAGCACTAAGTGTCTTTAAAAAGAAATTGGAGAGATCTCATACTAGCAATTTAACAGCACACCTGAAAGCTCCAGAACAAAAAGAATCAAACACACTCTAGAGGAATAGAAGGCAGAAAATAGTCAAACTTAGGGCTGAGGTCATCCAATTAGAAACAAATAGAGCAATACAAACAATCCACAAGTCCAAGAGCTGGTTCTTTGACTAAATCAACAACATAGACAAACCCTTAGCCAAACTAGCTATATGGCACAGAATCAAAATCCAAATTAACAAAATCACATATAAAGAGAAAGACATAAATACAGAAACTGTAGAAGTTAAAAAAAAATCATCAGGTCTTAATTTATAAGCCCGTATATGACAAAACTGGAAAATCTAAATGAAATGGCAGATTTTCTAGACAGATACCACTTACCACAGTTAAATCAAGATCAGGTAAACTATCAGAACAATAAAAAAAATTCTTAGGAAATAGATGTAGTCATTAAAATTCTCCCAACCAAAAAAAGAAAACAAAACAAAACAACAGGGCCAGATGGTTCAGATGGTTTTAGTGCAAAATTCTACCAGAATCTCAAAGAGAGCTGATTGAATACTCATCAAACAATTCCATAAAATACAAACTGAAAGAATACTACCTAATTCATTTTCTATGAGTCCCCAGTTGCCCTGATACCTAAACAAAAAGTTGAAGAGATTACGAATTCAAGGTACATACCTAAACATAATAAAAACCTAATAAAAACAATAAACAGCAAACCAATAGCCAACATCAAATTAAATGAAGAGAAACTTACAGGAACTCCACTAAAATCTGGGACAAGACAAGACTACCCAATCTCTTTGTATCTATTCAATATAGTATTTGAAGTTCTAGGTAGAACAAGAAGACAACAACAACAAAAAAGATCAATGAGAAACAAATAGGAAAGGAAGAAGTCAAGACATCACTATTCCAAGATGATATAGTGTATATAAGTGACCCTCAAAATTCTACCAGAGAACTCCTACAGGTAATAAACAGCTTCCACACAGTGACCAGATATAAAACTAACTCAAAGAAGTCAATAGCTCTCCTTCATACAAATGATAAAGAGGCTGAGCAAGAAGTGTATACAATGGTTAGGAGGACTCTGTTGTAGTAGGGTTGAGATGTCATTGAACTGGTACTAAAGTGTATAAAACTGTCTAACATCTAATCTCTATCAATTTATAGGCTGACTATAAATACACTGTAATTGCTAAATAACATATCTTACTTAAAAGTCAATAATTTTACAAGGCAAGGCAGCTCCTCCCTAGATTCCCATTTCATCATAATTCTGATTCAGTTTCTTCCATACAATTTAGATATAGTGCCAAGGACAAGCCTCATCTTGGAGAGGGTTTCTGAATAAAGGGTATTTGGGTTCGGTGAAACAAATAACTTGAATTCAAATCACGGATTACAAGTTGATCGCCTATGTTCTCCTCAAGATGGGTCCTTAGACAGCTCTCTGTAGATAGTTCTTGGCTCTGTAGTTTGTTCAAGATAGCTTTCTGTTACACATAGCTCTCTGCTTGAGAGAGCTCTTTCTTAAAAAAAAAAAAATTCTAAAAGCTCTCTGGATAGCTCATGACCTTTACAACTAAAGTCAGAAAAGCTGCTATAAAAAAATCTTGGGTTTTTCTGACCAAGTTAGAAATACTGTTAAAAGTTTTCTAAAAGTAATTCTTGTGTATTTTTATCAAAATCAGAAACCCAGAAAAAATTCCAAAAGAGCTGTGTTAACTCTTCAGATAGACTTCTCTGGATAGCTGCTAGAAAACATTCTAAAAGAGCTGTGTTAGCTTTCTAAGTAATTCTTGGGATATCTAACCAACGTCAGAAATTCTGTTAGAAAAATTTCTAGAGGAGTAATAAAAAATTCTAAAAGCTGTGTTCCCACTCCATGGATTTCTCAAGCAAAATCAGAAATCCTGTTTTTTTTTTTTTTTTTTTTTAAAGTCTTAAAGAGGTATATTCGTTCTGAGACAGCATAGGTTCTGGTTAGTCAACAAAAGGATGGACTGGGTATTAAGACTATCTTGTACCTCACTGGTACAAATAGGAATAATTATGCTCTAATTGTATTCTGAGAGAAAAGCTTTATTTTAATAGGAAGGGTAATATGTAGGAGGAGCTAAGGGGAAAGGAGCACCGAGAGGAAAAGATGGAGTAAGGAGAGGAGAAGATGAAATAGATGAAAAGCTCAGTAATGAGAGAGAAAAAGAGAGAAAGAGAGAGGGGGCACGGAGGCAGAAGTTCACGTGTCTCCACTAGTCAAAGATAGTTTACATAGCTAATTTGGGTATTAGGTTACACTTCTGATTGAGCATTACCATACTTATAAAGCCCTTGATTAACATTTTAAAAAAAATTGTATAAAAGCCAAATGGAAAAGGGGGGCAAGGGATAGGGGTTTTCTGGGGAGGGGAAATGGGGAAAGGGATTGGCATCTGAAATGTAAATAAAATATCCAATAAAAAAAATTCTAAATAAAAAACTGTTAATACTCTCTGCTCCTCATCTCATATGGAACAAAAGCCCAATCTTTTATTTACATATCAACTCATTCATTTATTCTAGGTTCCCTCTTGACCATCCCAAACTAATCATCATTCCACAGCCTTAGCCTCTTGACTCAGGAAAAAGACATCGAAGTACATGTCTGTCTGTCTGTCTTTCTTCCTTTCTTCCTTTCTTTCTCTCTTTCTCTCTCTCTCTCTCTCTCTCTCTCTCTCTCTCTCTCTCTCTCTCTTTCTTTTTTTCTTATCATTGCAAAAGAATTCAGAGATCTGCCTGCCTTTTGTAAATTTAGCTGGGTGGAACCTGGCCACGCCCTACATCTCTTTATCTCCTTCCTTAGTATTTTTCTGACAAGCTGTCTCATAGTGCAGCTGCCTCTGTTCCTTTGGATCTGTGACGATTCTTATACAATTCATACTTCATCCTTATATTTTGCAGAGTTGAGAAATTGTATATTTTTGAACTCATGTTTACGGAGTTATTTTCCACAGCCTTAAGGGAGTGTCCTGAAGGTCAGAGCTTTCTAAGAGTTTGCTCCGACATTAGATACACTGTAACCTCCAGGAGTGAACGTTGCTGTCTTTGTTTATCATGGAATCTGTCTTAGTTGGTGTTTTACTTCTGTGAACAGACACCATGTACAGGTTTAGAGGTTCCGTCTATTATTATCTAAACAGGAATATGGCAGCATCTAGGCAGGCATGGTGCAAACAGAGCTGAGAGTTCTTCATCTGAAGGCTGTTAGTAGAAGACTGACAGGTAGGATGAGGTTCTTAAAGCCTACACCCACAGTGACACACTTACTCTAACATGGCCACACCTGCTCCTACAGGGCCACACCTTGTAATAGTGCCACTCCCTGAACCTTGAAAGTATAAACCACAAGATATTCATTATTTTCGGCAGAGAGGACATTCCTAAAAGAAAGAACATGAAAATAGGTATTTACTATGCATATAAGTCTTAGGCCCACAGCAACCATTGACATTCCTAGAAGCCTTGCCTTCCTGACTCTGTTCCAGGGAAGGGAATCACGTCATTCTATCATTTCCATGATCAAACAGGATTCAACAATCTTGTTTGTTTCATAGGCTTTGGTATATACTTACTTCCTCTGATGGTCTTAACACTGTAACACACTGAGGATTTTTGTGAAATGGTATCTAACTATTGTTCCTTTTCAGTGAAAAGAGAGGAGATTTTGCCTGCATTTCTCTGCTACTTCCAAAGACAATGTATGTTTCTCCTTACTTTACACTGTCTTTTTCTTTCAAGTGTCTCTTATTGAGAGTACTGTGTTCTCAATTTTTCAGGGCTCTTTTCCTTATGGGAAGGGTAACCTCACCAGACCATACCAATTTCTCCTGGATAGACACTGTAATTTTCCTTGTCTGTGTTTCAGAATGCCCTATTTTACTTAGATATCAGTCCTAGCAACCCACCTCTTCTGACTATTATTTAGTTTTCTTCAAGTTATTCCCTAGAGTTAGCAAACCAAGCCTGCATTTCATCTACCAACTTGGATCTTCTGTTGTTTTTGTGAGACAAAGTCCCAAAGCAATTTTAAAAGTGTGATGCTGACACAGAACAGCAAATTGACTCAAGCAACTCCTGTGGAGTATCCAGACAGAGCATTACACTTGCTTGCTCACCTCCATTATAGCTATGGAGACAGGATATGCATTTTGATAAATTATATTTGGTCAGCAATTTTACCTTGGTTTTCGGAAACAAAGAAACATGCCTCCCTATATAATACATACAGACACAGGCACACACACACATTCACATACAAACACACACACACACACACACAGACACACAAAGCTGGTTGTTTTTGACTATATATATATATATATATATATATATATATATATATATTAAATTAAAAAAATAAATTTCATTTGTGCTGTGTACAAGCCTCTTATATTTATGTAACTATATAAAAAATGATGATATTCCATTGTAAATGCCAGTTATCCCTGTAATGTTGTGTTGTTTTATTATTTGAAATTTTATCTCCTTTCCCTCTTTTCATATTTACTATCTTATTGCTAATCATCATCTTCCTCATTCTTTTAAAAATATAGGCTATAATCATGTGAAAATTAAGATACTTACAACTTTTCCTTTTTTACATTTTAACTTTCTAGCTTGTTTTTAGTTTAAACTACTGAATTCAAATAATCTTCCTCTTAAAGGGCTCTGAGAGCATGGCACCACATCTAGTGAGTTATTTATTGCTTTTATACCAAGACCATATTATGTCCATGATAAAGAAGCAACTTTTGCAACCCTGGGTTAAACAGGGATTGAGCTATAAAAAAGATGCACTGTACCAGGTGTGATGCTTCTCTCCCATAGCCTGCATTTGGAAGAAAAAACTGTAAAGCTTACAGACCCGAGGCTATCAAGAGCTACACAGTGAGGGCTTGTCTGAAAAAGTAATGCTTCATATTATGTGAGAAGATCAAAGTGACAATTTAATAGACATGATTTATGACACAAGTACAGTTTATGAACTGGAGTCAAGCAAACACATTGTTTATAAATTTGCAATACAGTTCAACATTACGTGTCCCTGATAGTAAGGGAAGACCATCATTCTTATTACACACACATGCATACATACACACCTCACACACATATACTAGACACAACACACAGATACACACACTCACACACAAACAAAAAGATACTAACACATACACACCACACACACATATACCAGACACACACAAACACACACACACACACATACACACACACACACACACACATCTAACAAATCATACCACACTATACACACACGCCAGACACCACCTCCCCACACACGGATAGGTTCCTATACATTTTTGAGTACAGTGCTAATTTTCACAAGCTTGTCTCTAAAATGAAAAACAGAAAATCCTTGCACATAATCAATCTGTGAGTTACAGAGTCATACAACTAGACAGTGCAGACTGGGTACTAAAAAGTGAGGGCACAGGCACTGTGTTAGATTCACCACTGAGTACTGCTCTCTACAGACAGCCCCGTCCACACAACAAGACTTATATGCACAAAGTCATTTTCTATAGTAAATAAGTATGTCTCCAAGAGAAAGACCACACAACTTTTAAGATGCAGGGTGTGGTCTTTTAATCTGTCACTTACACTCTACATTTTAATAAATGTGTTTTCTTTCTAATTTTATTGTTTACAAATGGTGAATGAGTTTTCATCTCAACTGTAAGAGTTTCATACCTAATATTTGAATATATATGTGTACATGCATGTGCATGTATATAACATATACATATTACTTAGAGCAACATTTCTGAGTGAATTTCTAAAACTTATATAAAGTGCATACATACAAGTATACTTATAATAAATACATCTACAGAATTGTATGAGAAGAGCAGATGTGAAACAAATAGATGTTTTATTCTGAACAATAAGTCAGCCAAAACAAAATGTGAAGATATCAAAGAAAAAATTTTAAGCATGATCAACATATTTTAGATATATTGTGACAGTATGTGAAATGTAAAACAAAACAATCTATGATTCTTGACCTTATGTGTCTCCTAAGATTCCGAGAATGCCAGAAGTATAAACAATAGAACTCAGGGATTCTAGGTGAGCATTTTCTATAGGGAAGTTGTCTGCTCTAGGAATTTAGAAACAAACACCAAAGCAAAACACGTGAAATATATGTTGACTTTTTCAATTTTTTCATCAATTCAGTGAATGCGCATGAAACTGTACTTGCATTAGAATGCCTTAAAAACAAAGGTAGAATTCTAGGTGAAAATGTTGACATGAATTTTACCACAAAATACTCGCTAGTCTTTAATGTAATTTTATTAAATGTTTTAAGAAGATGACATAGCCTAGAGAGATAGCCTGAAGAAAACACATGGTTCAACTATGAAAGATGCTGCTGGAATCTGAGCCTTATTTCTGTGCTTTCCATGTAATATCAACATTCATTGAGGAAGACTTTCTTGAAAGTAATTATGTCTCCAGTTGGCATTCAATCTTCATTTTGTCTTTTGATACGAAATCTTCATATGTGACTCAGTTTGATCTTGACAATGTGATCCTGCTGCCTCAACATACCGAACTCTGGAATTAACAGTGCTGCCCACCATAACTGGGAGAACAGGAACACTTTCATGTTTAAATGGTCTTTTGGTTCACTTTGTATTGCCAATTACTTCTTTTGAATATCAAGTTTCCAAATTTAGAAATTTTTGGCATGCCAAAAGTAGCTGGATTATGCATTGTATTTGTTAGTAACTTGTATAATGTTGTGCTTTTGAGCTCTTTGTTGATGAGTGTTCCTGGGTTACCAACAATATAAAAGAAAACAGCATAGTAAGGCTAATACAGTACTTACTTAAATGTAATGCATGTATAAATTATTTGGGTTTGGGTCATAATTCTTATTGAATTTTTATTAGATATATTTGTTTGTGAGCATGTTTGTGCCCAGATGATCTAGTACACATGTGTGGTTGACAGAATTATTACATTCCACTACTGAGTCCTGGAAATTGAACTTCAGGCTTTAAATAGTCTTCAGGCTTGAAAGCAATTGTAAAATGTGCTGAGCTATCTTGCCAGCCCCTCATGAGTCCTTAAATTTGAAGATACATAGTATATGGTCAAATTACTATTTCCTAGAAAAACTAAAATTTAATATAATTTATTTGGGAAAAGACATAAATAATGAAAACTCACACACACACACACACACACACACACACACGTACACACACACGTACACACACACACTGTACTGGTTTGAATAGGAATGTCCCTCATAGGTATTTGAACACTCATACCTAATCACCGTTTCAAGGACATTATAGAACTTTCAGGAGGGAGTATAATACTTAGGAGGAAATTTGAGAGTTTATAGTCTCATCCTATTTGTGGTTCATTCTCTCAGCTTCATGAATATGAATGGAGATGTGATTTCTCAGTTTCCTGCTCCAGCTGCCTGTTTCTATGCCTACTCTCCCATTATCAATGTTCCTTCTGGAACTGGAAATCTAAATATTCTTTTCCTTCTAGAACTTGCCTTGGTCATGATATTTTATCATAGAATCAAAAAACAACTAACAGACATTCTTACAAGAAATCAAGTTGTAACTGGAAAGTTTCTCCCTGCTGGTTAGTTTTCAAAGTGCCAAAATGTGCTATGCATCCTGCTGGGTAGAAAAAGTACCAGTTGTATTGTACTCAACAAACTATAACAGAAACCAATAAGACAAGATGAGTCCATGTGAACTGTAGTGGCAAAACTATAGTGTGGAAGAACTGACCACTCTCTAATTAGATTTGAGGACTGCTCCACAGACAGGAACCCAAACTTGCTGTGTCAGACCTGGGCAAGAGCCATGAACCATCAAGTCATGGGCCTTATACAGAAAACTACATTTGATCAGTTCAGTTGCATAGACAACTATCTTCTCTATAAGTTTTGCTTGGAACCCTAATAAGAAGAGTCTGTCTTTTCAGGGAACAACAAAGAATATGGAAATTTATCACTACTCAAAATGCTAAGAATAAATAACAGATGAGAATTTGCCCTAAATAACTCACTAACACTATCATCTTATACATCTTAGGAAATACTGCTGAATAGACTGATATATCAATAAGAGTGAGAAGATAGGGAAAATGATAAGGGGAAATAAGAAGAGCCTGTTTTCTCGGGGAACAACAATGAATATGGAAACTCATCACTGCCCAAAATGCTAAGAATAAATAACAGATGAGAATTTTCCCATTTTCTGGAAAGGACTTCACAACTGCACGTAAGAATTCATGGCAACTGTGATTACTTATATTAGATTTTCACAAGACACTCTCCCCATCCCATGGATGGGACCCTACTTCTTCCTGTTGAGCTACTGGCTACTGATGGACCCAAAGACAAGGCATGTAGAGGGAGGGTATATTGTGTTCAGATGTGTAACCATTGGTAAGTTTACTGGGTTCCAATGGCCAAACCTAGTTTCTTGTCACTATGCGTAATTGGTTCTATTTTAAATCCAATGTTGGGAATTCTATTTATCTTAAGATAGAAGATGTTTGCCAAGCTTGTCAGTCAGGTTAGTACTTGAGCAATAAAATATATGTCGGCCTTTTCTCCATGATGTGAAAGGCAAATGCTTTTCTACATAGTCAGAGAAGATGCAATTGGAGGTGATGCAGTTTGAAATTTTTTAAATGTTTTTATTGAGATTGTTTGGAATTCTGCATCAGCCTGAGAACAAGACCAAAGGCATTTAAAATGCTGAGACTACACAGCAAGTTGTATGCATATGTGAGTGTTCTGTAACACCATATATTGCTCTGATAATCAATTCTGGAATCAGTTTTCCCAGGACCTCTTGTGACCTGTGACATCGAACTCTTTGTTGTTTCTGATTCTGCGTCCTCTTAAGGTCAGCATACTTGCAGTCCAGGATATTTGAACTGATACTCACAACAATAGGAATATAAACAATCGAAGCTCAAGGCATCAGTCAGGTCTAAAATAGGAATTAAAACAATTACATTTACATTGATCACTAGTATTTTGAATCAAAGAGCAAGTCATTTCTCCCAGTAAATAGAGTATATAGACCTCCCAAACTTCATAAAAGAAAACTCATTCTAAGTTAACTACTCAAGACTTGAAGAGCTCCACTAGGTTATTTGTTTTTTGTTGTTATTGTTGTTTTGTTGTATTTTTATTCTAGTTACTTTAAGGCCTTAGTTGAGTAAAACTATCTTTTCAAATTACAGTTTCTTTACATGTACATTAGAGAATAGAGCAGAGAAGTAGTCTCTTTCAATAGATTGTGAAGATCAGAAATATTTTATATATTTTGTCTGCTGACACACAAGCATGTATTTTTACTGAATACTCAATAGTACTTAAAATACTAAAGTTCAATTTGAATGTACTTTTTCATTAAAAATAGTCTTCTCTCATACAAAACATTCCAACCACAGTTTCTTCTCCCTTCACTCCTTCTAGCTACTCTCCTCCCTCAGATCCACTTACCCTTCATTTGTCTCAGAAAAGAACAGATCTCCAAGAGACAACAGTCAAGCATGACAAAACAAGATACAAAAAGACAAGCTAAAAACCCTAAAATCAAGGCTGGACAGTGCAACCTAACAGGAGGGAAAGAGTCTTAGAGACAGGCAACAAAGTTTGAGAAATACCCTCTCTCATTCTAAGGAGATTCACAAAGATATCTACCAAGCTAAGAGTCATGACATATACACAGAGAACCTGGTATAGACCCTTATAGGGTCTGTGCTTTTCTTTTCAGAATCTGTGAGCCTATGTGAGCCCTATTTAGTTTATTAAGTGGATCATGTTTTCCTGGTGTCCTTCATCTCCTCTGACTCCTACAAGTTACCTTTCCCTTCCTACAGAGTTCCTCATTAGCTCTCTCATAGGTCTATGGGCCAGGAAAAGCAAATCACCAGGTGATGAGTGAAGGTGGGGGAGGGAGAACACTTCTAGTTTCCAGACTGCTGGGTTTCTTATTTTATGAGAACTACAGATGTAACTCAGGGGTGAAGGGCAAACAAAGCAAGTCACCATGGCCTTACGTTTAATTTCTAGTTTAAAAGAACAGTTTAACTCTCAATACATGTGTAAGTATGAATGCTTAGTGGCGCTTTGGCTATAATGTGCCGAATTATGGATATTTAAAAACACAGAGCTTTGCATAGTGATTATACAGACATCATTGCCTTTTGTGAATTTAGAAGAAACATCACATCATTGCTAAGCAATTATGCCTAAATTCTACATTAATTGGAAACTTTTTCAATTCAAACATAAATAATTATGATATTTCTGTGCTAATTAATCCCTACACAAGAGGTGATCTTACATAATTATGTTTTAAGAGACAATGTTTCCTTTCCTCTGCCACATACTTAATAAACAGCTTTTTACTTTTGTTCCTCTCTTAGGGCACATGCACCAAATGATAATGCTTTTTCACAAATTATTTGGCAGCTGGTGGGAAAATATTTAAGTCCATTAAATTAAGAAACCATTTGCCAAGCCCACTCCACCCTAAATTACACCATAAAACTAGGAGTAACAGTTCATAAAGCAGAGTTCTGTGCACAAACAATTAGATTCAGAATTTGAGGCCTTAACTGCACGTAAACAAATTATTTTTTTTTTTCATTTTGGCTTCACAATAGGAATCTATTGCTATGGGGGAAATGCACCTACATTAAAACTGCAAATTGATTTTTGATGAAGTACAGTTACCTGTAACCTGGAGAAAATCTGATGTCTTACTAAAAAAAGTGTTGAGCAGAAAAAAAATATATAAATACATGTGAAAAATAAAATTAGGAGCACTGAGATTAGGGTAAGAAGTTTGTCATGGAGACAAAGATGAAATACATATCATTAATTTTATAGAAACTAAGTTAAGGACAATGATAAGCAGATTATTCATTTTTATAAAATCTAATGATACAAATAAATCATTGATTATTTTTAATACTGAGAGTAATTAACATGTAACTTTGGTTTTGACAGGAAAGACAGTAGCAGGGTAGCATCCCTATCTTCAGAATGGCAGTGATACGTGAAAACAAACAAAAGGAAAATTATAGTTGCAACAATGTAGAAAGAGTTTTCACTGTGGCAATGAGATTACACCAGCTTGGGGGACCCAGGCAAAGTTCCAGCTGTGCCTACAGTGTGACCACAGGCATTTGGAATCAGAGAAAAAAAAAGTCAATACTGCTGCATGCAGAAACTAAAGAACAGTGAAAGGCTATCAGAATCTATTCTTGGACATGCTTACTCTGCTTATGTTTCTCTTCTCTATCTTCATTCTCAGCTAGCTTCCAGCCTGTCTCAACATCAAATCCAGTAGCCTATTTTGTTTCTATTGTTGCTGCCTTTCATGGAGCATTGGTATAGAGCTAACTGAACCTACAGCAATAAGTGAAAAGGTAATAAATATAAATAAACACAAAATCAACAAATATTCTTAAGTCTATCAAGGGATAAATAGAAAATCAGTCTTCTTAAATCTGGAGTAGACTTAAATTTGGAAAGTGGGGATTTTGGTCTGCTTAGCTGAAACATCCAGAATACAACTCTCTGGGGATATACACTACTGAACAGTGTATTTGGATTAGAGGAATCAAGGAAATGTATGGCTATATCAGGCGGCCTTTATGCCTTTATGGCTTTAATAACCAATCTTTTTTTCTCATATATATTTCAATAAATGTCTCAACATATTTCATGTCTCTGATGAAGCCAGGTGAAGGTAATAGTAACCACAACAAAGTGTGTCCTACTTGTTCCTCATAAGAGATTGTTCTCCAAAGTAAAGCACTTGCTTAAAAGTAATTTATCTGTGGAAACTCTAGCCAACCTAGCCTAGAATTCAGCAACATGACCTAAGATAGAGTCAAGGATTCAACACACTGCTGCAGAAACTTGGAGGCTACTCAAGATTTAGAGGTGCAGGCTCATCACAGAAGTAGAGAGTAAAGACGAGAAGGAAGAATATCATTATTATACTAAATCTTTCTATACAAAGGTCCAGATAATAAAGGTCCAAATAATAACAGAAATGAAGGGTTTCAATGCTTTTCTGCTCTTTCAGGAGGATCATTGCATGACCTTTCTTGCCCATTGGATTTGCAGTGTTTTGTGATTGGGCAGTAGAAGAGGTAGGCGAAGCTAGGAGTTGGGAGGATGAAGGAAAGGGAAAGGAAGAAGAAGAGAAGGAGGAGGAGAGGAAAGATGGCAGAAGATGTTACCTTTGTGGTTATAGCAGTTATTCATATCAAGGTTAGGTAACTGGGTTTACAATTCTATTTGTGTAGGCATCTTGTGTATTGAGTATTTGCTAATATATAATTCATTGGATAATCTTAAGCATTAAGAGTCTTATTTCTACCGGGTACTGGAATTGTTACATCTACCACATGGGGTTGGCAGATATTCCCTAGGTTTTAGGGCACGGACTCCAAGGAGCTGATCAATGGAGGCAACAGCTATGCCAACTTCTTGTGGGTCCCAGGCCGGCTCCACTGGCTAGCTGGTGGGTAGAGCAGAGTAAGGAGGTGGCTAGAGAGCTAGCCAGAGCTGCCATAGCTTTTTCTAATACCTCCAGCTACAGAGGATGATGTAAAGAACCCCAGAGCCTAAACAAGCAATGGCAACAGCATCAGAAAAATTTGAATTGAAGTATATTTAACAGCTACTATACAGCATATTTTCAAAAGAGAAAAAAATTTTTGAAAATAATTACAATAGGGACTGCCTTATCATTTTATTATGTTATCAATACAACCATATCAACACTGTACAGATACAAAGGAAAGGGACAATATGAAGAAGCAGAAAAACAAATGGGCAAAAGTGCAAGAATATCAGTGAAACTTGCTTTCATAAGCAAATCTAGAAGTTAGAAGTGATTAAAGAAAAATATTTAAATCATCAAATAATTATATTTTATGATTTGATATAATTATAAATAAAATATTTAAATCATCAAATAATCATCAAATGTTAACATAGAATAAGTTCAATGAAATTGTTGTGTTAAGTGAGAAAACTTAGCTACCTGCTTCATCTAAGATGTTCAGAGGGAATCGCCTTGCAATCAAACATGGAAGGAACAGGATAAGTTAGAAATCAATACTATTTCTGAAATGCCACAGAAATCAAATTCAATAGACACAGTGTCTCTTCAATATCTAGAAAGACAGATAAACACAGATATAGAGTGAAGATTAGTTATCTGTAGAAAAGACAGAAAAAAAGTATAAAATCAATGAGTGATAAGAAGATTTAAGTGGCAATTTAGATGAAAAAACTGGGGCCTGAGTGTGGATCAGTAGAAGACATAATAATCTTGTGGGTCCAAGCTGTAGGGACTTATACCAATGGCATCGTATTAAACTGTCATGATAAAACCTAGACAAAAATCCATCTGTGCTTTGAGCTCTGTGAAGGAGCAGTGACTGTAAGAAACACTCATGGAGCATTCTCCACAGCAAACGTCTACAATGCAAAGGGAAAGCACTTCACCAGAGCCTTCACTAATCCAGAGGAATGTCGATTAGACAACAGTACCATCCTCTGTAATGTCTTGTGTAAAGGTGGAAATCTGCAGTTAGAGCAAGGATTCAACCTTGTCCATCTTCTAGGTCATTTATCATAAGATATTATGATAAAAGCCTAATTACCTTAGTTGCTAATCAGCTGATATTTTCTTCTGCCTTCAGTATAAAACTGCTTCAGCATAAAGACTAAAAGGCTTGTGCTGTGCAGAGCAAAACAATTGTGTAAAGAGATAAAGCTGGTGTTAAAAGGAGAATCAGATAGAGCAAAGCAACTGAAAATGTCAAATTAGGATTTCAAGAGGACTTTAATTACTATAGTAAAAGGCTTGATAAAAACATAGATTGCATGCAAGAACACATGATAACTGGTGAACAGAGACTGAGAAACTAGAGTTCAGCACACTGGAGTGAAAATGGCACTGAACAGAACAAAATAATGGTCAGAATGGATATGACTGAGGAAAGACTTAATGGGTCTGAACATAGCAATAGAAATGTCCAAAACTGTTGTACATGAATTAAAAAGGGAAGATTACATTAGCCAAAATACTCAACAAAGGGGAGATAGAACCTGTAGTGACCATATCCAGTGGGTAGGCATGGCCCTCATTTGAGGGATAGGGCCAACCAATCACCTCACAAATATTAATCCAGAATTCCTCCTGTCTGAATGGACAAAGAGTGGAGCAGAGACTGAAGGAAAGGCCATCCAGAGACTGCCCTACTTAGGTTTCCATCCCATCTGCAGACACTAAACTCAGACACTATTGCTGATGCCAAAAAGCACTTGCTGACAGGAGCGTGGTAAAGTTGTCTCCTGAGAGGCTTTGCCAGAGCCTGACCAACACAGATGCAGACATCCACAGTTTAACATTGGACTTAGTGCAGGGACCAGAAAAGAAGAAGTTGAGGAAAAGACTGAAGGAAGTGAAAAGGTTTGCAACCCCATAGAAATGACAACAGTATCAACCAACCAGACCCCCCTCACCCAAAGCTCCCAGGGACTAAACCACCAAACAACATGTACACATGAGAAGGCCCATGGCTCTTTCTGAATACATAGCAGAGATATTTCAGATATTAACAGTTTGAATCACAGGCCACAAAAGCACAGTAGATAACGAAGGAAAAGTAACAGAAGTCATATAAATAAGCCTAAAATTTAGACATAACTGGTTGCCACTCAGAAATTACAAAACAACAATGAAATGATTCTGTTATATTTAATATGCCTAAATTTTGAAGCAGAGCATCAAGTGCTAGGAAAGTTGCAGAGAAATTAGACCCCTGATTCTTCTGATGAGCCTAGAAAATGTTACAGCCAAGTTGAAGGCACTTTTGCCTTTCAACACAAAGATGGTACAACCTAGGAACCAAGTGACCAGATACTTATCGAATGGATTTCAACACCTACTCCAGACCAAATCCAACACATGACATTTTGGAATGGCTTTATCTTTTCTTTTTAAAAAATATTTTATATCTATGAACATGGGTGCTTCTTCTATGTATATCTGTGCACCTTATTTGTGTCTGATGCTCTCAGAGGCCAGAAGAGAACATTGGATCTTTTGGAACTGGAGTTAGAGGTGTTAATGAACCCCCATATGGGTGCTGAAAATTGAAACCATATTCTTTGGAAGAGTAGCCACTGGTCTTAAATTACTAAGCCTTTTTTCCCCCAGATTTTGTGTATTAGTTTCAGCTTCCAGTGGAAGAATTATTTTTCTCTGTAAGAATCAACAGCTTACTTGTTTTTTTTAAATCTTTTCAACACCCAATATCAATTAAACTCAGGGCTGTTGTAATCCACCAACAGCAAATAATCTCACCCGTATCATGATTGGAAAAATATTCATGTAATGGCTACCAGTCTCAGAATTTCCACCCCAGGAATTACTGGCATTTGTCCAGCTTTTGTAATCGTTTTATGATTGCTAAAACCTGAAAGTAAACAAGATGTTCTATAAGTTTTGTACAAATCATTAATTATGATATATTTATATAAAATAATATTATTCAGAGGTAAAGAATGAACTAACAAGTCTTAGATATTAGTGATTAAATATTCAAACAATATTTCTATGGGAAAAATGGAAAAGAGCTTGCGCTTTATGCTCACTATTAGATGTGGTGAAAAGGAAGAGCAATAGAGGAAGATTAAAAATCTGAGGTTTTCAGAAGCAGACTAGAGTGGTAAATCAGTAGATGATAACATATTTTCATCAGTAGAAGCAACATTCCCTTTTTATTAATTATTTTATTTATTTACAGTCCAAATATTGCCCTCCTTCATGGTCCCCCCTCCATAAACCCCCCTATCCTTTCCCCACTCCTCTTTTCCTTTAAGAGAATGTTGCTCCACTCACCTACTTCCAACTCTCCCCTCTAACATCTGCCTTCTCTGTGACCTCAAGCCTCCACAGGACTGAGTTCATCACGTTCCACTGAGGCCAGACAAGGCAGTCCTCTGCTGTATATGTAGTGGGGCACATGGATCAGCCTATATATGCTCTTTGGTTGGTGGCTTAGTTTCTGGAAGCTCTGAGGTGTCCAGTTAGTTGATACTGCGGGTCATCCTAAGGGGTTGCTATCCCTTTCAGATCCTTCAGTTCTTTTCCTAACTTATTTTCTATGACTTTGTTCTAATGCACTTAGGAAAAAAATATTCCTAATGTGCAATTTTAAAGAAAAAATTTAAAGTTGTTGTATAACAAGGTAGACTTCAGAGTGGGAAAATTATTAAATTATCTTATTTTCTTATAAATATGGTAAATAATATCACTAATAAATGTAGAAGAATATGACTTGTCAGCATAACTAGAATTCTGATATAGTCTATAACAAATAGAATAGAGTATATTTAATGAGGAATTCTACAAAAACTGAAACAAATCAATGACAATTTTAACACTAACAATGGAGGGTCATATTTTTGGTATCTATCTCTGATAGGAAATAATAAGAACACATTCATGCAGAAAAAGTATTAAAAAACTGATAAAATGCTGTAAGTCTCCAAGTAGAGAAACAGTTAAAACTATCTGAGTATCCAGATATAAAATTTGTAATCTCTTAGAAACTTTCTCAGCTAAGAGAGGACTAGTGTAGTATAGCACTAAAAAGATGGTGCTATATCCATAAGATAATGAAATAAAAAGAATCCAAGGAGAAAATAGAAAATCTAAATAGATTGTAGAATTTACATAACCTTAGAAATCAACATAAAATAGATATGGGAAAATACAACATTTGTGGATGAAAGAAATGCTGGTAAACTTACATCATCCTTCTCATAGCAATTATTAGCTCTGGGCACATGCATATATGAATATCTCCATCCTAGTAATTTTCCACTTAGATATCACATTGAATTTGATCTCATCTGTTTCTAATTCTTGCTGTTACTTAAAATCTTTAAAAATTTTAATGTATTCTTAGAATATCTTTCACAAATACATCTTGATCATATCAATTGCTCACTCCCTACCTCCAATTTATCCCAAGACCCTCCAGTCTCAACTTCATCTCACCTTCATGAACTCATAGGTAACTTTCTCTAACTAACACAGTCAGTTTTAAAGCATAAAGCATATCACATAGACAATTCAAGAGGCTCACAAGTATCCTAAATGTTTCCCATGTGGATAACTCTAAGGATTGTTTTTCTTATCTGGTAGTTTGTATAAAACCTTCTAGCATTATGCAAACTAGTAAATAAAGGTGAAACTTCTAACTAAGAACTAGCTTGATTTTTTATGTTCTGTGAATCAAGTATGTATTGTATTCAGCAATCTGTTCTCACAGTCAAGTCCTAATGGATAACGAAGAGCCAGGACAATAGTTTATAATATGTGTGGCTATTTATTTATTTATTATTATTTATTTATTTATATTTTATATGCTATCTCCCCAGTTTTCCCTCCACAAGCCCCCACCCCCTCCTCCCTAGACCATGCATCTATAAGGGTGCTCTCCCACCCGCCCACCCATTTCTGCCTCAGAGGCCTTGCATTTCACTACCCTGGGTCATTAAACCTCCACAGGACCAAGGAGTACCCTTCCCAGTGATGCCAGACAAAGCTATCCTCTGATACATAGCAAACTGTAGCCATGGTTACCTCCTGTATACCCTTACACTCTTAATTATTTTGCTTAACTTCTTAATCTCATAAGGAAAGTTTATTACCACTGTGACCTTTCCAAGTCTGGAGTTCTCAAAAGTGAATTTTTGTAGTGTCAATACACAACAAAACTCTCTTACATATTATCACCTGTTAAAAAACCAGTCTGCAGCCAATAGTTCATCTCATTTTCCATGTAACTCCTGTTTCCTACTGATTTTTGTGTTTTATTATGCTGATTTGACTCTTTCTTTTTCATTGGATATTTTATTTATTTACATAGTAGATGCTATCCCCTTTCCCTACTTCCTGTCCTGTGAAACCCTGATCCCATCCATCTCCTCCTTTTTGCTTTGATACCATTTTAATTACATGCAATTATTAAGGTCAGTTCTAGGTTGAGGAACTAGCAATAAAATAGATGCAAATAGTCAAGAAACAAGCAAGACAATAAACACAAATAGTCAAAGAACAAGCAAGGCAATTAACAAAATTCCATGAACACTCCCTTGATCACTGTTTCTAAGTGTTTATCAGAAAGACCAAAATATCTGAGCCAACTTTCCTGTCGTAACCCAAAGTCATTATTATGTCTGAAGCATACTTCCTTGTTTTACCCTAAGATTTAGATTCCTGCCGAAAGCCCACTTCCTTGTCCTTGGTCAATGTCATATTCCTGCCAAGCAGCCCATACTCTTGTCCTTGACCCATGTCAGATTTTTGCCAAGCACTCCCAAAAGATCTCCACCTCTCTCCCTTTTGTATTTCATAAACAAGACTGAGACTGTCTTAGATTATTCTGACAAGAATTTGTTCCTTAACTGTTATGAAATATGCATTATCAAAAACAATGTACTTCTGTCTTAGGTTGGTAAGGCTCTGTGCAGAATCTTACCCATCCTTGGCTTGCCAGCCTGTTACTGTAATAACTCTGTCTGAGGGTCTACTTTCAAGTTCAAGTCATATACTTGGGTGCCAAAATGTTGATGTTGTTAAAGACAAGCTTTAACATGATGGGCAGAAATAAAAGTATTCTGAGGACAAAAAAAGCTAGCACGATCAAGCTATATATGATATTCTTGAAGCTTGACCAAAATAGAAATACTGACAGTCCATGGGTAATTTTATCAGCAGTATCTGCCACACTCAGCAGAGCAGCATTCTTTAAATTCATAATCTCACTATGCAAAGTTAAAACATCTAGACAATTGTTAGAATTATGCAAAACACCCTGCAAGTATCTTCAAACTTTTTTCTAATTATAATGACTGCAATTGTAAATTTTAGAGCAAGAACTCAATGATATTTGGCATGCCACTCAAGATGGCTCCTTACCATTAAATTCTGAACCTTCTTCAATAATTCGAATAAGATAAAGAGCATCAATCCATTGTTCCAAATGTCTATCTAAATCCTCTTGTATATTGACACATTAGTAACATTTTTTGCTAAATGATTAACAAAAGTAGCTGTCTTAACTTCTTGTGTCAAAGAAATTGCAGAAGTGGTGCTAGCAATCAATCCAATTAATGCTATTATACCAGAAATAATAAACCCACTACCCTATTGCTTCTGAATAAAGCTTGACTCACTTATTCCAGTACTTGCAAGCTTCTTTTCAGAATACCAAGGTTCTGTAACACTCAAGGCAATAAAACAAAAGCTGGTTGATAGACCTCCATAACTGACTTGCCAGGTTTCAACACACTAAGACAGTTAGAAAGTGTATAACCAATGCAACTTACATTAAATATTGTAGAAGAAACAAAAGTAATTTTAAATTGATAATTAAAAGAGCCTTAACAATATGCTAACACTTGTTTGAAATCCAGATCCAGTCTCAAATTTATCTCTTGCTAACATAACATCATAGAGAACTGCAGCTAACTTCCAAATATGTCTCAGAAACTGTCCAGAAAAAGCCTTCCAAATAAAGACTGTTATTTCCAATATTGGATTGATTTCTAGACCAGTCCATGATTGAGTCTGAATAACTGGTAACTTTTAAAAAAAATACAAGAGTCATTATAACTTTTCTTTTTGATTCTCTGTTACACATGGTCTAAAAATTGAGGCAAGGAAGCCTTTCCTATCAATGGTATATGTAAGCAAATGTGGGTTGGAAACATATGTCCAATATGGCTTCCCAGTCAGCACTGGCAGGGCACTCAGCAAGCTGACAGGTCAGCATCATTTTTTTGTCCTTGCATCAGCATGTCTTACCTGTCACTCTGGCAGCTGCCATGCTCCTTCAGCATCCTGCAGAAAAAAAAAAAAACACAAACATGCCCTCTTCTCCATATTAAATACCTGATAAGAACCATGCCATATGCCAGTAAGTGGATCTTTCCCTTTCACCTATGCATAAGTATGCCTAGTTGTTGACTACCATAGATACTCAGCAGAAAGTTCCTTGGCATCCAAATATTTTTTTAAATTTAAAATAAAAAGAACATAATTTAAATAAATTTGTGGTGTATGAGAATATACCTCCCCCATTTTTTATTTTATGAAGATATTGTTTTAAAGTTCCATGGGCCCCTTCCACAGTCCCTTATCCTTGACTATTATAAAGAATTCTAGTAATATGGGTAATATTAAATTACTGCCAAAAAGTCTTAAATGCACGACTGCAATAGCCAGTTCCATTATCTTTTTTTTTTTCTGTTTGGTTTATTTGTTTTGTTTTTCATCATTGGATACTTTATCTACATTTTGGATGTTATACCTTTCCCCATTCTCACCCCCAACAATCACTTATCCTATCCTCTGTCCACCTATTTTTATGACTGTGTGCCACCACACATCCACTCACTCCTACCTCCCAGCCTTGAATTCCCCCACACTTTGGTATCTAGCCTTCATGAGAACAAGGACCACCTCTCCCACTGAAGGCCAACAAGGCCATCCTCCACTACATATACTGCTGTAGCTATGGGTCTCTCCATGTGTGTAGACCCTGGGAGCTCTGGTTTCTTGGTACTGTTGCTCTCCCTATGGACCACAAGCCACTCCAACTGCTTCAGTATTCACTCTACCTCCTCCATTGGAGACCCTGCGATCAGTTCAATGGTAAGCTGCAAACATCTGCCTTTGTGTATATCAGGCTCTGGCAGAGCCTCTAAGGAGACAGATACATCAGGCTCCATGTCATGTCAGCATGCACTTCCTGACATCCACAACAGTTTTTGTATTTGGTGATTGTGCCTGGGAGGTATCCACAGGTAGGGCAATCTCTGGACAGTCTCTCCTCCAGTCTCTGCTCCACATACTGTCTCTGTATTTGCTCCTCTATTTTGCTATTTCTTCTAAGAAGGACTGAAGCACCCACACTTTTATTTTTCTTCTTTTTGGGCTTAATGAAGTCTGTGAGTTATATCTTGGATATTGTGTGCTTTTGGGCTAATGTCCATTTATAAATGAGTGCACAGGATGTGTGTTCTTTTTGTGATTAGGTTACCTCACTCAGAATGATATATTCTAGTTCCATCAATTTGCATAAGAATTTCATGAATTCATTGTTTTTAATAGCTAAGTAGTACTTCATTGTTAAAAATGTACCACATTTTCTGTACCCATTCATCTGTTGAAGGACATCGGGGTTCATTCCAGCTTCTGGATGTTACAAGCAAGGCTGTTATGAAAATAGTGGAACATGTATCCTTGTTATATGTTGGAGCAGTTTTTGGGTATAGGCCCAGGAGTGGTATAATATATGGATCCTCAGGTAATATTATGTCCAATTTTCTTAGGAACCATCAGACTTATTTTCAGAATGGTTGTACCAGTTTACAATCCCACCACAGTGGAGGATTGTTCCTCTTTTTCCACATCCTCACCAGCATCTGCTGTCATCTGAGTTTTTAGTCTTATCCATTGTGACTGTGGTGAGGTGGAATCTCATGGTGGTTTTGATTTGCATTTCCTTGATGACTAAAGATTTTGAACATTTCTTTAGGTGTTTCTAGGCCATTTGATATTCCTCAGTGGAAAATTTTTGTTGCTATTAAAGATTGACAAAGATCTTTTCCAAATCTGTTGGTTGTTGTTTTGTTCTATTGACAGTGTCCTTTGCCTTACAGAAGCTTTGCAATTTTATGAGGTCTCATTTGTCAATTCTTGATCTTAGAGCATAAGTCATTGGTGTCCTGTTCAGGAAATTTTCCCCTGTGCCCATGTGTTCGAGGCTCTTGCTCACTTTTTCTTCTTAGTTTCAGTGTATATGGTTTTATGTGGAGGTCTTGATCCACTTGGACTTGAGTTTTGTACAAGGAGATAAGAATGGATCGATTTGCATTCTTCTACATGTCCTCCAGTACATGTAGAACCAGCACCATTTGTTGAAAATGCTGTCCTTTTTCCACTGAACAGTTTTAGCTCCTTTGTCAAAAATCAAGAGCCCATATGTGTGTGGGTTCATTTCTTGGTCTTCAATTCTATCCCATTGATCTTCCTGCCTGTCTTTGTATTAATACCATGCAGTTTTTTTTATCACTATTGCTCTGTAGTACAGCTTGAGGTGAGAGACGGTGATTCCTCCAGAAGTTCTTTTATCGTTGAAAATAGTTGTTGCTATTCCGGGGTTTTTGTTATTCCAAATGAATTTGAGAATTTTTCTTTCTAATTCTGTGATGAATTGAGTTGGGATTTTAATGAGGATTACATTGAATCTGTAGATTGCTTTTGACAAGATGACAATTTTCACTATATTAATCCTGCCAATCTATGAGCATGGGAGGTCTTTACATCTTCTGAAATCTTTTTCAATTTCTTTCTTCAGAGACTTGAAGAAAGAGGAACACTCCTTTTTTGTTGGTGTGATTGCAAGATGATGCAACCACTCTGGAACTTAGTCTGGCAGTTCCTCAGAAAATTGGACATAGCATTACCTGAGGACCCAGCTATACCACTCCTGGGTATATACTCAGAAGATGCTCCAACATATAACAAGGACATATGATCCACTATGTTCATAGCAGCCTTTTTTATAATAGACAGAACCTGGAAAGAACCCAAATGTTTTTCAACAGAGGAATGGATAAAAAAAGATGTGGTACATTTACACAATGGAGTATTACTCAGCTATGAAAAACAATGAATTCGAGAAATTCTTAGGTAAATAGATGAAACTAGAAAATATCATCCTGAGTGAGGTAACTCAATCACAAAAATCATGGTATTCACTTACTGATAAGTGGATATTAGCCCAGAAGCTTGAAATACCCAAGATTCAACTCACAGACCACATGAAGCTCATGAAGAAGGAAGTCCAAGTGTGGGTGCTTCGGTCCTTCTTAGAAGGAGTAACAAAATACTCAAAGGAGCAAATATGGAGACAAAGTGTAGGACAGAAACTGAAGGAGGAGCTGTCTGGAGACCATCCCACCTGGGTATCCATCCCATGTGCAGTCACCAAAGGTAGACTCTGATGTGGATATCAGGAAGTGTATGCTGACAAGAGCCTGATATAGCTGTCTCCTTAGAGGTCTGTCAGAGTCTGACATATTCAGAGGCAGATGTTCATAGCTAACCATTGTAGTGATTAAGGAGTTCCCAATGGAGGAATTAGAGAGAAGACTGAAGGAGCTGAAAAGGTTTGTGGCTCCATGAGGAGACCATTAATACCAACCAACCAGAGCTCCCAGGGTCTAAACCACCAGCCTAGAACCACATAGGGAGGAACCCATGACTCCATCTGTATATGTAGGGGAGGATAGCCTTGTTGGCATAGGTGGGAAAGGAGATCCTTGGTCCCTGAAGGCTGGATGCCCAGTGAGGGGAGGAATTCAAGGGTGAGGAGGTAGAACTGGGAGGTAGTTGGGAGCACATCTCCATAGAAGCAGGAGGCGAGGGGGTGGAATAGGGAGTTCCTGAGCGGGGGTGAGAAATAGGGTAAGGAGATGCCATCTGAAATGTAAATAAAATATCCAATAAAAATAAAATAAAATAAATAAAATAAATAAAATACCAATCTACCAATAACTTGTGAATTTCAGAAATTTTCTGAAAGTATAGAAGACTTTACTCATTTATTTGGAAAAGGCAGATATTTGGGGAAATAAAAAACATAATTTATAGATAATCTCACTTAGAATTTTAGAAATTGGCAGTATATATTTTCAGAGTTTACTGCTGAAATATTTTTATATCAACTAATTAAAAATTCAGTTTAGCCATCGATGATCATTCCAGTCTGCAATCCCAGAACTCAGAAGTCTGAGGCAGAAGAACAATTAAGAGTTTAAATGTAACCCAGGCTGCATAAAGTATCAGTTCCAAGAAAGCCTGTGATATACAGTATGAGATCCTATTTCAAAAATTACTATAATGGTCTGACAATTGTTCAACAGATTTCACAAGACTGATGACCCTGTGTTCCATGAATATTTTAAGTGAGAGATGGAGAAAAATGAGTCTACAAATTGTCCTTGAATATTTGCATATGTATCATGAAACACAATATATTTTTCCATACTGACACACACACACACACACACACACACACACACACACACACACACTTATATATACACATACTAACAGTAAAATGGATATGTATATATTATATATTTGTGTATGTGCCTGTTTTTTGTCAGGGAAAAAAGAAGTGATAAATTGTGATATGATTAAAACTCGAAAAATATTTGCACTAGCAATTACTGGTGTGAGATAACATGCTTTCACATGAAAATAATGAAGCCTCAATTATCTAAGAACAGTTTACTTAACAGTCTGAATCTCACAAAACTAATTCTATCAACTGTGTTTAGTATTTTTAATTCATGATATATTTTAATATTTATAATTCACATTTACCCTTTTATAACAAATTTACATTTGTTTTGTTATTATATAACTGAGCTTATACAGGGAGTCAAAACTAAAATTAACATCACTTATCAATGACCACAATGTAGGAAGAGTCAAAATTAAATTAAAATTTAACCTCTTTCAGGCAAATTCTATAACTAATGATTCAATTTACAAATACTTATTGAAATGTCTATAATGGTGTTATTGCTGGTAGACCAGTTCACAGGTTTCATGGAAAACAATCCATGCACATTGTTCTATGAAGGTTTCAATGCTACAAATATTGACAGTGATGTATAACACAAATGAAAATTCATGGAAAAGTAAAACGAGAATCCTTCTCATACCTTGAATTTATTATGTTTTTGTGATTTGTCTATAATAATCTTCAAAGGATCAGACATCAAGTGTAATCAAAATATCTTAGTTTCTACATCGAGAAACATTTCTATGTTCTACCAGGATGAGTTCATACTGAGTTGAATTTAAATTCATTACACTTTTACTCAAGACATGTCTGATTTAAAATGAAAAGCACAGAATACTTGTTACTATGGTCTTGTTATGTGTACTATGGTGAAGATTGATTGTTCTTCTTAAGTTCTCCTCAGTTCTGAGTTTACCTAGAAATCAGTCAGGTCCTCACACTTCATACTTTTGCCTGTAGTCTTACTTTATTAATAGTTTTAATGCATTAGAAGCCATTCCTTTTTGAGTATTTTGAACTATAAGGTTTCCTAACTGATCATAAGTGAATGGCTTTCAATTTTCCCTTCACTTTATTTCATTTTAGTCTCATTAATATCCATTTCATCATACTGTGCCCTCTGTGTGTTCTGGACTCATACACCAATATTTTTATGCATTCACATATTAGAGGTATTATAATTAGAGGTATCATATAGAGGTTCTGTATAATAATTGCCTTCTATGTTAATGCTCTTGATAGTCTTTGTTCAAATATCCACCAGATAGATCATAGAGAGCCATTGAGGAGAATCTTAATTTTCTCAGGTTTAGGGTGTTCTAGGGACACTGTGCTAGCCCATTTTATCCAGTTCTGAGGGAGCTCTTTGCATCACTTTCACCAATTCTAATTAAAACTCTTATCTTCAAAGATATTATAAGTAATCCTTGTTCCTTTCATATCAATAGTCTACCCCATTCTTTTTTGGGTCATATTAGTAAGGACTAAAGTCTTCTTTGTGACAATATGAACACCACAAAGCAAAGAGAAAGAATAAGTAAAGTTATCTGATCAGAGGTGTAAAAGAACCACTCAAAAAACCAGAGTGGTAGACAGATCTTTAAAAGAAAAAAATATAATGTTAACATGTAAAATAAACTTCTGTTGGGAATATGAGGACATCCTTATAAATGTATGTAAGTACTAAAATACACAAGAAGCCTAAAGAAGGGGGGAGGGTTAAAATGCATTAGAGAAAAAAATAAATCAAGTTTATCCTATTTTGCCCAAGGCATTTTTGTAATTATATTACATAAATTTTATCTACATAAAACTGATCAAAAGAAATAAGGAAACTTTTTCCCGATTTGATTTAATAAAAAATTAAGACTATCACTTCAGTTCTATTCTTTACAAATGTACTTTAAAATGCAACTAATAAGAGGCAAATTTACAATTGAAATTATAGGTAATTATATATCAAAATCCACTGGAAGTAAACAGATATGACATAACCATTTAGATTTTAACAAATGCACCTAGAAGATCATGAAAATCAAATCAAATAAAAGAATCATAACCAAGTGTTTGATCATAAGAACTATAAAATATATTATATAAATATGTGAAGCTTTGTTATTTAGTATATCAAGTATGTAAATTATCCTGCTAAATACTTCAATTATTTAAGGATTTTAACATCTCCTAGTAAATTATTACTAAACAACTCTGGCAAAAATATTTATTTCTCTTTTTTTCTCAGAATAGAGTTTTTTATACATAGCTAAACATAACAAAAAAATTAACTCCAAAAGGAAACACCTTAACCAAAACCCAACCCCAGAGAGATAGAGCCCAAAGAGACCACCACCTCCAATAGACAGTCATCCCCCAGTGGAGAGATGGAGTCACCAACCTACCTTCAAACTTTTTACCCAGAACTGTTCCTGTCTAAAAAAAATTCAGGGGCAAAAATGGAGCAGAGACTGAAGGATAGACCATCCACTGATTGGCCCAACTTGGGATCCATTCCATGTTCAAGCACCAAACACTTGCACTACTACTAATGCCATATTATGTTTTCAGACAGGAGCCTATGATGGCTGTCCTCTGTGAAGCTCTACCAACAGCTGACTGAGAAAGATGCAGATACTTACAGTCAACCATTGGGCTGAGGGGGCGGGGCTTTTATGGCAGAATTAGGGGAAGGACTAAAGGAGCTGAAGGGGTGGCAACATCACTGGCAACCCAACAGTATCAACTAACATGGACACCTGGATGCTTCCAGAGGCTAAGCCACCAAACAAATAGTATACCTGGGCTGATCTGAAGCCTGTGGCACATATGTAGCATAGGATTGCCTTGTCTGGCATCAGTGGAAGAAGTTGCATCTAAACTGTAGAGACTTGATGGCTTAGGCAAGGGGAATGAAGGAGGGAGGGTGAGATGGGTGGGTAGGTGAGGAGATAGGTAGACCACTGGGTGGAGAAGCACTCATAGAAAAAGAAGACAGGGGAAGGGGTGAAGAATTTTTGGGGTGGGGACAAGGAAAGCAACATTTGAATAGAAATTAAATAAAGCACTTAAAAAAAGAAACACAACATATGGTGTTCCCAGTTCAATCTCTGTAACCACAGGAATAAAGGAATAGAGGAAATATGCAATGTGAAACTGAAATTGGAGACCTGTGCTAAAAGGCATGAATTTTCTAGAGGTTGAGAGGAAAACTAAGAGCTGGAAATGTAGTAGTGACCACAAACTTTGACAAAGAACCATACCCAAATCTATGAGTGAGCAAACGATGGAATAAGGCACTGTAATTAAAAGAAACAAACAAGTAAAGCTAATGGTCAAATTAGTGTTTTCATACTGGGAATGCTTTTAAGCACCAATGTAAACCATAACCCATCATCAACTAAACCAGAAAAGAAAGATATAATGTTTGGACATATAATGTTTCAAAAACTTGATTTGAATCCTCTGTTTACTTTTTTTTTAGAGAAACAAACTCTCACTCTTTGGGTGTAATCTGACTTTGGATTCAGCTAGGCTGGGCTTAAAATTCTATAGCCTGTTTTCTCAACCGGTAGGGTTACAAACCTAATTTATTCTTAAGAAAACTCATAAGAAAAAAAAATGATTGTGGAGAACAAAATGTATACTTCCATTTCATATACCAAACCACATATTTAAAAACACAAAACTGATATCTACTGTTGAAATGTAGGAAAGTTGATCACAGGAAACAATGGAACAACACAAAGAAAACCAAGTAAAAATGTTAAAGTTACAAAATAAACCAATGATGAAGTTTGAAATTAAAGATAAACAGGAATTTTTTTTAAAAATATAAATGATTCAGATATTATTCAGTAAGAATCATGAAACATATATGTCTTTACCCTTAATTTTTCCTATAAATTCCCTATATTACAGATATTTGTCACCACTAATCTTTCAGATAGTCACAAAGATAAAGTATAGCACTCTGGTTTAATTTTCAGTGGTAATTTAACCATGAATCTCTCAGGAAAACGCAACAAAGAACACCTCAGGCAATTTTTTTAAATTTAATTATTTCCATTTTATTAATCATAGATTCTTTCCTCATACAATATAATCTGAATACAGTTTTCCCTCTCTCTACTCCTTTCCATTCCTCCCCAATACTTCTCCCATCCACATCTACTCCTATTCTGTCTCTCATTAGGGAAAGCAAAAGCAGGCTTTCAAGAGATAACAAAATAAAACAAAATGTAATGAGTAAGATAAAACAAAAAATATCATATCAAATTTGAACAAGCCAAGCCAAAAAACATTAAGAGCCACAAGAGCAGTCACAAGATCAGAGACCTGCTCACTTGCTCACACACTCCGGAGATTTATAACAGTACCAAAGTGAAAGCTACAGGATATATTCAAAGGATGTAGACCTATGTAGGCCCTATGTTAACTGCTTCAGTCTCTGTGAGTTTATAGGTTTGCTGAGTTGCTTTAAAGAGCCCTAGGCATTTCTTTTTTATTCTTAATTATTTTGTTAAAAACTTCATGTTTTGAAATTGTATATAGCAAAACTCAGAAGTGGGCAGAATTGTCCAGTTATAACAAGAAAGATTTCTTTTCATGCAAGAATTTCAGAGCCAAGCTCCAAAAGAAAGAAAAAATTCTGGCTCAGAGTTTTGACTATGGGATGGCAACCTCATCCCTCCCCCAACCCCCTACTTCTTGAGACTTCCTGTTTTCATTCTTTCTGCTGTCACTCAGGGATTCAGTCCAATTACCGCCACCCAATACCTGACCATGTTCCCCTCATAAACTCCCTGTTCCCTTTCCTACCTAAGTCCTTCCCTTCCTTACCCCATCTGTGATTGCTTTCTTCTCCCTCCCAAGTAGGACTGAGGCATCCTCACTTGGGCCCTTCAGCTTGTTAACCTTTTTGAGTTCTGTGGATTGAATCCTGAGTATTATGTACCTTTTTTTGTATAAATCTACTTATTAGTGAGTACATAACATGCATGCCCTCTCAGGTATGAGTTACTTCACTCAGGATGATATTATCTAGTTCCATCCAGTTGCCTGCAAAACTCATGATATCCTCATTTTTAATAGCTGAATAATATTCCATTGTGTAAATGAACCATGTTTTTTGTATCCATTTTGCTGTTGTAGGACATCTGGGTTGTTTCCAGTGTCTGGCTATCAAAAATAAAGCTGCTATGAACATAGTGGAATACATACCCCTGTGGCATCTGGAATATCTGAATACCTAGGATACAATCCACAGAACTCAAGGTTAATTAGTCTAGGAGCCCAAGTGTGTATGCTTCAATCCTGCTTGGGAGGGAGAAGAAAAGCAATCAAGGGGAGGGGGGAGTCAGGGAGAAGAAGAGAGTGAGGGAAAGGAGGTCCAGTGACAGGCCCAAATTGGGATCCAGCTCAAGGGGAGTTCCCAAGGCCTGACACTATTACTGAGGCTATGGTGTGCTCACAAAAAGGAGCCTATCATGACTGCTCTAGGAAAGACTCAACAAGCAGTTAAAAGAGTCAGATAGAGATATTTATACTCAACCAATGGACAGAAGCTGCTGACCCCTATGGTTGAATTAGGAAAAAGCTAGAAGAAGCTGAGGAAGAGGGTAACCATATAAGAAGACCAGCATCATTTTGTTGACTAACCAGAACCTCTGTCATCTCTCCTAACTAAAACACTTAGTTCTGAAGCTGGCTTTTTTCTTGGCTTTAGAATGAATGCCAGCTGAAAACCATCCACTCAAATCTTTTCTCTCAAAGTAAATAGCCAGGATTGGCTATGAGACAATAAGTTTTCAACCCCATCAGAAATCCAGGAAATGTAAATAAAATATCCAACTAAAAAAAAAATAAGAAGACCAGCAGTCTCAACTAACTTAGGCCTCAGACACTGAGCCACAAACCAGGCAGCTTACACCAGCTGATATGAGGCCCCCAAAACATATACAGAAGAGACCTACCAGGTCTGAACTCAGAGAAGATGTATTTAACCCTCAAGAGACTTGAGGTCCCAGGGAGTGGGGAGGACTGGTGAGGTGGGGGTGGGGGAAATGGAGACATCCTTGTGGCAACATGGGGTGAAGGAAGAGGTATGGGATGTGGAATAGTAGAGTAGACTGAAGATTAAAGTTAAAAAAATATTTTGAGATAAAAAATTGTCCACTGAGAAGATAGAGCTTATCATGATGCTGTGAATCTGACTTAGCATCAGTGGAGCTTAGAGTTAGCACTTAATGTAGGAAAGATGAGTAGATATGTGGAGAAAACTGAAGGTCACAAAGTTCCTCAGAAGTATGCACCCATTCATCTGCAGCAATCAAAGTGTGATTATTGTTACCTATAAAGTAAATATGACATTTTGTGGTGAATATCTTTTTTCTCCAATTAGAAACAACAGTTAAGTGCTTACGTTTATAGTAGTTAAATGTTCAGTAGATGTGCTGGAGAGCAATTACCTCAAGAACAAATTTTAGAAGAGTACTAGAGAGAAAGAAATCTGTGTGGACTTTTAATGTGCTCTGCCTTGATGCTTTTTCTGACTTTACCACTAAGTATCCTCCACTATCTTCTAAAAAACTTAACTATTTGTTTCTGCTATCTACCCAGAGATGGAGGTTGTACTCAAAATACTACCTCTAGGTGAGGAAGTTCAATAACATGATCAGTGATATAATATTTATAGGACAAACTAAAATTTAGTGTTTGATTTACAATGCATGTGTAAACTGTGTTAATTCATAACCACTGGTAGATTGTCGATCTTGAAAAATTCATTTACATTGATTGTGATCATATTACAGGATTTGATAGAAACACATTATCATAATTCAGAAAAATCTCATGTATTTTCCAATAATTCAGATCCAGAATGATTTTATGATTTTTATAATGAGTTAAAGAGAAGTCATTTTGGGAAATGGGTTTTGTCTACAAAGCTCAACCAGTCAGTGTTTAGAAAATAACCCTCTCCTAAGACTGCTGCCTACATTTTTTCCAGCAGAAAATCCACTCTGCTACATGCTGCTGTTCAGCATAGATTCCAGTACAGCAAGCACACCAGTGTATTCACATTCAACCACTGTTGAGCTATAAGTGAGAGACCTAAACTTTTGCAATATTGACTTTACTGTATATCTTGCTTCATGATCTACATGTAACAATACATGACCTGTCTCTAGTTACTGGCTGTGATTTTTTTCAGTAGATATTGCTCTGTTGTTTTCAACTAGATGTGTGACCAATACCAAGGTCACACTGGCTTCTTATGAGGGTTGGCTTTGTATTAAATGGGCCCATCAACATAATGCTCTTTGGTTCCCACAGAGTCAATAATCAATCATGCTTTACAATAAATGTTTTTTGATTTACTTAATTTTAATATGGTTTAGAATAGTTTTCTTGTTTCATTTTAACTGAAGACTGCAATTATTCTAGTAGAAGGTCTGGCTTGCAGAGAGCATCTACTCAATGCAGTACCTGTGGAGCTCATCCTTCTTAAAAGCTACAGAAATGTGTCTCCTACTGTGATATCCAATGCACCAAAAAGCTTCTTGGGAAATCACCCATTCATTATGCCTTGGTAATTACTGTTTTGTGTCTGAATAATTTTAACAAGCTGTGAGATGCTGAATTATGACTCTAGGAGAGTTACAAGAACCTAACTTGCAACAGGTAACTCCTCTATGTCTTCTAATATCTGTATTTCAGAAAGCCTGGGTTATAGCATATGTTCATTCCTTATTTTCTGCTGGTTGATCAAAATGATAACTTATAGGTCCTTAGCATGAATGCCTTTTTTACAAGGTGATGAACATTTAGAGAAAGGAAGAAATTGTATTCAGTACTGAACAGAGATATAATCTTTGCTGTTAACAATTTCATCTTAGGGAAGAAAGAGTGCTACATAGAACATCACTGGTCCATTCATTTTATGAATTGAATGCTTTATGCTCAAATTTCACCTTAACTGGATTTCAAAAAGCAAAACAAAACAAAATAAAACAAAACAAAACAAAACAATTTCTCTTTTTTCTTATAACAAGGATCTTGATGCCTTATAGGGGTGTATATATGCTGAAATAAGGGACACTGAAGCAGGGTATGGTGGCAGATAACCAAATCTCAGCACCATGGGTCACAAGCAGGAGATTGTGAGCTTAAAGTCATCAAGAATTATAAGACTCTATCATTGTCTTAAGATTTCAAAAGGAAAAACAACAAAACAAATATAATGATGAGAGTTTTCTACTCTCATTAAATCTCTATTAAATATAGATGCCTATTTCTTCTTCAGAAAAGCTAAATTCATAAAATGTAGAAGATTTTGATATCCAGATTGTAGAAAATTTTCTATCAATTAGCATTTATGAAGCATCATATACTACCTCTGTATTCAGTATTTGTCTCATGGTTAAATGACACAATATTTAATTTTCTCACATTTTACCATTGTATTCATTATCATTACATTTATTTATTTTTGTATAGAAGAAGTGTGCTATAAGGTGCATGTAAAAGCCAGAGGCCAGCTTGAACCAGTTGTAGGTCCAGGAGATTATACTAAAGTCATCAGCCTTGGCTCCAAGTGGCTTTCTTTACTGGCTGAACTGTTGGACTTTAATTACATTTTATATCAGGAGAAGAGAGCAATGTTATTATCCTGTTCAAAGGTGTGGGCTTTTATGAATGGACATAATGCTCTAATACAGTTTTTAAACAATAAACAAGAGCGAGGATGCAAGAATGAATCTGTGCACTCAAGCATGTCAGCACATCAATATTGGCCAACAATGGGATGTCAGAACCATTGGCAATCAGCTACTTCTGGTTTCTATGAAAGCCTGAAAACCACATTTACCAGATAGATTTAATATAGACTGTAAGCAATTTTCAGAAATTTGTATCAATTAGTAAGTCAGAAAGAAGGATGTAGAATTGTACAAGACATTCTAATGAGTAGCTAGCACCCCTACTCTCTCTCTCTCTCTCTCTCTCTCTCTCTCTCTCTCTCTCTCTCTC
>JANHMN010000007.1:62867968-62944237 GCA_030674055.1 Rhabdomys pumilio
AGAGAGAGAGAGAGAGAGAGAGAGAGAGAGAGAGAGAGAGAGAGAGAACATAAAACAAACACAGCCTAACTAAACAAATCAGGCTCTGCTGAAGCGCCATTAAATAGCTACTAGAATCAAAAGCCAGGTTATTAGCTGTATGAGGACCATAAGTAGATACCAGAACCTTCACACTCTGCTGGAGAGACTGAAATATTCCTTCCAGTTTGGCGAACATTGTGTCAGTTACTCTGGTCTTTCAATGTAGGATTATCAAATGTTCCAGACATCTTGTTTTTTTTTTTAAATGAAAATATTGAATATTTGAGTAACATATGTATAGCTATAAATCTTTAAAGTTCTGTTATCAATAATCCAAATGCACAGACAAATTAAATATCCATCTTCTTATTAAAGAATACATAAATATATGTGTATATGTATATACATGTATATATGTATATATATACATATATACATATATATATGTATATATACATATATATGTAATGTATATATATTTCAAACATATATGTGTGTTTGTGTGTGTGTCTGTGTGTGTTATATGCCATACAAATCACACCTACACACACAATAGAATTATTTTATGACAGGAACATTATTGGCATACATGATTCAATTAGAACAATGTTGAAAGAAACCGGTCAGAAAGGACCACATGTTGTACAACTCTACAGAAACAGATTACAGAAGTGTAATCTGTGCAAATAAAGCATAGATTAATGGTTGTTTATGGCTAAGAGAAGGTTAGATAAAAGATAATAGATTCCAGGTGTATCTTCCTTTGTAAGGTGATAGAATCATTAAAAGTTACTGCTGCTATGGGAGCTCATGTCTGGGAATATACTGAAAGCTAATGAATCTTGAAGTGCAAATGTATGAGTTGTGTGGTACTTCAATTATACACGAAGATGTTTTTAAACATTTACTTAAGAATACTCTCAAGGTAAAATTTAAGAGAAGTAACGGAAAGTAAAAGCAAAACTTGTCCACAAGTTCTTGAACAAAGATTCTCCATGACAAAATGAGAGAACACAAAAATTTATCAGCTCAGTTAGAAGACAGTACAAAATAAAAACACATTGGTATCATTGCTTAGGGAACAAGTAATCTAGATTTGTAATTAGAGAAGCCAAATAATGTAAAGATAATGTTTCTGAGAGGATTAGTGTAGCAAGTGACATATTCACACTGTGTTTTCTTTTCACATTATTTATTTATATATTTATTCATTTATTTTTGATTTGAGAATTTCATAGCTGCATACACCATGTTCTGATTAAACACTTCTATTCTCTTTACTTAAGTTACATTATTCCCCACTAAAGCTTTCCCATTCAAGTTTCATGATATGTTTTATTTAAATCGCTGAGTTCATTTAGTGCTGCCTATATGTGTGTAAGTACAGAGTCTTTTAGTAGAGTATGAGTGGCAAATCAAAAAATATCTTGAAGAATACTGACTTCCCCTATTCTAACACACATTCATTGCCAGTAACTACACAATTAGGTGTGACTTTCTCTCCTACCAATGCAGGAGTTTTATCTGGCTTTATGTTTTCAAGTTGTGTGCTTAACATTCTATTTGTGCTCTATTTAGAGTGTAAACTTTAGGATTTAGACAATGTTCTAGATTGCTCTCTGTTCTTTGAGTAAACAATTCTAATTAAAGACAACTTGGAAACTTGGGAGGGATGTAGGTTTATTCTATATTCAAGGCAGTTTTTCTTCACTGAGGAAAGTCAGGTCAGGATCTCAAGCAGGAACCTGAAGCAAAACAACATAAAGGAACACAGCTTGCTGTCTCACTTGCTAGCTCATACTTAGCTAACTTTCTTATCCAATTTTTGATCACCAAAATATTGTGCTTCACAGTGTGGGACTGACCCCTCCTACATGAATTAACAATGAGGAAAACCATTCATTGACTTACACACAGACCAACCAGATAAAAAGATCCACTTCTCAAAGTCTCAAGTTGACAGTTAATTCTAACTGGGACAGGCACAATAACATAATATTTATTTTATTTATCATAGTTGACTTTAGAAAATAGAAATTTGTATCATCGAGGAGAATAAAACATATCTATAAAGAAATCTGTACCCAAAGGCACTACATTGGTAATATTTCCTGAGAGGATTTCCAAGTCTCTAAATTCTTGATATGATTATTAAAAATTGCATGATTGGCAAGAATGTTATAATCTAGAATTATTTTTTGTTTTCAAAGTTGTATTCTGTAGATCATTACTTAAGGACCTCAGAGAAATGAAAATTAACTAGTCAGTGAGGGGAAAACATTCATTTGGCAGTACTGAGGCCTACTCTCTGAGCTTCTGACAACTTGGATCTTCTTATCAAGTTCTATTTATTGTCTGCCAACTGCTTCTATTCAAACCTGGAAGAACCGGTGTTGTTTATGGATTTGTTTCTTATGCATGCCTCTGCTTCCTGTCCCTTAGCACTGTGGCCAATTCAGGGGTGTTCTATTCCCATGCACCTATGAAAGGTGCTTAAGAATAATGCATTTCATGCAGCCTATAACAGTTCTTCAGATGTGATATTATAGTCACTTAGTATCCATCAAACACTGCTGTTGTTTAGGACTAGAGAGAATCTTTCTTCTTACTTACTGCACACAGTGACTATCCTTTACTGTTATGATGAAATGACCTGGGTAGTCTACAATACAAAATAAAAAGATTTATTTTGATTACAGTTATGGAGGTTCACAGGCATCCGAGGTCCTGCATCAGATGTGCTTTGTTGAAGGCCCCATGTGAATAGTACCACAGTGATGGAAGGGTCATAAGCAAAAAGGGTAGTTGAAACTTGCACAGGAAGCCATAATCATCAAGAAATGGCCAACCTGCTTCTTTCTATCAGAACTCTTGAGAGAGCTATCCCAGGGTCCCAGGAGGAATTCCTCAATTCCTCTGAGGGCACACTCCTAGTGTATCAAAAATCTCTTGCTCGAATGAATGGGTGTGGGGGTGCAAACTCGGTCTCCAAACTAAAATATACACTACCAGTACAAAACAGAGAGTAATACATAGAGAAAGGGAAAAAGAGCAGAAAATGGAGAAAAAAGGGAAAGAGACAGAGAGGGACAGCACAGCAGTGTTCAAAAATAATGTCAGCTATATATGAAGCCTTGGAAGGTAAAATTACAGGAGTCTACATGAAATGAACGTCAGTACTAAAATATAAATTATGGTCTACCATCACAATTTCCATAGAAGATAGTGAACATTAGCAAGTATTCTAGAAGAATAAAAATGCACCATACTTACTGAAATAGAAACTAGTTATTGTTTCTTAAGAACATTTAAATGAATAATGCTCATTTTTTCCTATAATGAAAGAAAATACGCTTCTGCGAATAGCCCATATGAAATTTCTGTGAACTCTAAAAATCATTAAACCTTCTCTCTCTAAATGGCAAGAATAAACTCAGAGTAAGGCTGTTGGTCCGGTATCATATGGCTCATAACAGAAAAAAATTGATGGTCTCTTAAAAAGTCAAAGCAGGGATTACTATGACTCATTAAATCTAGTTTGTCCACACAAACCACTATATATTGAGTGCCCGAAACAGAATTGTCACAAACACACAGGGTACACTTGTAAGTGATGAGCAAATGAAATTATCCTTGCAGTGTAATGATTTAGGGTATAAAGTAAAATGAGGTGCACGCCACGATAGGGGTGGTTGTTAAAATCATGAAGGCTAAACAGAAATGAACCAGCTACACAAGGTTGCTCCAAACAGAATACTATTTCTATTGAAGTTCACAGCAGAATTCCAAAGAGGTTCAATACTATGGAGCAAAAATATGTAGGAATGGGTTTCTGGATCTCAGGACACATGTATTTATAGACATGTAAGAATTGTACAGTTTATAAGGGTCATAAGGTATGAATGGATAACATATGCATATCACATTGAGGAAAGTCCCCTGTAACTGTGTCCCTCGTGTCTTGAAGCGGCTCGAGCTCACAGCCAACGGTCCTGCCCGTGGCGGGTCCTTGGTTGAAGGAAGCTGTGAACATGGGCAGCTCCCTGGGCTCACCCCAAAGATCGCTCTCTGCCCCCAGGCACTCAAGGTCTAGGCCTTGCCCTGAGTGGATTCAGCAAAGCTCTGGACCTAAGGTTCCTGCCCACCTACGTACGCCTCAAAGGGTGGTGGGAACCTGGAGGCGCTCCACTATCAGACCTCCCACAGATGCCATACTGGGCCTGGATCTCTCCAGTGCTTGGGACATCTATATGAAACGATGGCTTTGGAGTGTACGGAATCCTGGGTGGACCTGCAGCCCAGTGACGGTCAAGATTGCCCCTCCTGAGGGCAAAGGCAGTCCCCTGACCTCTCAGGAACAGGCAGCGTGCACTGCAGAGCATCCTGAGGAGCTCCCAGACCCCTGTGCCAAGGAGACAGTGCTGAGAGCTCTCAGCCAGTGCAAGAAGGGGACTAGACGATTTGATGGGCCTTTGTGGTTCGATGTCTCAGAGGTGAAAAACAGAAGACCGAACCCAGAACGCAAGCATTCTTCAGCCTTTAAACCGTGGATAAAAAACGGAGTGGCTGCTTCCTTTGTGCCTAAGTCGGGGCCTCTGAACCGAAACATCGACTACATGAGCTTCGATGTCTATAACAAGGAAACTGATCTCCAGCCTGTATCCATACAGCCATGCATGCTGTGTCAGAGCCTCACATGGAAAGCTCCGAGAAGACCCAGGACTCCTGTGACTCCTGTCTATGTCCTGGGCCCAAGATTGGAGCCTGTGGAGTCTCCTTGGTGGAAGGGGATTCTCATTCTTGTCTGTGTTCTGTCATCAGCTTTGGAGACTCCAGTGGACTTTCACCCCCTGGCCCTACATTCTAGCCCAGTTTGGGATGCAGTCGTTGCTTCAGCTCCCTACGTCCTGTCCTTCCATGTCCAGGCCATCTCTCCTGCCTATCAGGATACTCTGCCTTTAAGCTCAAATCAACATCTTGGAATTGGTCACTCCTTCCTATTTGCCCAGCTTGTATAGTGAAACATTTACTTATTAAAACAGTGTTATCAATAAGTGCTTTTCGTGCAAAAATTTTCCAGCAGGACAAGAGCTAATCCCAAACCCTTTTATTGTAAACTTCTTTATTTATTTGAGATCCTAATTATTAGCACAGTTTAGCTAGAAAGTTGTGAGAAAATTAAACTTTGAACCATAGTGAAAAATGTGGGTTGTTATCTAAGAAACACGCATTCAATAGAAAGTTTAGGATCTGGTTCACACTTTTAGAAAGGTGATTTTTTGTTGCATACTGGGTTACCCGGCAGCAACAAATGAAGTAGAAGCAACAGGAGTTCAATGGGGTGTGTCAGCCAAGAACTGAGAATTGCTGGGTTAAATGGAGAACCATATAAGGGCATACCTGTGCTCAGGAGACAGATGAGTTGTTACTGGTGCACTTGCTGGTATCACTGGGAAAGTGAAGGAGTACATAATGGTTGGTTTATTTTTAGTAATACTGAAGTGGATGCTGTGCCACTTACTGACATAGAAAAATACTAGCAGGAGAAAATATATTTGAAGAAATATGTTTTTCAGTCATGTTTCCTAGAATGTTGATATTCTTGATCTGATAGATTTTTCAATTGTACAACTGAATAAATAAATCTGGAACTCATAGATAGTTTGAAGTCAGGAAATTACTTCAGGATCCAGGACCATATAAATTCATGTGTAACATAGAATTAAGGCCAAACAAACTTGAGAGATGAGTGGTGCAATGTGTACAGGGAAGGAATAAGGCAAGGAGTCTGAGGTGCTCTAATATTAGGAAACCATAAGAAGGAAGGTGAGAGAAGCCTCGGAGAAAACAGCCACTGGAGCCCTGGAGTGAAAGGGGATCCAGTAGCAGTGGGCACTGAAGAGCATCCCAGAACTGAGACTTAGAGAGTAGGTTTTCTAAATCATATCTGCATTAGAAAAAAATTCCATGCAAGTATACCAGCATCCTCAGCACAAAGACAAAATTTCTTCTTACACAACTCTCATTCTCTAGGCCTTCCCATGAAAAAGAATACTCACTTCATTGGACCAATTCAGCTCATCCTGAGATACATAGAACCAAGACTTCAGAAAACATTTGAATGCTACTTTGCAATCCAATTTTGATTAACTCATCTGAAGAGAGGACGTTATCTTTGATCTTGGAATCAAAGCTGTGTGACAAACTAATAACTGTTATCAAAAAGACAAAGTTAAGTGTTAGGATGTGGAGGCAAAGGAAGCTCTTACCACTGTAGGTGATAAGGGAAACTTAGTAGATCCATTTTTATAAATTACAGAAGTACCAGAAGAATTCTTAACCACATCATCTCATCAGTAGGTAAATATCTACAGAAATAAGATCGTTACATGGAAGAAATTTGAGCAATCGCATCTTTAAACATTATTTATACACATAAAAAGATATAAATCCAATCTCAGCATGCACTGGCAGATAAAGACTACATTATGTATATAAAAAAATAGGACACTATTCACATACAAAGTGGAAGAAATCCTGTTACTTGCAAAAATATAGATAAGGGTGGCTTATGTCAGATCAATCATATGCAGAAAAAATGTCATGTGTGTAGAGACTAAAATCATGTATTCATGGAAGTATAAGTTATGATGAAACCACAGTAGCACCAGAAACTTGGCAGTGATAGGGAATGTGTAGCAAAGATACAAAGTTGGATTAAAGACCTTCAGGAAAAGTAATATACAGCATGATAATTTCAGTTAGTAATGATTTATTACACAACAGAAAATTTAAGAGTTGGTTCTGTGATGTGTTAGATATTTACCAAAACAATGGTAAGGATCTGAGGAAATGCATTTGCCGACTTAGCCATTTTATGATGCATCACAGTTCAAATTATGTCTTTTGGGCAAGTACAGACATATGCAGTCTTTAATGTAAAATGCATACAAATAATACGAAAAATTAGACAACAAACCTGGGAATGGGCTTACATTAAAGGCCATATGCATTATGACCTGAATAAGGAAAGAATGATGGTGAGGTTGTGCATCAACTCGGACTGTAGTGAGAGAAGAGCTGTGTGTAGCACAGGGTGGCACCAGTCAGCATAAATCATCTAGCATTATTACTTCAGCCTAATGTAAGGGTTTTTGTTGTTGTTGTTGAAAGAGCAAATGATAGTAGTCATAGTTTGGAAGGACAAGCTAGAGCAGTGAAATGTTCACTAATGTGTCTAAGCTATGAGAATAATAGCATGCTAAGGAAGTGACACAGCTGTGTGCCAAAGTGAGGACATGTATTTCAAAGCTGCAGGAGAGTGAGCCTGTGAGAAAATTTCTAGCAATGTATGAATCTCAGCGGCATTGTGTTAGATTCACAGGACATTTGTCAGAGTGAAATAACCTGATTGCCTTCACACACTTGGATGAGAGTCTTTATTCTTTCATTTACACAGTATCTCAAGGCTTATTAGGCAAATTAAAGGTCAGTCAGTTTTTCTGGATTCAGTAATAAATGCTATGTAAAATACATTATTTGAAGATGCTTCAAGATCTAAGTGAGATAGCTACTGAAAAAAAAATTGAAGGAGGTCAATATCTAGCCATTTAACACAATAGGGCTACAGTTGGACTGAAAAAGCTATGGGTTTAGTCACCACAGATAAATAATTAAATTTATGCCTGTAGTAAGCATGAACAGATATTTTTCATTTTTCCTACATGTGTACACAAACAATTATTTGATGTTAATTCACATTGTGTGATTGTTAATATTGCCTGTCAATCAGCAGAGCGTATAATCACCTAAGGGACAAACTTCTGGTCCTATGTGTGAGGAAGACTATAGAATGGGTTAAGTGAGGTGGGAAAACTCGTATGAGATATGAGTGGTGCCATTGCATAGGTGTGGGTTCTAGACTGAATAAAAAGGCTAACTGTGCATCAATGCTCGACCATGCTTGTTCCATAAAAGCAGATACAAGTAATCAGTGACTTCACATTCCAGTTGCCTTTACTTCACTGACAAACAAATCCTTTAGTTGCATTTGTCAGGTATTTTTTCACATTGTAAAAGAATTAACTATATTTTAAAAAACACTTAAAGACTTTAAAATTAAAGTTAACATATAAAATAAAAGGATGGTTCAGCACTGTAGCCAGTGTCTGCATCTTTAAACTGCTAGTGTAGTTATGCCTGGTCTGATACTGGGTTCCAGGGATATGATGATGACAACTTTCAAATCAAGGGAACTAAAGAATTGTGGGAAGTTAGAGTAAGAATATTTAATGCAGATTGACAAAATTGATTGGATTATAAAGAAAGAATACTTTTTTCCTGTGGACTGTAAAAGTGTTAGAAAATGTTGTTCTGTAGATGATTTGAAAAAATTTGCAAGATAATTAGAAACTAATTAGAAAAAATAAAAACATGAATGACATTGGGGAGTGAGAAGGACCAATATAGTTTTGGAGGTTAGGATAAGAAAGGGTGTATGGACCAGTTTAATAATATGCATAGCCTCTGTTCAGCATGTTTGATTTAGGCCACTGGGTGGCATTTTTATTCAAATCAGTTTTCTAAATAAAAAACTGTATGCACACACTTAAGAAAGTGCAATTTTTAGTCTAAACTAGGTACTGGCTTAATTTAGTAGGCACAATATTATTCTCTTTGTCCCTTTAGTTTGTGTGAGTAAGGTGAAGCTCTCATGAGATTTTGTATTGAGTTAGTCATTCTAATTCAATATCCACAGCGGTATGATATACATTATAAAGTTGGAATGAGCCTATCAAAGGAAGAGCTCATGTCAAGGGATGTACAATAACTAAATGCACAGAATTAGACATGGGTAAGAATAACTCTAATTCTTCATTTAACAAACCATTATTAACTTGCAGTGTTCTCAGATACAGCCTCTATGATTCTTAATAATTGTATAGTTACTGACGCACTATGTAGACATGTCTGTTTCTTATTTCTGTAGTCTCTGAACAGATTCCTTGAAAACAGCTTGTCTTTTGGGAAATACTATTTCATGAGTTAACCAAAATTTTACCAGGAGTTAACAGGATTTTTTATTCTCATCAGGTAAGTGTTGGGCAGGCTAGATTTGTTTTGTTGTCTGAAAGCACCATTAGATTGGTAGATAAAATGAGCCTGTGAGTAGATGGTAGCAATCCCCTCTTCATTCATGAAAAGATAAAGGTCTGCATAATTTTATGCTGCATTTGTATGCCTGCCCTTCCACATCTTCTGGAGTCTGGGTCTTCACAAAAGTCCTAATGCTTCTTGTCAGGAAAGCTCGTAATATCATGCTTAATGAGCTGGAAAAAGAATTTCCCAGATTCCTCAAACAAAATAAACCATAGGACTGATTAGTATATGAATTTTCTTTTCAAAGAAAAGTCAAAAAGGTAGAAGTATATAATTAAGGCAGGATAGATCCATGGGCTACAAACATGGAATTGTTGATATAAAAAAGGGTGGAGCATAGTAGAGTACATGTTAAAAAGAAAGAACACAAGAACACTCACCTACAGAAGTGAACAGGAGTCCACCTTTCCCCTTAGTATAATGTTCACTGGTGATAAATATGATAAGAATTGTGCTGTGTAACACTAATTTTCCCTGGAGAAGGTGGGTGAACTGTCATTTGGCAGTACAACATGTACTTGGTATGTAAAAGGTTCTCAAGACAATTCCTAGCATATACCAAAGTGTCAAGTTATATTTTAGATTCAATTAAGAATTTTCTAGATAAAATGTATTGAAAAATAATTTGCTTAATCCCAAAAATGTGTTACTTCCACTTTGAAAACAAACTTGATCATTACTGCAGGGCTTCCTATATACACTCCTCTTACTCAGACCTCACTGGTGACAGGTTCAGGACAGAGGGCCCTGTACCACAATGGACTGTGTTCTTCTAATGAGGTGTCATGAGAATTTTAGCCTGCAACCTCTCTTACATGATCCAGAAGTCAGTAAGGCACAAACTGCTGTCTGAATGTTCATGCTTCTACCAGGCTCACTCCTTCATGGCAAAGCAACATGAAAATCACAGAAAATATACACTGCACATGAAAATACAAACCGAAGAAACACCCCCCCAAAAAAATGTACAAAAAGAATCCAGCTTCTGTTTGAATGTTAATTTTTCAGTGATGTAAAAATTTTCATCACTAATTGCATCTGTGTATTCTGAAATTTTGGATACAGAAGAGCACAACAGAATTTTAATATTTCTTCCCTACACACAAAGATCGTCTGATTTCACAGTCTCTTGTGGTTTTCTATATAACACTTTCCTGTTGTTGCGTGTTTTTCTTTGTACTTTCAAACAGCCCTTGAGTAAACAGAGTCACATTGCATGAATAGAGATAAGAATTCAATTTACCCTAAAACTTTCTTTCAACAGAAATGGTAGAAGCAGTGTTTTATTCTGCATAAACCTAGAGAATTGAAATAAAAAAATATATATTTCAAATAGCATTCCTAGCAAACTGTGAGAAGGAAACTAATATCTAATACCATTTCAACACAGAGATAGAGACAAACCATGGAATGGAATTGACATTCTAGTGATGGGGAGATGGCTTCGATGGTACCACACTTACTATGCAATCATGAACGTCTGAGTTCTAGCCCCAGGTACTCACATAGACTTCATGGAGAGCCTCATGCCCCTGTAATACCAAAACTATAAAGGAAGAGATAAACCCCTAGAGCATCCTGATCAGCAAGTCTCACTAACTGGAGGTGTCCAAGTTCATTGAGACTCTGTCCCAAAATAAGGCAGAGAACAATTGAGAAAGCCATTTGAAGACAACCTTGGCCTCCATACCATACCTACCACACATACACATATGCCTATAGAAGAATCCACATGTATACAAATATACAAACAAATAAACATTTATAAATGCAAAGAAATAGTTGAGATATCTAGATTCAATGTCAATTGAAAAATAAAACTTAGTAAAAGAAAAATAAATGGTGTTTTTAATAGAAGATAGAAAAATAAAATTACTCTATTAAGTATTAATGTGGAAGACTTGCTGTAGTTCTTCATGCTCAGACTGAAAAATGCTAGTTTAATGCTAAATTCTTTAACTTAGTAATAAGAAAGTTACACCATGCTGATTTTAGTTTAAAAATTAATTAAGATTCTGTTTTCTTTTTAAAACTGAAAAATGAATGAATGCACAAAGTCAACATTCAAGCAGTGTTTAAATGTCTGAATTAAAAGTTTGCTCCTAGATTCAATGCAAGTTTTAATATGAGCCCTCATAAAATATTTCAATTATGTTATACTAAGATATTATGTACAGAATAAACACTCTCATCTCAAAAGAGAGAAATTGTAGCCAAAGCAAAACTGAAATTAATCAAGACAAACATGATATACTATATCTATTTGTAACATTCTAAACATGTTCTGGCATAAATGTGCTCCAAAGAACATGGGCAGTCAGAACCCATGTCTTGCCCTTTATAGTCAAAAGGTCTCTTTCCTGGGTAAGCTCTGTTCACTATGTGCAGGTTTTTTCAGCAGACATTTCACAATTCCATTCTCTCACTCTCTAGAGTTGCCAATGTAGTTTAATCCCACATTCAAATCTTCATGAATGACAGTCTCATGAATGGGCAATAGGGGGCAAGAATCTGTCATATATTCCCTGGCCTAAGTGATTTTTCCTTGATATGTGAGTGGAAGCCTCTACATCTTAATATTTCTTATAGTCTGCACTCCTGTAAACTGTAAAACCAAGTCCATGTAGCTCATGCCTAGGTCTGCTGCAAAATTAGGCAGTGGTTGTTCCTCATTGGACCATGGCTGCAGTAGTCTCCAAATTCCTTAATCGCAGTGTATGAAGTGAAACATTTCTTTAGATGGACATATGAAACAAGAAGCCTCTCTTTTAAACAAACAAAAACATTCTAACCTTTGGATCTGTTACTGTAACAGCAAACACAATCCTTTACTGTTCCAAGTTCTTCAACTATTCCTCCTCTGATTTTGTATCCCAATTCTCAATATAACCTTGCCTAGACATAGAGTAATAAGCATATTGCAACTGGAATATTTACATATCTTCATATTGTCTCTACAAGATTAAGTAGCCAATCATCTTTAAATTCACATTTCTTCAAAATCCCAGCACAGGGACAAATTGTTGGCAAGCTCTGTTCCACATGTAATGGTCTTTGGTTCAACTCCAAGCAGAGATTTTGTTTCCATCTATTATCTCTCCAGCATCAAACATCTGCCTTATCTGCCTTGCTCTACTCAATCTGCTCCCAGCTCCCACTAGAATTCATTACTAATCTCTGCTTATCACTCTAGAATCTCTTTGGATTTATTCTTAAAATTTCTCTAACTTCCTCTTTCAAACCATTTCCAAATGCATAAGGACTCCATTCGCAGCTTTACGTATGACAGTAGCATCACTTTTTTCATACCCATCTTAACTGATAGTGCTACTCTGTCACTACAACCGATGTGTCTAACAGTAACATAAAAAGATGAGCGATTTTCTTGGTTTATAGTTTCAGTACATGGTCATTTGGTCTGGATTTTCCTTCTTTCTTTTCTTTTCTTTTTTTTTATTCCCCTGGTACATGGTGAGTAAATAATGAGGAATGGAGCTATTCACTTTATGGAAGACATAAAGTAAGATAAAGGCACCCAAAGACACCTATCTAATGCCCAGTTGACTCAAGTAAAGTCCCATCTCTTAACATGCATCTTTGACGTGTAATGGAGTTTATAGGACATCTCTAAACAAGCACCCATGAATGTTATGCAAAGTGAAATAAGCTCTCTGACTTTTCCCAAAGGCTACATGGTAAATGGCCTAGTCTGTGAAAGAACTTCAGTGAAAGTCAAACCTGTGGAGATACAGGTATCTTACCATTTGGTTAAAACTTGTTAGAAGGAATAAGGGCACATCACAAAGCACCAGCAGAAATATGCTGAGGCAATGGAAAAATTTATCCTTAATTGTATCTACAAAGGCTACATAGATATGTATACTTAAAAGAATGTGGTTGAATGAGCTGAACACAATATGATGTTACCATATCTCTTGTCCCTTCTCAGATAAATCTTTATACCAAAACACAAAGCACCACCATCATGGTCCCAGGGGTGAATCCGAGGTTAGACAAGGCCTGCCCTTCACCATCAAATGCTGTAGAATGTAGTACAGGGGACAAGACCCAACCTTGCCCCTACCTTTCCAGAGAGCTCTACATCTAAGGTGCAGGGTCCTGCTTAAGTAGTTCTGTCAGAGGGACAAGTCTGGTACCACAGAAGACTCCTCTTCTGCTCAGTTGATTCAGATTTAGTTCTGCCACACTACAGGACAAGGATCCACTATCATGGACCTCGTTTCAAGGAGAATCTTATATCCATGGAACAAGTATGTGTCCAAGTACATGAGTCAGAATCAACCTGATCACGATTGCAGAACTCAGCGCAGGTACGCTATGGGAATTTACCCTGAATTACGGAAGAACCAAAACAAGCAAAAATGGAGGTCAGAAAAGAAAAACTGCAGAGCATTCCCCAAACCTACAGTTAAGTTCGTTCAGCCCTAACAACATCTCTCTTAGTAGGTGTCAGCATGGATAGCATGCTCTGTGTCCTCAAAACTATAGTTATATAGTATAGTAACTATAACCCCATAATTCCTTCCTTATTAACTCCCCATTCTTTTTTCTTCAAAATGAAAATATATAATAGAAATGTAGAAGCAATGTTTAATATCATAAGCCATCACAGAAATACAACAAAAACAACAGTGAGGTTCCATTTCGCTTCTGTCTTAGTAATAGATATTTAGTAAACTTAAGTGTCTTGGTGGGCAAGGTCTTTCAGGAGACAGCTATATCAGGTTTCTGTCAGCATGCACTTCCTGGCTTCCACAACATTGTCTGCCATTGGTGACTGCAATGGGATGGATACCCAGGTGTGGCAGTCTCTGGATGGCCCCTCCTTCATTCTCTGCTCCACACTTTGTCTCCATATTTGCTCCCATGAGTATTTTGTTACTCTTTCTAAGAAGGACTGAAGCACTCACACTTTGGCTTTTCTTCTTCAAGAGCATCATGTGGTATGTGAGTTCTATCTTGGATATTGCAAGCTTTCGGGCTAATATCTACTTATCAGTGAGTGCATATCACATGTGTTCTTTTGTCATTGGGTTACCTCACTGAGCATGATATTTTCTCATTCCATTGAATTTTATGATTTCATTGGTTTTTTTTTTATAGCTGTGTAGTGACTCCATTGCGTAAATGTACCACTTTTTCTGTATCCATTCCTCTGTTGAAGGACATCTGGATTTTTTCCAGCTTCTGGCTATTATAAATAAGGCTGTTGTAAACGTAGTGGAGCATGTGACTTTGTTATATGTTGAAGCATCTTTTGGGTATATGCCCAGGAATGGTATAGCTGGGTGCTCAGGTAATACTATGTCGAAATTCCTGAGACCTGGCAGACTGATTTCTATAGTGGTTGTACCAGCTTACAATCCCACCAACAATGGAGGAGTGTTCCTCTTTTTCTACATCCCCACCAGCATCCTCTATTACCTAATTTTTTGGTATTAACCATTCTTGCTGGTGTATAGAGAGGCAGATGCTTACAGCTAAACATTGAACTGATTATGGTGTTCCCAATGGAGGAGTCAGAGAGAAGATTAAAGGAGCTTAAGGGGTTTGTTGCCTCATAGGGAAAGCAACAACACTAACCCACCAGAGCTCACAGGGACTAAATTACCAGCATGCAAGCACACATGGAGGGGCCCATGGCTCTAACTGATATGTAGGGGAGGATGTCCTTGTCAGGCATCTGTGGAAGAAGAGGTCCTTGGTCCCATGAATGCTGGATGCCCTAGTGTGGGGAAATTTGAGGGCAAGGAGATGAGAGTGGGTAGGTGGGTAGGGGCATGCCCTCATAAAAACAAGATGAGGGGGGATAAGATAGAGGGTTTTGAGGGGTGATGGAGAAAGGAGGATAACACCTGAAATGTAAATAAATAAAATATCCAGTAAAATATATACAATGGAAAAAAGAATAAAAAAAAGAAGAAGAAGCCTTGGTGGGTAAAGATTCCCCTACCTAACTTGATGATCTGTTTATTTATTTATTTATTTATTTATTTATTATTTTTATTTTCTTTTTATTGGATATTATATTTACATTTCAGATTTTATCCCCTTACCCTATTGCCCCCACCACCCAGGAACCTCTTATCCCATCCTCCCTCCTGCTTGTATGAGGATGTGCCTCCACCTACCCCCCATTCCCACCTCCCCACCCTCGAATCCCTCCCCCAATCAGTGTTCAGCCTTTATGGGACCAAGCATCTCTTCTTCCACCTATGCCCGACAAGGCCATCCTCCCCTACATATATAGATGGAGTCATGGGTCTCTCCCTATATGCTCCCAGGCTGGTGCTTTAGACCCTAGGAAGCTTTGGTTGGTTGGTATTGTTGCTCTCCTCATGGGGCCACAAACCCTTTCAGCTCCTTCAGTCTTCTCTCTAACTTCTCCATTGGTAACTCCTTTATCAGATCAGTGGTTAGCTGTGAGCATCTGCCTCTGAATATGTCAGACTCTGAGAGACTTCTAAGCAGACAGCTATATCAGGCTCCTGTCAGCATGCACTTCCTGATATCCACATCAGCATCTACCTTTGGTGACTGCACATGGCGTGGATACCCAGGTAGAATGGTCTCCAGATGGTCCCTCCTTCAGTTTCTGTCCCACACTTTGTCTCCATATTTGTTTTCTTGAGTGTTTTGTTACTCCTTCTAAGTAGGACAGAGGCATCTATCTATACTTGGTCTTCCTTCTTCATGACCATCATTTGGTCTGTGAGTTGAATCTTGGGTAGTTCAAGCTTCTGGGCTTATATCCACTTATCAGTGAGTAAATACCATGTGTGTTCTTTTGTGATTGGGTTAACTCACTTATGATTATATTTTCTAGTTCCATCCATTTACCTAAGAATTTCTCAAATTCATTATTTTTAATAGCTGAGTAATACTCCATTGTGTAAATGTACCACATCTTTTTGTATCCATTCCTCTGTTGAAGGACATCTGGGTTCTTTCCAGCTTTTGGTTATTATAAATAAGGCTGCTATGAACATAGTGGAGCATATGTCCTTGTTATATGTTGGAGCATCTTCTGGGTATATGCCCAGGAGTGGTATAGCTGGGTCCTCAGGTAATGCTATGTCCAATTTTCTGAGGATCTGCCAGACTGATTTGCAGAGTGGTTGTACCAGCTTGCAATCCCACCAACAATGGAGAAGTGTTCCTCTTTCTCCACATCTTCGCCAGCATGTACTATCACCTCAGTTTTTGACTGGTGTGAGGTGGTATCTCAGGGTTGTTTGATTTGCATTTCCATGATAACTAATGATGTTGAGCATTTCTTAAGGTGCTTCTCAGTCATTCAAATTTCTTCAGTTATGAATTTTTTATTTAGTTCTGTACCCCATTTTTTAATAGCGTTATTTGGTTGTCTGGAGTCTAATTTCTTGAGTTTATTGTATATATTGGATATTAGGCTTCTATCAGATGTAGGATTGGTAATGATCTTTTCCCAATCTGTTGGTTGCTGTTTTGTCCTATTGACAGTGTTCTTTGCCTTACAGAAGCTTTGCAATTTGATGAGGTCCCATTTGTCAATTCTTGATCTTAGAGCATAAACCATTGGTGTTCTGTTCAGGAACTTTTCCCCTGTGCTTAAGTATTTGAGGGTCTTCCCCACCTTCTCTTCTATTAGTTTCATTGTATCTGGTTTTATGTGAAGGTCCTTTATCCACTTAGACTTGAGCTTTGTACAAGGGGATAAGAAAGGATTGATTTGTATTCTACATGCTGACCTCCAGTTGAACCAGCACCATTTGTTAAAAATGCTGTCCTTTTTCCACTGGATGGTTTTAGCTCTTTTGTCAAAGATCAAGTAACCATAGATGTGTGTGTTCATTTCTGGATCTTCAATTCTATTTCATTGATCTTCCTGTCTGTCTCCGTACCAAAACCCTGCAGTTTTTATCACTATTGCTCTGCAGTACAGTTTGAGGTCAGGGATGGTGATTCCCCCAGAAGTTCTTTTATTGTTGAGACTAGTTCTTACTATCCTGGGTTTTTTGATGATCTAATTCTGGTCTCCCAAATCCACAATTTAGAAGGATATAACTGACACACACACAGGGACATGCACAAAAACTCACACATGACACACACACACAAACACACACCCTCATACTCTCACACATACACTCTAAATAAAATAAATATTAATACTAAATAAATATTAAAAATTTACAAAAGTTTGAGCAAGAGAGGTGGCTCAGAAGGAAAGAACACTTGCTTCTCTTCCACAGAATTTGAGTTTAAAGTCAATGCCACCTTTATTTCTTCTTACCCTGTGATCAAAGTATTTGATGTCTTCAATAATCAAGACTTACCTTACTCTCCTGGTGAGCAACAAGAATAGTGGCAATATTTTGTGTGGCTTACTGGTCTGTGCCTTGGCCTTGATCAGAAACTCAGAAGGGAAATAAAAATGACTAAAATATTTTTAAGTTTTTACATTCTTAGGCATCAGGAAAAACACAAATTAAAATATATTGAATGATCATCTTACCTCATCCACGATGGCTGAAATCAAGAAGACACATGATAGTAAATACTACACAAAAATCAATTCAAAATGAATCAAAGACATTAACCTAATATCCAACAAACTAAGAATTCTGGATGACACTTCAGGAATAGATTTACAGTTGTATAAATAGGCAAAAGCTTTCTGAAACAAATTCTAACAGCACAGGAAATAATTTCCCAAATCAACAAATGGCACTGCATAAAATTAAAATGTTTCTGCACAGCAAAGAAAAATTCCAGCAGAATGAACAAAGAGAATGGAGGGGGGGATCTTGGATAGGAATACCTCAAACAAAAAACGTGATATTTAGATAATATAATGAGTTGAAATATGAAGACATTAACAACATAAATCTGCCAGTCAATTGATGGGCTATTGAAATGAGCAACTAGTTCTTACAAGAAGATGCACAAACAACCAATAAATATTTTGTGAAATGTTCAATATGTTTGGTCATCAGGGACATGCAAATTGAAGCCACTCTGAAATTCCATGTGATTCTACTCAGAATGGCCCAGATGATGAAAAGATGAGGATAAACTGCTAACCCTGATTCAGGCACACTGGAGTGGGACTTTTTAAACTATATGATAGGTTTGCAGCAGAGAAATGGAAAAAGATATATTCTTTAGTGTACTCTTTACAGTTCCAAAGCCTTGGGTTTTACTGGTGTGCTTTGTAAGTGATTTGCATGCCTTTAGCTGAACACAAAGGCTGAATTTTATGTACACTTAACTTCTTGTTGAAGAAAAATAACTCTTACATAAATATGTCTATTCATAGCTATCATTGCATAAGTTCATATACATATTCAAATACAGTATGATTTCTCACTTACTGTTCTGCAGTTTTTTTAGCAAGATTCAGGAAGCATGGATGTTTGTGCAGTGCAATAGAATCTGATTAAGGTGTTAACGAATTAGCAGAAATATTTTCCTGTACACAGACTCACAGTTTGATCCTGCTGTCTGGAAGTTTCATTCATTCCTCACCATGTGTCTTTCTTCCAAATCTTTCCCAGTCCCCCCAAGAGATACATTTTCAAGTTGATTTGTAAGTACATCCCCTTTCTGTTCTATTTTTTGCCTCCACCACATATATCAAAATGCATATGCATTTGACTCATACATGTTAACTGCTATCACACTTTATTTTTCTTTGTCAATACAGAGTAAAAATTCTGAGAATGTAATGCTTTTATCAATTTTACATTGTTTAGCATTCCCTTTTATGATTCTTAGTTTTTTTTTTTTTTTTTGATAAGATTTAGTTATGAATGTGGTCACACTTCAACTAAAAATGCAATTCTGGTTTTGTAGAAAATGGTCTTTATCAACATCATCATTCTTCAGGAATATGAAAGTAAAAGCCTAGTTGCAAATTCATTAAGATGACTCCATAGGCAGGCAGTGTCTAGTGCTCTTTTGTCCAGCCAGTCCACTAAGACACTACTGAGTATCTTCCAGCTCTCTTTGCCCACAATTACAAACTGCTTGCTTTCTAATCTAATAACCTCTGTGAAGCAGTATAAGGGTTATCATCACCTATATCTCTGAAGTTTTATCTCCTTTAAGACTCTCTCTCTCTCTCTCTCTCTCTCTCTCTCTCTCTCTCTCTCTCTCTTCAATTCTGATTTGATGGCATCTTTCCTTATAACCCAGGGTTCAATTTTTCAATTACATTGTAGCAGGCTCCGAAGTACTAGTATAAAAATCATTAATCACCACGTGTCTTGTATTTTCTATAAATATATGTCAGAACTTTCGACAATTATATACTAGAATCAAAGTGATGATACATAATATGACTATGCTAAACTGTTGAGGCCGATGAATACATACATTGGTGTATGCTCTGCAAAGTATTTAAGGATGGCATTCATGTGTCAAAATCCACTTACATTAGTTTGCTTTGGGATAAGAACTTTACCACGACTCTCAGATTTAGAGGTTGGTCATTTTTTTTTATTCTTCTGTCCTTCTATTTTTGGAGGAGTATCTGAGACACTGGTGACATGCATAATTAGGTTGGTTCTTTCTTCTTTAGGTGAACCTTTGTAAAAAAGAAAATGTCTTTACAGAGACAGAAGTGTGTTTCACCAATCTCCTTGGTGAAGATAACTTCTGCCAAGTTGACAGTGAAGGTCAACCATTGTACAGCTATTTGTGAGGCCCTCTGAGCAACTATGGCTATCCAAAATTATTCAGATATTGCATGTTGGTAGGACAGGAGGTAATGTAAGCATATGCAGTAAAAGACTGGCCTCCTGTAGGAAGTAATGAGGTGGAGAGGCTTTGACTCTAAAACCTGACAGCTGGAAATCATTAATGCAAACTAATACAAGTGAATCACAAATACTGAGAATGTCCCTAAAGCTGTTGCTTGTTTGTGGAATATGTTCCCCATATTGGGTTGCCTTGTCTGGCCTCAGTGTGAGAGGATGTGCCCAGCTGTGCAAAGACTTGATATGCCAAGGTTGGAGGATACCTGGGGGGAGGCCTCCACTCTCTCAGAGAAGAAAGGGAGGAGTGATGGAGGAAGGGATTGTGTGAGGTGGGGAGATTGGGAGGGTGAGTATAGTTAGGGATATAAACTGAACTAAAAAAAGTTATCTTATGGTTTAGTTTGTTCTGTTACTATAAAAAGTTTATGAAATTGATACCTCATTGGACCATGGTATTTGGAGGAAACACTACCTGTGCCCCTGGGCCATGTATAATCATATTTGCTTGCAAAACCGACCATCTTTTACTGCTTTGATGTAAAACCCCTTTTGTTCATTGATTAAAAACAAAACAAAACAAAATAAAATGAAACAAAACTTGTTTGTTTCAAAACAAAGCTTACTTGAGTCCTGTAACAGCAGAGTATCGGTGACTGCTTTTGGATATACTCCCTTTCCTGAGACAGTATTTCTGGAATTTAAATTTCTACTCTTCATACAATAAAAACAAAAAAATAGCTAACTAGGAAGAGGGGAAATTTCTCTCTCTCTCTCTTTCTCCTGTTTTGAATTTCACTATTATGTTAACATGATGCAGAGGTAATTAAACAATTATCTTAGTGTCCTCTTGCTATTTTAAAATTACATTGAATTTTTATAGAATTATAAGGTCTTCTGCAGCAAATCTTTGTGGAAACCATGAGCTACTCATGAGAAACCAATCAGCTAGTCTCAACAACAAAATAACTTGCTTTTCCTCCATATCATTGAAGAAAAACCCTGTGATATCTTGAAAATCGATCTACTTTTTTCTGCTTCTGAGCACACCAATAAAAAAGACACTAGAAATATTCCTTTGAAGATCTTATTGTTCTGACTCCATTCTCAAGCAGTCAGCTCATGCTGTCTGCTAATCAACACTATACACTGTAAATAAATTTAGCAAAATAGACATCGTGTCTTATGAAACATATGTCCTTAATGAGGCACAACAAATTAAAAAGCCATGCAAATTTAAAATAAATTGCAAGACTTTGTGGCATTCAGCCCCTTGCTCTCACACATTCCAACAGTACCTCCATTATGCAACATTTTTGTTAGAAACACCCAGATAAGAATTCTCTTTCTAAGATAATTTCTTCAAGCTGATTGCTGTGTACAGAAAACATGAATGCAATGAGCTATATGGAGAAATTAGTTCTTTACCAAAACACTCCAAGAACATTTTCAGACAGTAAGAAGTTGATAATGATGAACATCCATTTAGATGTGAGTTTTCTGTGAATCTTATTTAAAATGGTGTGCATCCTATGCCTTGCGGGTGGGGGGATGACAAATAGCTTCCTAAGCAGCTCAATGAGGTTTCAGATGTACAGATGATTTGCTCATAAAGCTTGTGCAATACTCTCAGGAAATGGTTATCATCCTGCTGGATTCCTTGCTTTGGGAAATGTCAAATCTAAGAATGAAAGTTCTGTGTAAGAGCCCCAATGCTACAACATATATCCTGGAATGCTGTTCCCCTCTCCCCACCCCATAAAGAGCTAACCTGCATGTTCTGGAGAAAATGCAAGCAGCTGTGAAGATGAGAGACTCACAGCATCTGTCTCTTCAGCTTCAGATGGTCCCTGGGCCAGAAGTAAGTCTGGATAAATATGTGCTGGCTTCTGGAATACATTTGAGATATAATATACACAGCCATCCATGAAGTATTACAGGTCGTTGTAATACATTTATCGTGTTTTACATCTGGCTTTGGTAAACATCCCACCTTTCGTTATAGGTTTACTGACCAAATCAACTGAACCATGAATTTTTAATTTGTCTTTGAAATGCATTGGTGTTTAGTATGGTGTGTGTGTATGTGTGCATGTGTATACAGTGAGTAAGAGAAATATTACATCCCTGAAACCTCTAACAAATCCCAGGAAATCATGTTTTCTAAAAGCAGAGCTTCCTTTATATTGAAAGATTGCATTTTGAAAACATACACTGCTGTTCTTTCTATAACTTTTACTTTGTATATTTCAGTGGAAAAATATTTAAAACACGTATTTATCCAATGTTTAAGTCAGACATGGTAAAAGAAATGTATGTAAAAATTTTAAAAATAGAATCTATGCTTGTATCACAAGATTTATACCTTTTTTTTTTAAATAAAATTCTCCTTATTCATTTCATTGTTAACTCTTTGGCTCTCAGTCTGGTATAGTATAAACATTGAAGCTCAGGAAGAAAGAACAAACACATTTTTCTTCAGGAGTCTGTTATTAGTATCATGTCCTAGTCTTGAAGATACAAAACCTATGAGAAGTAAAGCCCCTCTTAATGCCCTTTGTAGAGCTCTCTGCTTCCAGTTCAGTGAGGAGCAAACATTTGTCGTTTATGACCACCCAATATATGACATTTTGTTACAGAAGAACTAGGACAACCACACCACTAAGATATCAGATGCAAATAGGTCTACATCTACTCATTTGTGTGAAATGATAGCTATAGATTATAGATTATATAGTTGAACATTTATTTATGTGGCACAAGAGCATTTAGGCATGTCCTCTGCAGTGAATGGGGTTTCTAGTGAGATTCCTACCATTTTTGCATCTGGGAAGGTACCAAAGGCCTTATGCAAATATTAGTTTAGAGATGCTTCTATATAACACTGGATTTGTGGATCTGTTGTTCTCATAACATTCCTGATGCTTCTATTCTGCATCAAACAAAAAAATAATAACAAAAGATGTATATTTATCTTAAGTATGATGAGATAGAATTTGTATTCCGCCTCTTTTGATAAGTGACATTACAGCATTAATCCATAGTTGTCTTGGACAGATCATTATTTCTCCTAACTTCTTACAGTTTTTTAGGTGTATCATATATATTTTCACATTTAAGATTCATTATTGTCTTGAGGGTGTAAAGCAGTTATGATTTCAGTAGATACTTTGTTTTGTCTGGGCAAAAGAATCGCCTGCTGTTTCATATCTGTATAACTTCCACCAAAACCATAATTTCAAGGTCATGTTCGATAGGAAAGTTTGTGTTGTTTTTAGTCCTGTTTACCAAAAAGCCTCAAAAATAGATTTAGCTATGCTCTAAAGCTGGTTTATCCTAATAGGTAAGTACTCTAGCATTCCCACATTCCCAGTTACTGTTTTTTTTTAACCAGAGTACCTATATCTTAGATTAATTTGTGTGTGAGAGGCAGATACAGTAGAGTCATGGCATTGGAATTAACACAATAGTATCTTTTGAGAAGATATTTGTGCCTTGTAAGGAGATCTGGATCCACAGGAAGCATACATGTAATACTCAAATGATATTTGGGTTAGGTGTTCTTGGTTGATAAGCTTATTAAACTTGTGCAAAAGGAGGAAGCCATTGGAAAGGAGCTATAGTAGCAGACAACTGAGCAAATGGGTAGAAGCTGTCTCAGAAACCCTAGAACAGGATAGTTCAAATTAGTTACTGTCTGACCTTTGAGTCAAATCTCAAAAGTAAACAATTGCAGAATGTACCAGAATACAGAAGAAAGCATATTTTTAGTCTACTGCTATGAGTCAGTAATTCTCAATGGAAATTTGTTCTAACATAAAATAGGAGATTGTTACAAAACAGGACACATGCAGACATAAGATTTTGCATAAACTGGTATGTTCTACTGTTTTATTATTGTTTGTTTTGTCTGCTTATATGAGCATCTTAGGAGAGTGACAGAGATATAGTAAGCCAATGGATAAAAACATACATATGTGAAGTTATGGTTTTCCCTGTGATTGAAGCTAAGGAATATTGGAAGAATCTATTAGAGGGAGTTGGTTTTCTTTAAAAAATGTTTTATTTCCATTCATTCTCCTGGCCTTCTGGGCCTGACTCCTGACTTTCTCACCCCTCCCCCGCCCCCATATCTGGTCCTTTCCCCCTTATCCCCTCTCTCATTCAGGTTCCTCCCTCCCTCTGCTTCTCATAATTATTTTACTCCCCCTCCTAAGTGGGATTTAAGCATCCTCACTTAGGACTTGATACTTGTTTAATTTCTTAGGTTCTATGCAGTGTATCATGGGTATTCTGTACCTTTTAGCTAATCTCCACCTATCAGTGTATCCATACCATGCATGTTCTTTTGGGTCTGGATTATCTCATTCAGAATACTTTCTAGTTCGATTCATTTGCCTGAAAAATTTATAATATCCTTGTTTTTAATAAATGAATAGTATTCCATTGTGCAAATGAACCACATTTCCTGTATCCACTCTTTGGTTGAGGGGCATCTAGTTGCTTCTAGTTTCTGTATGCTAAAAATAAGGCTGCTATGAACATAGTAGAAAGTATGCCTTTGTAATATGGTGGAGTATATTTTTGGTTATATGCCCAGAAGCAGTATGGCCGGGTCTTCAGGTAGCACTATTTCCTATTTTCTGAGAAGCTGCCAGATTGGTTTCCAGAGTGGTTGTACAAATTGGCAATACCACTAGTAGTGGAGAAGTATTCCCATTTCTCCACATCAATGCCAGCATGTGCTGTTGCTTGAGTTTTTGAACTTAGCTTTTCTGATTGATGTAAAGCAGAATTTCAGGGTCATTTTGATTTGTATTTCTCTTATGAAAAAGGATATTGAACATTTAAGTGCATCTTGGCCATATGAAACTGCGCATGGTACTGGGAACCTTAATAAAATCCCAGAGACCTTGGATGGGGGAGATTCCTCAGACTCAATTTGAGAGATTATAACCAAAATGTCCAACAGTGGGGATATGGAAACTGAGGAGATCACCTCCAGTAGTCAGACTGGAGCCCAAGTGGCAGAATGGGCACATCAATGACCTACAAAACTTTGATTCAAAATTTCTTCTGTCTAAAAGAACTGCAGAAACAAAAATGGAGCAGATACTGAAGGAATGGCTGACCAGTGACCAGCCCAACTTGGGATAAATCCCATGGGCAGGCACCAATCCCTGACACTATGTTATGCTTGCAGACAGGAGCCTAACATGCCTGTTCTCTGAGAGGCTATAACAGCAGCTAACTGAAACAGGTGAAGATACTCACAGCCAAGCACTGGACAAAGGTCAGAGACCTCTATGGAAGAGGTAGGGTAAAGATTGAAAGAACTAAAGATGACACCCCCACAGGAAGACCAACAATGTCAACTAATTTGAAACCCTTAGAGCTTCAAGATATTAAGCCACCAAGCAAAGAACATACATATTGGCTGGTCCAAGGCCCCAGGTATTTATGTAGCAGAGGGCTGACTTGTCTGGCTGCAGTAGCAAATGATATGCCTAATCCTGTAGAGATGCCCCAGGGTAGAGGGACTGGGAGGGGAAGGAAGAGGGGAGAATAAGGTAAAGAACTCTTTCAGGGCTGATAGGGAGGGAACACGACATTTAGAATGTTAATAAATAAAATAATAAATAAATAAATAAATAAATAAATAAATAAATAAATTTTAAAAAGAAAAAGTTTTACATAAATTACAAATAGTGGCCATCCAGGGACTAAGATACTGCAGGTATCAGGTATTCATTGTTAGCTCTACACTGATAGATTATTGGGTATGGATGGTTATGGTATGCTAGTAGGAGTTTTAAGCCAATACTTTGAACAAAGCATAGTCGTGAAAAGATGTTTTTCTCCAGCTATGGAGTTAGAATCTACATAACAGCATAAATGGATATGTAAAAATATTGTTTTCTAACGACCAGACCAGAAAGTTTGTGGTGACCTGGTTGAGATCACCTGTTAATTCCATTGAGGGACATGGGGAATGAAAGGTAAATTAACTGAAGTCAATTAGAGTGAACCAAATTGCCTCATGTTGATTAAGAAATTAATTATAGTTGCTGTTGTATCAAGAGCTTCCCCATACTTCTAAAGAATCTAATACTGTATACAACCTCTAGGCCATACTTATTTAGCTACTTGATGTTGACGTAGGACATATGTTGGGCTTTGGGAGTTTGACAGCATCAATTCAATTATCTTGGCTGGTGGCAGTGATACCAGCTTGCTAAGGACCACTTTATGACAGGTAAGGAGACATTGATGGATTTTGGACTTTCCATAAGGAATGGAAGGCTCATATAGGGAGAATTCGGGTATGTCATATAAAGAAGTACCTGAAGATTCCCTGGAATGCACATTGAGGCAGCTATAAAATCTGTCATAAATTAAACATGTAACTTGACACATTTATTTACTTCTCATTGCTCGTTGGTTTTAAGGCTTCTTCCTGGTTATTGAATAACTCAAAAACTACATCTAGAAGAGTGGGACAAGGGCTTTGTGGTCACATCTTTAACTTATGAAAATTTTATTGGATATTTTATTTATTTTTATTTCAAATGTTATCCCTTTTCCTGGTTTCACCCCCCACTCCGGAAACTCCCTATTCCATTTCTCCTTCCCCTCCTTCTATGAGGATGTTTGCATGAAATATCTCCAGAGAGGTAGATAAATGCTTCTACAACAAAGATTCTTAACCTGTTGGTCTTGATCCCTTTAAAGGACATAAATCATACATCCTTTACATCTGATATTTATAGTATGATTCATAACAGTAACTAAATTACAGTTATGATGTAGCAGGAAAATAATTTTATGGTTTATGGTCACCACAACATGAACTGCATTTGATGGTTGAAACATTAGGATGTTTGAGAGCTGTACAAAACAGTCTGGATCTAGGTTGATAAGAGTATATACATCTTCAGAAATTCTAGAGAGTAATAAGAGTATATTTTCAGTAATCACATTTTTATCATTTACTTTTTTATACTTTCTATTAAATGCATACATGCATAATCACAGAATTTCTGTCCATATGCTTATCTTGAAATATCTACGAGGTTTGGCTTTGGGAATTGTATCTTCCAAAGAAGGAGGAGGGTGTCTTCACGTTGATTTAAAACATGGGCCTTTTCAGTCTACAACTAAGCCAATGACCAAGTTGAGTATTATCTCATAATACAGTGGGTAGTTAAGGTGATATATAGATTCTAACAAGGTGATCAAAGGAGATGGTAAGAGTCCTTTTAAATGAAGTTGGAAAGACATTGGTTACAAGAGCTGTGCTTGACTTGTACCAGGGAAAGTTCAAACATGAGGAATGGAACATGGACTTTGAGAATGTTTTCCACTGTCTTTCCACACAATTGTTATAAAGCTCGTGTGGTATATGGAAGTGTCTCTTTTGAAAATAAGTTCTTTGAATAGCCATGCGAAAGTGAGAAAGTGTTAGGTCTTTTCTGCAAAAAAAGGGACAGCTTGAAACAACTCTTGGAAATGTAGATGGAGAATAGCCAGCAGAAAAAGGTGTGATAAAATGTCATGCATGGTTATCTGACCTCCTGACAATCTTGCAGTACACAAGGCAATGTTTGTTGTTTTGTATCCATGAGTGTTGTTTTGTATCCATGAGAAACCCTAAAGACTGGGGAGCTCTGCCCACACAAAAGTATGCAAAGGTGATAGAATAGAGTGTTTTTAGTGTTGTGTATCCTCTATAGGGAATTACTAAGCTAGTGTGTTTCTTTAAGGTCTAAGTGTTCTCTCATAGAGAATAATTTTCTCCTAGAATATATTAACTCTAGTGAGCAAATTGTCCCCATAGCACTTGAACCTCATCAAACACCCCCTCTCATCCTCGGGAGTAATTTTACAATGGAAAGATTATTTGTTCTCTTTGTCTTTGGCTGATCTTGACAATGCTCGGTACCACTCCCACATCTCCTTTCATTTAACAGCACTTCTGGCAATCCACAGTATTTTAAGGAAGAAAGCCTAACTGCTTTATTAGTATAATGTACCTAAATTATCTAATAATTTTATTTTATATTATTACCCAATTTCACTTTAATGTATCCATGTATTAACGAGCTTGACTTAACATCCACCAGTGAAAATAAGATGATTCGTTTTCCAGTTTCTGGAGTTTAAATCTAGGACATTGATCTTTTCAGGTCTCCAGAAAGAATTTGTCAAATATCCTCATTTCTGATCCTTTAGATGATTATTATTTTCATGTTATCTGAAGTCTTCTTTCTCAAGGAGTTGAAACATTTAATACATAGTGAAGAAATAGAAGTTCATAATCACAAAACCCCAACCCAGGTATTAGTATTATGTTTTCTTTCAGTTATTTTAAACTGCCTATGTTCCATACCTGTCATGTGTGAATCTAATTTCTTTTCTTTTTGTGGGGAGTATGGATAATTCTTTTTCAGTTTTTAGAAATTTAATCTATTTATAGTCATCCTGTTCAGGGTTTTCCCTCCCTCTACTTCTCCCTGTTCCTTCCCATTACCCCTTCCATCTGAGCCACCCTCTTTCTGTTTCTCATCAGACATGAACATGCTTCAAAATAGTCATACACAACTTTTTGAATTCTGGGACCTTTTAATACAGTTTCTAATGTTGCTGTGAGCCTCCATCATAGAAATATTTCTTTAGTAGTTCATAAATATAATTTTGCTACTGTTACAAAATTTAATGTAAATATCACCCAATGAGATGATAGCCCACAGGTTGAGAACCACTTTTAGAATCTAAAATAACAGCCATGTAATTAAAAAGTATATATATATATATAATGATGAAGCAAAAACTATCATATCAAAATTGGACACAGCAACCCACAAGGAGAAATAGTGTCTTAAAAGCAGGCACAAGAGTCCAAGACCCAATTGTTCTCACAATTAGGAATTCCATAGAAAATATTAAGCTAAAATGTATAATATATACAAAAAGTATGTGGAGCAGGCCCTGTGCTTCCTGCCTCACCCTGTGTGAGCTCATATGCACTAGCTTAGTTGATTCAGAGAGCCTTGATCTCATGTTCTTGTCCCCTCTAGGTCTTACACTGTTTCTATCTCCTTTTCTGCAGGATATCTTGAGTTCTGAGGAGAATTTGATGGATAACTCCTATTTAGATTCTTTTTATCAGTATCCCCCTGTGGGTCTCTGCATATGTTCCTATCTGCTATGAGAGGAATCCTCTCCAATGATGCCTGTATGAGGCACTGATCTATGAGTTTAGCAGAATATCATTAGTAGTTATTTGATTGATACTTACTTTTTAAAGACCAATAGTGTTTGGTTTTAACCAAAGTTCTGTGGGCTATCTAGTCTCTGGATTTTTGTTTCCCAGGCAGTGTCAACTGTGGGATCCTTCTCGGCTTTTGATCATATTAGACATGTGTAACTCACACTTTTACTTTAAGTTTTGGTGTAATAGCTTTCCACTTGTTACAACCTGTTTATAGAACTGATTTCTATGGATTTTAATATGGAAACTTTTTCATGGGAATCATATTTATTTACCTGTACCAATATTTTTGAAATATTTTCATGTTTCTAATATTTTATTACAAATAGTAACATATCAAACGTGTCAGCCCATGAAGTACTTTGTTCATTTTATATGTTTTGAAGATATGTATTTATTTGTATTGTCAAAATGATGAAAAACCCATTGTGCCAATTTCTCTTTCTACCTTCTTCTTGCAGTCATTCATTTCACTAGTTCTGCTCATCATTGGGGTCTGTTAGTAAAAGCACATTCACATATGCCCTCCTCTGAAACTATTACTCAAACATTAAAATATTAGCTGAATTATTAAACCAGAACATTACTCATTTTGAATTTTATCTCTGTTGATTGCCTCTGGATATGAACAAAATTAAAAAAAGAAATCAGAGGGAAGATGTACAATGGTGAAGACAATAGAAAACAAACATAATAAGTAAAGCACAGGATAGAAATTAATTTATTTACAGGAATCATGCATTCCACAGGCATCCAAGGGTATAATTGGAAGGAGGACTCAAAACCTTTACCATGGCAGTAATACATTACATACCTCCTTAACTCAACAATATACTTTTACCTCCTAAGTCATGGTTAAGTTTGTGCTTTGAAACCAGACACCATAGGCCAAGACCCTTTTCTACATGAGCATTTTTTAGACATTAGGTGATATATTTACCTTTGATAACTTTTAAATCTTTTATTTTTTATTAACTAAAATTCCTGATGGTGTGTTTGATCAATATTCTAAAAGGTTTTTTCCTTCACTGTTTCTACTATCTTATACATCATTTTCATATATTTTAAAACTGTTTTATTTCCAGAAGAAGACATCTTAGTGTTAAAATCTTAGTAAAGATTTAAACCATTTGTTTACTAATATCAGTGTCCAATTTTTATATTGTTCTCTAAAAAAAAGTGAACTAGTTTGTCTTTTCAAGCTTGAAATTTTAAAATTAAATATTTTAATGGTTACTGAATATAACCAAATGTGTACTGATACTTTTTAAGCTTACCAAAGCAGATATCTGTTCTTATCTAACTCGGCTTCTTTATTAAGCACTATACTTAGAGCCAAGTGCGGCCCTGGAATCCATAGAATCATATGACATAGACTACATTCCTGACCAACAATCTCGGTGAATACTGACATTCACATACAGAATCTTTCAGAATCTCCTTTATTTAGAAATATTGTAGACATCATGTCACTTGAGATTTGTATCATTCTGATCAATGACTATGAGAATGAAACTATCATATTAAAACAGAAAAGAATTTATCTTGGCAAGCACTTTCAAGAAAATCTTTTGAATATTAAAAATCATATCATTCTGATATATTGCATTAGATTATTTTATCATCATTTTGGTAAAGAAAAATATGACAACAAAAGCCTAAAAGAAGACAGTAGAGTGGCCCAGTGACTCAGTGGCTCAGTCTATGATTGCAAACATGTTTAGTGGTACCTTGTTTTAATGATAACAGATAAAAATCAGAGACTAACCAGAAACCATGGATACATATCTGTAGTATTAATTACTAAATCCAAGCACAAGGTTTGCTACCTGCTTCAATGATCTAGGTTCCCAAATGAAAGACACACACAGCTTTTAAATTTTAGCATGTCTTAAGCAGCACAATAACTAGGCAACTGCCGAGCATCAGTGCTACTAGAATCTACATCAAGTCAATGATTCTAAATTACTACTTACTAATTTTTAGGTTCTATCTTAGCTGCTCTTAACCCATTTGTGTAGCCTCCTCAGCCCTGATTTCTTGGCCAAGGGCACAGATCACTGTCTTTGCTTCTTCACTTCATGGTGGCCACTGTCATGGTGGCCACTCCCCATACTCTCCTAAAGCATGGCAGATCTCCTCCCTCCTATCATTCCAGTCCCAAGCCTGAGACCCCTAAAATCCCACCTCTGTCTGTCCTCCACAGCCATTAGCTGCTGGCATCTTTATTTACCCATCAGAACCAACTGGAATCTGGTACATGCAGATCCTCTCTTGAAAAAAAGGTTTTTTGGTGAAACATAATTAGCACTTGGAATACAACCAGCTGCAACTGATAAGCCTCAGAGACACACTAGTGAGCAGCCAGCTCTTCTTGTCCCTCACAAAGTTGCTGCAACCTTCACAACAGCACACAAACTAGGAATCAAACATTCACAACATGAGCCTATGAAAGACATTGTATTTTCAAACCATGACCCATATCAAAAAAACACAATATGTATTTCTCAATAAAATTAATTAAACTTTATGTTAACTAAAATTCTCTGCACTATATGAAATCTATTCATGCTGTTCCTTGAAAAGTTCCAAATTATTAATGATAATTTGTATGTAAATTGATAATAATTCCCTTTGTGTTACATTGGAACATCATTATATGCAATTATTTTCAGTCAAAATGATAATAAGTTATACAACTGAATGTTCTTTAGTAACATCACATTAAAAATTCTTTACTAATTTCATCTTTACTAATTTTATACTTTGTGTTGATATACTGCAAAATTGTGACTCCTTCCTAGAACTGACAGGAATTTCATCTGTAATTGTTTCAACCATATAGCTGTCTAAAAATATACCTGAACAAAGGCAACACCAATAGGCATAATAATAGGTAGTCTCATGGGGCCCCATCTCTAGACAAAGAACTAGAGACTACTAAAGATTGAGGACAGAAGGAAAAATAGGCTTCAATAGATATGCATCTCCTATTTGGTTACTCAATACATAATGATCATCCCTGAAAACAAATACTTATAAACCACGCTAAATAGGCTGAGCAAGTTTTGTGTGTGTAAGTGTGTGTGTAAGTGTGTGTGTGAGTGTGTGTGTGTGTGTGTGTGTGTGTGTGTGTGTGGTGTGTGTGTGTGTTTATGTGTGTGTGGTGTGTGTGTGTGTGTTTGTATGTGTGTATTTGAGTATTGTAGAGTTTGTAAATGTAACATTAAAATACAGGGGGAAAAACACCATGAGTTACAGGAGAGCAAGATGGGTCATGAAAAGGATAGGAAAGAAGAAAAGGTGAGGGAAATTATGTGATTTTGTTTTAATCTAAAAAAAAAAAAGAAAAATAAGGAAAACAAACATAAGCCTATGAATTAAGTAAATAACATTTAATATTAAAGAAAAAAGTCATCATTGATTTTTAAATATTTGTATGTAACATGACTTTGTTCTGGTTGGCTTTTTTCCCCTCCCAGATTCTTTTCTAGACTCACAGATTCATTCTACTTAGTGCTGCCCTTATTTGTGTGGGCATAGGATCATCTACAGGACTATGGGAAGACTCTCAAGGGCTGCAAGTACATCATAGGGAATGTTATTAGATTCATTCATATATTCTTTTATTGATTAGTTTATATATTTTATATATTACGTATATTAGTTTATATATTGATACCATCTACAATTCAATTTAACTCTAGGTATTATGATCTCGACATAAATGAGAAGTAATCTTTTTCTTTATCAACTAAAATCCAAATGATGATGACAAGTAAGAAAATCAAATCTGATTGTTTTTAACAATTGACATGAAAGTTTTCTAACATTGTCTTGATGCAAAAAATAAAACAGTAAAAAGCATATGAAAGAATAAGGTAGGAAAAGAAACATGAAATTTGTCACAATATAGGCAATGATATAAAGTTGCAATAATTTAATCCTATCACAATTATTTAAAAACAGGACTCCTTGAAGATTAGCAAGAGGTTGTCTATTTGCTTTAATGTGTTCAGCATTCTTCAGAACAGCAGGGTACAGCTGTTCCCAGATCTTTAAAACCTGTGTTTTTGTTCTGTAATGATGAGTTTAAGTTTAAGTGGATCATATTCATTGAAGGAGAGGACTAATGAGGAAAATAAAAGCACATTCTGGGGACATGGATTCTCATTAATTTTACAAGTTGATAATGATAGAAATTGTTGAACAGTTTTCAGTGGTTGGATTAAGCAATTAAACTGCCAGAAGGAATGTCAGTAATGTTTAAATTGGTGCTTTATTTCTTCTTCTACCTCATGCTCTTCTTCCTATCATCAGGGGTTATGCTATGATGGAGATTTGTCCGAGGCCTTAAACACACAGAACGCATGCTCTTCCCTGAGGCTCACCACAGCTTTATCCTTGTACTTTCTGCTTTCTGGACATTTCTCCATAGCTTTTTATAAAGGTCCTTAACACAGAAAACATTGTTTTCATATTTTTTACTGTTAGTTCACATGTTTCTAACCTGTTATTTTGGAAAAGATAGCAACGTTACTGTTCATTTCCACATTTTGACCTGTGTGAAAACAGCATGACGTGGTTCAGTCGCATAAAATGGACTTTGTTTGTAGAGAACAAATTTAAACCCATAGTCCATTATTCACAAAGTATATGGCCATAGTCAAGTTGCTATGGAAATCTCTCAGGATATCCCTAAGATATTTCTAAGCTTGGTGTCCATGGACTACAATATCAAACAAACAAAAACAAACATGCAAAAAAACAAAAACCCAAGCACCATTGAAACCAAAAAACAACAACAAAAAACAAAAAAACAGTTTCTTTAGTACTTTGCAGTATTGTTTTACATAGGAGTCTATGTACGAAGACAATATTCAATTAATTATTTACCAGATTCTCAGGTTCTCCCAAAAAAAAATTTCCTTGGATATATATATTTCTGAACCTAACTGGAACTCTGACTTATCCAAATGAGCTGCAAGATTGCTGGGCATATTGTTTCAGTGAACCTTTGGCCAAAGGATTCCAAAGGGAATAAAAGTTAAAAGCATACATAAATTCTAGAGAAAAGGAATGGGCCAAAGGGATGGTTCAAAATGTACAGCTGTGTCTGCCAAAGAGATTAGCCTTTGCCCCTTTCTTCGATCATTTGAGTCTACAAGTGAAAAAGGTGCCCTATAAACTAGTCAGTAAAACCAGAAAGAGATTTCCCTTGAGCCATCACACAATTTGGAGAATGAAAACTTTTCAGCAACATTCCTATCAAAATGGTGCAAATGGCTGGCGGCAACGTCCCAGCGTTGGTGTGAAGATTCAGCTACTAGGAAGGTAGAGCAATATAAGCATGGAGTCACTTATGGAGAAATCAAGTGGCCATATGACTGCTTAAAATATATCAAACAGGAATCCCCATTCTGGACTTATGACAGAAGATAATGAGAAATGGCTGGCTCTCCAGAGACCTGGAGAATATCACACAGCATGCTATGGATCAGTGCTTATCTTGCTGCCAGGGAAATACACAACAGTAGGTACTACATTTTTAATAGGTGGGTAAACCAGAGGAAGGAGATGGGAGAAACAAAGGTAGAAATGTACAATCAGAGTGGCGGAAGGTGTCTGAGATCCATAACCTACCAAGGTTGAGTAGAGGTGGAGTTGTGTGGGATGGTAATGCAGGCCCAGAAGTAAGCACAGATACTTCCTGGATAAATCAGCCCTTCATTGTAAATTGCATAGAAAACTTCAGTATCTTGATCTTAAGGTGAAGGATGGTAGAGAACTGTCTTCTGCCAGACATGTTCAATCAAACACAGGACTGTCACCTACAGGTAAGCTCTTCATCACGCTGAGGTCTGAGGACCTGAGGATTATGTTCATTTATGAAAGACAAACTGACTTAAGATATCTGTCCATTCTGATGCCCTCAGACTTTTCTATTTAGTATTGGGCCCAAGTGATAATTGGAGCTGTGTCGTTAGTACTCTTTTTGACAAGGTACATCTTCAAAGCAATCAAAAGAAGGGTAGGTGAGAAAGCAGTCCCATTCAAAGAGTACCATCAAAGTCTTAGATAAATTTAATTTTGAATCCTGAAAACCATGTGAAAGCTGTGGTGTATGTATATGTGTATGTGAATTTATGTAGTAAGATGGGAAGCAGAGACAGGAAAATTCTTGGAAATGGGTAGGCCAGTGATCCTGGTATACATCATGGTGAGAAAGAAATACTTTGCCACAGACGAAGGGGATTATTGCACACATTTACCCTCAAAAATGGACACACATACACACAATCATAAACACACATAGGCAACAATAAATAAACCATATGCTTTTAAAATATACTCAATTATCTGACATATTCATAAAATTATCTCATGGTAAGTGTAAAGATATTTGCATAATCATAGACTTTGATATAGAAGTAATAGAAAAAAAGTGATTGGGACAAGTTTATTAACGCATTTACCCTCAGAGGAAAAAAAATAAGACTTAATTATACTAAAGAACATACTTTACAAAATATGATTTTGTGTAAAATTGAAAAGATTAAAAATGTGCTTTCTCTAAATCCGAGTGAATGATAGTAAGAGCAGTTAAGAACCAAACTTCTAATTCAGATCATTGAAGAAACTGCATGTACTTTTTAAATTGTCTAACTAAAAAGAAAATTTAAAAAATATATCTCATATTCATTTAAATACATTAGGGATTATCTTATATAAACCTTAGGAAAAGTCTTTTATAACATATAATATGTTATAAAAGAAGTTGGGAGAAATTAACAGGAATGAGCTGGGTCATCAGAATGTGGAAAACACTGAAAACTATGTCCTACTGGTTGCATGGTGTTTAGCAAGAATGATGCAATATATATATAGAGAAAAGGATGATGACATATGTAAAGGAAGAAACCCATCAGTTCACCAAACTTCTCTTTCTTCAAGCTTATCTCGAGAATCATCACCACAATACCATGAACCTTAAGTATCTCTGAGAAAATCTCATGTTACAGTCAATGAAATGAATCAGTAATAATAGGTATCAAATAAACATTGCTTAATTTACCTCAGTGATTTACCTCAGCTTTTCAAATTTAAGTATCAAAATTAAGTAAACAAAGTGTATGTATCAAGATATACTGTATGACATATTGATAAACATTTTATCATAATTATTGTTAACTATTTCAATTTTTTATTCACTCATCCATTCTCCACTTTTCTATACACTTTGTAATTATCTTTAATAACTGCACACTTTGGGACATTTATTTATTTATTAGATATTTTCTTTATTTATATTTCAAATGTTATTCCCTTTCGTAGTCGCCACCCTGAAATTTCATATCCCATTCGCCTTGCCCTTGCGTCTTTGAGGGTGTTTTCCTGCTAGGATTAAAGACATGCTCCACCACTACCCTGCAATGCTGAACTTTCAAATAAGACTCAACAGTATGATGAGACTGGTGTGCCTCACTGACTTATGAAGGTTGTTTTAATGCAACATTTTTTAATTAAACCATTAATGATGGTATGTAAAATAAACTATTAGTGGAAGATTTTACTTTAGAGAAATTGACAAAAATCTACAAATAAGAGGGTACATTTATTTTTATAGAATTATTTGTTATTAATTGGCCATTATGTTTCTGTACATCAACCCACATTTAACCAGTGTAGTCATACAGAAATTGAATTAGTATTGATTACTTACCCTATGTGATTATCAGTCTTACATCAACATTTGAGGCAAAACAGTAGCTCTCCTTATGGACTTTGCTAGATGAGATATTTGTAAAGTGTTGACCACATTAATAACTGTGACAGTATTAGGACCATTATCCATATTGCATTCTTTATCTATACATATAAGACAGGACTCAAGCAGGTCTTGCTTCTTTTTACTTCCTGACAATTACTCACTTCTAGGACCATGAATATGAAGATCTTAACTGAGTGGTTTTTTCCTACACTCTCACGTTACCTTGGGAAAAACATGTAACTGATGACTTCCTATAGCAACTTTCTGGTCCTCTGTGGTCTGCTGAACATTGGGAACAGCTGGTACAAGAAATGATTTATAGAAGAGAAACAAGTAATGCTCTAGGAGTCTCAGGATTTGGGTTTGCATAATGAAGACATGCAGAAGATACCCATCATGTATTTTTTTAACTTACTTTTCCAGTAAGATAAAATGGTTTTTTTTGTGAATAGTTATATTTTTATATTTTCAAGGCTGAGACACACATACTTTATTTAACCATGTTTTTATCCACAAATCCATTCTTTATGTGGAACAATAATACAAATATAACATAAAAATTCCCAAATATATTTTTAGCTATTAAACCATGGATATTTTTCAAAATACCATATGGAAACTTTAAAATTTAAATCTAAACATTGAACACTGTTATTTTGTATAAAATTTAATGTTAAATATGCATGAAAATTAATTTTGTGGTATTGTTCCATGTTGGCCCATTATACTCACAGAGGTTGTTCATTGTCCCTTGGCCATCAATAGTTTCTTGGAGACTAACTAGATTTGGCCCATTTTCTCTAGTGTAAAAGGCTTGAGATGTATAGAAGGAAGTAAAGTAATGAAAGTTTGCTATTACTTTTATATTTGAGATCATGCTTTTTCATTCTAAGGAAGTGTGCACTGGCATACAAGATCAATTATTTCTTATGTATTCTCAGAAGATCTATATTCTCTGCAGCAGATGGGAGTACCAAGCTGATTTAGTTAACCAGGGGATTGTAGCTAAATGATAATATGTGATATTTAAGTGGAATATAATTGAATGTATATCTTAGCATAAGATTTGATAAGCTACATCAGCTATCTATAGCTACATAATAGCGGCTACAACGATTTAGTCCTTTTATTCAAACAGAGGTGAAATGTCTAATTTATGCTTTTATGTAATTATTCCGTCAGTAATAGGATGTCTTTCCCCATGACAATCACCTTACATTCTCCAGCAAGAGATTTGATTACCACTGTTTGATTATGAAAAATCAAACCATAATTGTCATAAAATTAGCAACAACTTTGACTTCATGTTCAACAATAGCCACATTTTTGGAATCACAAGCTCCAGAAAGTGCTTCACTGAGCATATCAAAGTCACACATTCTAAGAAACCTACACAGTAATAGAAAATCACTTGTTCTTTCCAAGAATAACAATTTAACACTGTTCTTTAACTAAAGTTAAATTTCATTTCTGGGCAGTTTGTGGTTTTTCTAATGTAGAGAATGTACGTTAATAAGACATGGAATAATTTTAACTCTTTATTGTGTAGGTCAGGAAAAACATAAGAAGCAAACAGCATGGGATTGATGAGAGACTATCCACCTGATGGATGACAAGTGCCTTCTGTAATGCCGACAACTGCATGTCCACTTCTATTCTGTTAACTACACAAATACCTATCCTGTGGTTCAGGAGAACAGGAATGAAACTGGTGTCTATGCACATGCAGTGCTCTGGCTTGGATCTGTAACAGTGGTCTTAAATCACATGTATCTGTGGAAGGCAGACAGTCACAATGCAGGATTTAAAATCTGCGCTTTACTAGTCACACCCTGCTTCTCCTAGCAACCCTGTTTGCATTAATATCATATGTACTTTTTCCACAAATATAGGATAGAAGCTCTGGACTACCTGTCAAGTGTCAAACATTCATTCTTTTATGTTTTGTCAGGCATAATGGTGTTTCTCTCTTTCTAAAACCAGTTCCATGTTATTTTTTCATATTTCCATCTTTTCGGCTTTGGTTTATGTCTTCCCATTAAGGTCTCCCATCTTCTTGTTTCATAATCTATTATGCACATAAAATTGAAACAAAGTTCTTTCTAAATACAACTTTGATTTTTTTGTTTCCAGTGCACTGGAAACAAAACAAAACCAAACACACACTACCTGAAATTTACACATTTTCTGTACTATAAAGTTTACATTCTTGAATGTTTCTTAGTATTCTTGTCACAAGCCACACGGAAATCTATCATCCTTGAGAACAATGCACTAAAACTGCTTGCTTTCTACCATGCAGCTTCTACCTCCAAATTCTTCTCCTTACATTCTTTTTAAACAAATCTTCTTGTGTCTTGTAAACTTTGTCACCAGAACCCTGGTGCCACAGAAGGTTTATTTCTTAGTTAAGTGGGAATAGCCAGTCTTCAAGATCTGTGACATTTATTTCTTTAATAGTTTTATATGTAAGTCCTGAGGCTATGTATGTACCAGTCTAAAGCTTCTTCTTTCTACACAGAGAACAAGATTTTCAACTCTTTTTCCATTTCATTTCTTTAGTGCTTTACAGTATGTTTTGTTCATAAAAATTATAGAACAAAAATTAGTTAGGGTTAATATCCCTTTATCAGTGTGTGCATACCATGTGTGTTCTTTTGTGATTGGGTTACCTCATTCAGAATAATATTTCTATTTTCATCCATTTGCCTAAGAATTTAATGAATTCATCGTTTTTAGTAGCAGAGTAGTATTCAATCCTGTCAATGTATTACATTTTCTGTATCCATTCCTATGTTGAAGGACATCTGGGTTCTTTGCAGCTTTTAGTTATTATAAATAAGTTTGCTATGAACATAGTGGAGCATGTGTCCTTGTTATATGTTGCAGCATCTTTTGGGTATATGCTCAGCAGTGGTGTAGCTAGGTCCTCAGGTAATACTATTTCAAATTTTCTGAGGAACCATCAGACTGATTTCAAGAGTAATTGTAGCAGATTACAATCCCACCAACAATGGAGCAGTGTTCCTCTTTCTCCACATCCTCGCCACCATCTGCTATCCCCGGAGTTTTTGATCTTAACCATTCTGACTGGTGTGAGGTGGAATCTCAGGGTTGTTTTGATTTGCATTTTTCTGATGACTGATGATATTGAATATTTCTTTAGGTGCTTTTCAAACATTCAAGTTTCCTCAATTGAGAAGTCTTTGTTTAGCTCTGCACTCCATTTATTAACTGGATTATTTGATTGTCTGGACTCTAATTACTTGATTTTTTTGTATATATTGAATATTAGCCTTCTATCTGATGTAGGACTAGTAAAGACTATTTTTCCAATCTTATGGTTCTAGTTTTGTCCTATTGACAGTATCCTTTGCTTTACAGAAGCTTCGTAATTTTATGAGGACGAATTTCTCAATTCTTGATCTTAGAGCATAAGCCATTGGTGTTTTATTCAGGAACTTTTCCCCTATGCCTAGGTATTCGAGGGTCTTCCCCACCTTCTCTTCTATTAGTTTCAGTGTATCTGGTTTTATGTGAAGGTCCTTGATTCACTTGGACTTGAGTTTTGTTCGAGGAGATAAGAATTGATCAATTTGCATTCTTCTACATGCTCACCTCCAGTTGAACCACACCATTTGCTGAAGATGCTCTCCTTTTTCCACTGGATGGTTTTAGCTCCTTTGTGAAAAACCTAGTGACCGTAGGTATGTGGGTTCATTTCTTGGAATTCAATTCTATTCCACTTATCTTCCTGTCTGTCTCCGTACAAATATCATGCAGTTTTTTATCACTATTGCTCTATGGTATAGCTTGATGTCAGGGATGGTAATTTTCCCCGGAAGTTCTTTTTATTGTTGAGAATAGTTTTTGCTAGCCTGAGTTCTTTTGTTATTCAAAATGAATTTGCAGGTTGCTCTTTCTAATTCTATAAAGGATTGATTTGGAACTTTGATGGGGATTGCATTGTATCTGTAGATTGTGTTCCACAATATGACCATTTTTACTATATTAATCCCGCCAATCCATGAGCATGGGAGATCTTTCCATCTTCTGAGCTCTTCTTCCATTTCTTTTTTCAGGGACTTGAAGTTCTTGTTATACAGATCTGTCTCATGCTTGGTTAGATTCACACCAAGATATACTATATTATTTGTGACTATTGCAAAGGGTATCATTTCCCTAATTTCTTTCTCAGCTTGTTTATCCTTTGAGTAGAGGAAGGCTACTAATTTGTTTGGGTTAATTTTATATAGAGACAGTTTGCTAAAGTTTTTATTATTAGGTTTAGGTGAAACATTTGGGGTCATTTAAGTATACTATCGTATCATTTGCAAATAGTGATATTTTGACTTGTATATTATCCCAAAAGCTCCAAATATTCAAGTTACAACTTTCTGACTACATGAAGCTCAAGAAAAAAAGGCCAGAGTAGGGGTGTTTCGGTCCTTCTTAGAAGGAGTAACAAAATACTCATGGGAGGAAGTATGGAGACAAAGTGTGGGGCAGAAGAAGGTGCCATCTGGAGACTGTCTCATCTGAGGATCCATCTCATGTTCAGTCACCAAAAGCAAACACTGTTGTGGATGCCAGGAAGTGCATTCGGACAGGAAACTGATATAGCTGTCTCCTGAGAGATTTTGCCAGAGCCTGACATATACAGAGGCAGATGCTTGCAGTCAAGTACTGCACTGATCACTGGTTCCCCAATGGCTTGTTAGAGAGAGGACCGAAGGAGCTGAAAAAATTTGCAGCCTCATGGGGTGAGTGACAATGCTCACCAACCAGAGCTCCCAGGCTCTAAATAACCAGCATAAAAATACACATGGAGAGACCCATGGCTTGGTGGATGGCTTCGTTGGGCATCTGTGGGAAAGGAGTCCCTTCATCCTGTGAAGGCTTCATGCCCCAGGTAGGGGGAATTTGAGGGTGGGGAGATGAAAATTGTAGGTAGGTAGGAGCACACACTCATAGAATCAGGAGAATGAAAATGGGATCAGGGGTTTCTGTGGGGGAAATGGGGAAAGGGAATAACTTCTGAAACATAAATAAATAAAATATCCAAAAAATTAGTTAGGGAAAGAAATCATTTAGTACCAAATAAATATTACCTTGCTAACCATTTTTGTATAAATTTAAGATATATTCACATGTTCAATCTAATTTGGTTTCTAAATGCCTTCACAATTTCATTGCTGTACTGTTCCTCACTGTAGAGTCTGAATAAACTACTTTAACATGTTCCCTTGTTGATTTTCATGCATATTAAAATTGAAGGATCACTTGTGCTCTTCTGAGTATTTCAAAGATACTTATTTTACAAACTAATTAAAATATTAACAGAGATTATATATCACACAAGATATCATCACTAGCCCAGCTGACATTCTAATTGACATTTTCTGCCCCTGCCCTCATTTGCACATTTGAAATGTGGAGATAATGCTGACTTATGAATGTGCAGTGCAGGTAAGGGTTTTCTAATGTTATTTTGTTAAGCTACTGAGATAAGTAAATGTTAGGGAAATCCAAAATTTTACAATATGCCTTAGGAAATAAAAAATATTTCATTTCATTGTGTGACTTAAAATAGTGTATGTGTGATGTCTATCTCAGTCTTTATAGAGTTTTTGTCATATTTTATAGATTTTAATCATGTTGATAACTTACAACAAATGAATAAATTTTTTACTGCTCTACAACATTGCTGGATACTCTCAATGCCAACACGTTGAGATACTTCACAATTTTACATCCTCTGCTTATACCTAAATCTGATAAAGAGAAGACATATTGTATTCCTAAGTACATAGCAGGAACACGAGGTCCTTTCAGGTAAGTTGAGACCACTGGGCATGTGCTCTCATAGATTTGTTACTTTGCTTAGTAACCCCATGAGCCCACCTAATCGTAGCGAGCTTGTACCCCACAGATGATGAACGATTCCATTCTTTACTTACCCTTAATAATTCAAATGTGTCCCCTTACTATAATAATTATAAAAAATATGTAGCTAATTCTATTCAGGAAATGCATGTTGGATCTGGATATGAGAATGTTTTATAATATGTATTTAATAACTAACTAGTTCATGCAAATAATGGCAAGTTATTTTCTCCTTTTGATTTGACAAATACAGTGCTTTTTTCTAGACTGTGAGAATGATCCTTAAAGGACAAAAATTTAAACAGTACAGGCTTTTTTATACAGTTGACACTGAATTGCTCCTGACCTTTTTCCAGCTTCCCCTGAAGTTATGACATTATACTTTTTTGATCATGATGGGCAGATGATGTAGAGGTATGTTTGGCTTCTCTGGTTATCAGAAAAACTATGTGAATGAGATTGGGGTGCAAAGTAGCTCTTCCTTTCTTGACTGAATTTTTAGCTTTAGAAATTTTATTTTAACTTCCTTTTTCTTCTTTACCTTTGATATATATATATATATATATATATATATACACATATATATGAAAGGGAGTATATTCATATTATATATTTCAGTGTATTTAGTAAAAAAAAGTCAATTCTGATCAGTCACTAGTCTAATGTAGAGCATTTACTCAACTCATTTATTTTAGAAATGAAGTCATAAGTCTTAGTTTTCATCAAATGGAATGTTTTACTAGTTCACTCAAACATTCTCTGAAAAGATGTTACTGACTTCATATGACATCCATTCAGCAAGAAAAATAATACTTTTATTAAAAGAAACATTTTTTGAAAGTCAGATGTGTTACAAACTGGCATTCTGATTATATATGAATTGTGATTGAAAAATTTGATATTCTTTCATTTTTTCCTACTAACAGTTTTATACAGAAGTGGAATAACTCCTGTTTGTTTTGATTTGCAATGTGGCTTATGTAAATATTGAAGAGTAACAGCATCTTGAAAGACAGGATGGAGATGAACATACAGCTTCTCAAACTCTGGAGCACCAAATACGAGAGAAGCAGTGGAGAGTAGCTGGGAAAACATTGCCTGCCTCAAAAGGCTTATTGAAGCAACTACAGAATAGCAAAAGGAGAATGCTATTTTTATCCCATGAAGTAGGACAAGTTGCTGACATCATTACTAATATGCTATGCTATCTATCTATCATCTGTTTTTTATATGATATATACCATCTACTTTTTTTAGTCATAGAATTTATGAAGTCACCTGACATAGAACAGAAAGAGAAAATTGGTTCTCTCCACACTGCCCAGATCTCTCAGAGTGAAGGTAGAAACAAAAATTCAATGAAGAGTCTGTTTTCATGTGCTGTTAAAACAAACAGAAAAACCATGAGATTCTTGAAATCAAGAATTCCTCCAACTTCTCTGTAGGCTTAAAATTATCAAAACTTATTTTACTAAGGTTTCTCAGATGTTTCAACCCTGCTCCTAGCCTGCCTTCTAAAGGTAGAGGAGAAAACATGGCAAATAGGATACAGGATGGGAACTTGATTATCAATAGTTCTTTAGGGCTATTCAAATTTTTTTATGAGGACACCAGCACTCCACTTCAGTAGTGCCAGGATACCAACTATGCAGTTCAAAGTGTCACCAAATACAAATCAGAAACAACTACATGATCCAGAAACATACTCCAAGCCTTTGCTGAATTAGCACCAGTCAGAGGGAGGAAGCAGAACAGTCAGAATGTCAGGAGTTCTCTTCTGAGCCTCACTAAATGAATTGAAGATCAGCAAAGACGTGAGATCAACAAAGAGTTGCACAGCTAGTTATGTAAGTGCTCTATCACTGCTCATTGAATCCTACTTATATTCTTTCCAAACATCATGTATTCCCTCTTGAGTCTTGCCCCAGCAAAACATCATATCACAGGACACAACCAAAAACTTTCACTTCAGTTTTACAATGCTATGCTACTTTGAAATCAGAAACCAAGGGACTCAAAGACGCCCTAGCCTGAGGAATGCTTTTAGTCACATACACCAAGAATCACAGTGGCTAGTTAAACTATTTTTACTGCTCTTTCCTAATACAGAACCTGAGCCACACTCACCCTGACATAACAGGAGGTCCAAACTGGGTTACAAACCTGTGAGGTGAATTCAAATTTCTCATTTTTCTATCTTTTCCACTCTATCTCTAATTCATCATGACATTGAGCAGTTATGGACCCTGGTGTATCTTTATATTATTAGGATTGTAGGTCCAGACACCAAGTTCAGGACCTTTAAATATAAAACATGATCTTACAACCATCATGCTTATAAAGTTCAAAACTAAATCTCAACTAGCTTTAAATCACAGTGGCATTAATACCATTGTGTCATTATATTTTCATGCTTCTGATAAATGTGTTCTTTTAATAATACTCATTGTATTCTGGCAAGGTTCTCAGATCATAAAAGTAATGCAGGTTATATAAAATTTGAAAAATTCATTCTTAGTCTTTTGCCAGTATTGAAATATATCCCTTTAAAATCCTTTGAAGATATTATTGCAGTGATTAATCTTTGATTGCTAAGTTAAATTATTATAATATCACCAGGGAAACAGATCTTTGGGTTTGTCTGTGAGAGATTATCTTGACTAGGTTATCTGAGATGGAAGAACCTGTCCACAGTGTAGGTACTAACATTGCATGGGATTGGTGGTTCCTCAACTAAAGGAAAATGAGAAAATAATTTGAGCACAATCATTCAGTGTTTCATGCTTTCAGACTGTGGGTGCCATGCTGTGGATGCTGTGTGACCAGCTGGCTCTGACTCCTGTTATCCTGCCCTTCCTGACATGACACTCTATACTTCCTACAACTGTCAATCAAGATATTACCTTCCTTCATTAAATGATTTTTATCAGGTACTATGTTGAAGCAATGAGACAACTACCTGATGCAAGTACATAAAGAAGAGTTCATATATTTTGTTTTAAAAATATTTTTAATTTTATATGCATTTTTTTTGCATGCATGCATGCATGCATGCATGCATGTGAGAGAGTGTCAGATCTTGGAGTTACAGACAGGTGTAAACTGTCATGTGGTTTCTGACAATGAATTCTGGTTCTTCTAGAAAAGAATCAATTCAGTGTTCTTAACTCCAGAGCTATCCCTCCAATCCCTTCACCTCTTTGATGAGAAGATTTATTCATTGATATATGTAGGTGTTTTGTCAACATGTACAGTTGCACATGAGTAGAATGTCCTGGATCCCACAGAACTACAGTTTCAGGCAGTAGGGAGCTACCACATCAGTGCTGGGGACTCAACTCAGTACCTCTGCAAGAACAGCCATTGTTCTTAAGCCTTAAGCCTTTACATATTTTAATTAATTTATATTAATTGTGTATAACAATAAGGTTCAGAGTGATATTTCTTTTCCTTATATTTGTGTCAAAATGTAATTAAAATTGAATTATGTTTTCACTTTCCTCTTTTCCATTTTATCTCTCATGTAGCCACACAACACAAATTCACATACCTTTTTTTCAATTTTTATTCTTACTTATGCGTGTAAAATAAAAATAGGTAATTATCTCCTTCTGAATCAATTCAGTGTGGCCTGTGTGCTTATGTTTTAGAGGTGACCACTCTGTATTACTGTTTTCTTTCTTACTTCCTTATCAGTTTTCTGTTACCTATAGCTCTTTATCTAGGGTTTGGTCCTCATGGGATTCTCCCATCTATATTGAGATGTCAACCTGTCTTGGAATCGTTTCAGTCTTATTTAGACTGCCACATTGTTAACATTTCATGGGAATAGCTTCCCTGTCATACCTAGAAGGCACAATCTCAGAGCAGATTTTCTGATGTTCCTTCTCTTACAGCCCTCTCACATCTTCCATGGATGCTTCTAAAGACTTGGGTATCAGAGCTATGTTGTAGATGTGTCAATATAAACTAAGCATCCTATTCCCCATTTTCACAAATTGTAGCTTCATGTAATTGTCTCCTAATGCTGAAAAAAGAAGCTTTTTGGATGAGGAATAAGAGCTACATTTTTCTTTGTGTATAAAGGCAGGTATTTAGAACATATTTAGAAAATGTATGGTTTTAAAAATTCACTGAAATTTCTCTACATTCATCAACCCACTGGTCATGTATAGTTGACTACATTTACAAACCAGGCATGATTTTATTCTTGTCAAACAGGACCTTGATCCGATTCAACAGCTATTGTTTACACCCAAGAGGTAAGTATCATTAATTCACCTTTAGAGATTTATTGCTATACAAATACTATCGTGGTTTGTAGGCATCATAACATAGAAAATCTCAATTTTTTTTTGGCTTAGCATCTTGAGTATCTCCTTGTGGTATTATAAAAGCTAATTCTTAGAGAAGAGGCTTTCTGTTCAGTTCCAGCTCAAATTCTTGGAGTCAATATACAAAGTGCAAATGTGTCTTGAATAACAGGGACTTACCTACATAGAATGAAATTTCCACTTACATATCCAACATGCAAAGATCTGATCTAACTTCTCTTTCTTGTCCTTTTCAAATTTTTCATCATTATTATTAAATTAGTGTAATAGTTCGGGAAAGAAATGCGCAGTTTCTCATAGAAAACAAAAATTGATCTGTCAGATTGTTGAGATTTTCTACACTTAAGCATAAATCCAAAAGGAAAAATGAAATTACTATACTAAAACATGAGCTGTTCACTTTGTTTATATGAGCACTAATATGTACAACAAAATATTATTCCATCATAAAAATGAAAATCTGTCATTTGGATGGATGCTATATTGAAATGGAGGACATTATATTACCTGAAATAAGCCAGACATAAAAAGACAAGTTCAATGGAGTTCTTCCTACAACTAGTTTCTCTCTCTCTCTCTCTCTCTCTCTCTTTCTTCCATCCCCAAATATATTCTTATCTCTACTTCCCTCATACCATTTTTGTTTAGGAAAATATCCCCATAAATATAACACAAACAAAAATATCTGAAAATCAGAGACTCAGGACTTTTAAAGCAAGTTACAATATATAACAGAACACCACTTGAATAGGACATGGAAAAGTTGTAATCAGACACCTTCCAGCTGGGATTTGAAACTAGAGACCAGGAGAAAAAAATTTAAATAGCTATTTCTTTTCAATTAATCTCATACTCTTTGCAAATTAACTTCTTTTTAAAAAAATATTAATTGTCTTTTAAGCATCAGTTCTACCTCCCTGATGCTTGCTTGACATTCCTAGGGTACTGCATTCCTAGGGTATTGTACTTGCCCTGAGTGCAAAGGTTGTGCCCAGCTTAGGCTTCTAGGTGCCCGAGCATCACAGGGTACCTTCTCTTTGGCTTCTTGCAGGACTGTCAGCACAAGCAGTGGGGGCAACAACAGGACTGAATCTGCCTTAGAGCAGTCAGGACTCACTGCCCTCCTCATCTTGCTGCTGTGAATAGAACTGTGTCTAGTCTGGCTGCCATAATGGGAATGAAGTCCTCTTGCATGGATGAAACAGAAAAAGAAACAAATAAGACAAGGTTCTGCCTCTAGACACAGTCTGAGAATGAGATTTCAATTCTATCCCCTTCCCAAAGTTTCCTTTAAAGCCCATTCATTTCCCTGCTAATTAAATGGTTTGATAGTTCTTCTACTTTATCAATGGGCTTCATTCAAACCCTTCAAATAATTTTGGGGTGTGTTTGTACTCCCTTTTCTGTATGCCCATCACTTTGACCACATATGTAAACAATTGTGAAGATCTCACTCTATTTTTAAGCTAACACATTAACCTTGCAGAGTTTATTGGTTGAGGAAAAGATGAGGATATTTTTAATAAATGAATTTATTTCAGCCATAGGGATAAATGATCATCTTTTGTTCACCAGGTTTCTCTGACCCTTTATCCTATCATGTAACTTGAAGTGCACTTTTTGGTCCTTCAACAATTATGGATAACATGGTTAAAACAACAAAACAAAACATAAGCCTACTCTGTTGTGTTAGATAATGTATCTATACTGGAGTGAGAATGATTTCTCTTAATTCTATAGTTTTCTTCTCTATAAACATTTTTGAAAAAAATCTTCAGAACTAAGAGAAACAAGTGCTTGGTTATCACAGGAACACTTAAATGACAAGAAATCCCACCCTGTTTTGCTCCTGGAAATAACAACAAGGAACTAATGACTGTAAGGTGAAAAAAATTACCTCTCCAAGGAATGAGCCCCATTATTTTATTACATCTCTGATGTAGTATGGTGAGCCTTAAAATCATGCACATGCCACTGATGAAACATACTCCATTTGTTTTATATGTACATACACATTTATATATTTATGTAATAATAATAAAGGAAAAAAGGTATCAACTTGAGAGTAGGGAGAGTGGGAGGGATTCAAAGAAGGATACCTGAGAGGGCTAGAGGGAAGAAATAAAGGGGAAAAACTGATGTAGTGACATATGTTTTTAATTAAACACCTATTAAAAAACAACTAAAATTTGTCTGAACAACTTTGTAAAATTTTCTCAAATAACAAAGTGAATTCCCAATCAGCAAAATAAAACAAACATTAAATGTCATGTGAGGGGGGATTACACATAAAGATCTCCACTTGGAGTCCTGATGGTTTTCCAGTCTGCTGAAGAGAGTGGGCCTGTAAAATAGGGGAAGGATAGAATGGATCTTTAAAACTTCATACAAGTAGAAACGCCTCCTCTCCCTCTCTGTCTCTCTGTCTCTCTGTCTCTCTGTCTCTCTGTCTCTCTGTCTCTCTGTCTCTCTCTCTCTCTCTCTCTCTTTCTCTGTGTGTGTGTGTGTGTGTATGAATGTTTAGTTTCTGCATGTTGATTTAGTTACCATCATTCAAATAAATAGATGTCAAAACAGTAATCGTTAAAAACTTCAAAGGTTAGATGTGGCAGAAGAAATGCTTATAAAATGGCTTAGAAAATTCTCAAGCAAACAATACAACATTAGATGATTAAAAATACAAGACACAAAAATCTGTAGTTTGATACAGAGACGTAGCAAAATTCCCCACTGTCAACTAAAGTCAGGAGTACCAAATAAGTGGACAGTATTGCTCTGGAAAAAGTTTAAAGACTTTAGATACTAAATAATTATTTTAAAATAAGTGTCTTACATATGACAAAAATTTCAAGCTCCAAAGCATCAGCAAAGTAAGAAGATAGTAAATGAAAAAGAGGATGCTGGGTGCACTGCTATAGAGGTATGACTTCCACTTACCCTGGATTAACCCTGATATGACTGTCTCCTGAGATGCTCTGCCAGAGCCTGACATATACAGAGGCAGATGTTGGAAGCATTTCGCTAGTTATAGATAAATTTATCCCTATTATGGAGACTGTGAACTAAATTGAATGACCACAAATTATAGTGCTTACCAGCTACTGAATACAACAGAATTAGAAAAAAAAATGTGGTGTGTGAAACTAAGAATTAGTTTGTATTTTCCTTAGTATAAACATTTGATTCAACTCTGTCTTCAATAACTTACTGGTCTTATCACAGGGTCCCACATGGAGTAGTTGGAGAAAGAAGTGAAGGAGCTGAGGGGTTTTGCAGCCCCATGGAGTGAAGCAACAGTGTCAACTGACTGTACCTCTTGGAGCTCCTGGAGTTCCCGGGGACTGAACCACCAACAAAAGAGTACACATGGAGGGACCCATGGCTCTGGCCCTGTATGTGGCAGTGGATGGCCTTGTGGGACATCAGGTCCTGTGGATATTCGATGCTCTAGTGTAGAGGAATGCTGGGAGGGAAGGTAGGAGTGTGTGTGTGGAGGAGTACACTCATAGAGGCAGGGGAGGGTGATGGGATAGGGGGGTTTCCAGAGGGGAGATTTGGAAAGGGGATTACATTTGAAATGTAAATAAAGGAAATATCCAATAAAGAAAAAAATAAGAAAAAAAGTTCTGTTATTATTGTGTATAATTTAAAAACAATATTAAAATTTTCGCTAGTTATAGATAAATTTATCCCTATTATGGAGACTGTGAACTAAATTGAATGACCACAAATTATAGTGCTTACCAGCTACTGAATACAACAGAATTAGAAAAAAAAATGTGGTGTGTGAAACTAAGAATTAGTTTGTATTTTCCTTAGTATAAACATTTGATTCAACTCTGTCTTCAATAACTTACTGAAGAAGAGAATAGTGTATATAAATCCACAGCTAAATATAATTAGTATGTATATAAAATTGTAATTTATGTAAATATTAAAGTATCCTAAACATACATATATAATTGAAATTTTATGTTTTGGCATATACTAGTCAAAATAAATACTCTATAAATTTAGTAAAATCTGAGTGTTTATAAATTAGTTTTTAAAATTACAAACAGAGGGCTCAAGCAGGGAAATATGTTCAAATTATTATTGTAAGAAATTGTGCACAAGGAGTTATTCTGTGACACTAAGCCTAAGGGCTTGACTATATCAGTAAACAATGAAGCGAAGGGTTGTGGTTCATGAAAAATGACATAAACACGGCCAATTATATTAGGAACTCCAGAACCAGACAGAACTACATATAGGAATTGAGGGCATGTTTAGAGTGGTGTGAAAAACACAACCCATATGTGCTGATGGACAGCAGAATAGTGATTTGAAAGTAAAACAGGCTCATATACCACATTGCTTCAAAAGTATTTCTAAATCAACAGTTTATTCTTTTTCTTGTTATTGATTTTATTCTCATTCACTATCCTTACTCAATGCCCTCCACTGAAGCTGGCCTCCTTTCTTCCCCTTATCTTCCAACTTCTTATTGCATATATTCCATTCATTTATTTTTCATCTTTCTTTTTCTATTTTCTTCTTTCCTCATGATCCTCTTTTTTTTTTGTTTCATCACACGTGTAAGCATACACAAAAACATACAGGCTTGAATACACACACAGATGTACATGCATATACACACATGCAGTCACATATATTTTAGATCTGGGTGTTTATATAAACGAACACATACAACATTTATAATTCTTAATTTAACATAATGATTGTTAATTCCCTACACTTACTGCCAAAATCTTTAATTATATTTTTCTTTGTAGTGGAATAAAATTTCATTGTGAATATGCACCATATTTTCTTTAGCCATTCATCATTCAATGAACATCTAGGTTGGATTTCTTTTGCTATCTGTCACTTTCTCTCTCTCTCTCTCTCTCTCTCTCTCTCTCTCTCTCTCTCTCTCTCTATATATATATATATATATATATATATATATATAATTTGTCAATAAAAAAGGAAGGGAGCCAATTTCTGGACAGAAGGCACAGGTGGGACTTGAGTGTCCCAAGAGGGAAGGATAGAAGGGGCTTTTCTGCTATGCTTTGGATCAAATGGGACACAGCCACCATATAAGGCCTCAGGGAAAGCTAGGGTCTGTGGCCCCCAATATGACCAGGTTGCCAAAGATGTTTTTCAGTGACTAGCTGATGAAAGCAACTAAGATTATGGCAGAGATGAAGATAATAAATTGATAAGGGCATGCATTTTCAGGTAGGAGGTATTTGTGCTAAGTTATTGTGCCTAACAAGCAAGTTATAAAGTAATAAAGCTGTTAGGGTGTCTTTTGTCCAAGGATTCAAGGGTCTAGAGTGGGCTAGTTGCTTGGTCACCCCCTGGAGCTCAAAGGCATGTAGAAAAGAAATCCAGGCTTGCAGATGGCAGCTGCTGATCCCAAAGCTGAGCTAGGTGGAACAAGTGGGAGCCGGGAGGGGCTGGTAGCACAACAGCTCCTGGACAAGTCTGTAGCTTGTTTTTAAAACTTCATGCAACATATTTGCTACAATGGTTCTATAATATTATTAAGATCTAGTATTTTAATATCTATAGAAGTATTCTTTCTGCTTAGCAAAGATTTGGATATATGTGGCATTTTTTTATTTCTACATGAATGTTTAAATTATTTTATTCTAGTTTAGTGACAGGTTTCATTGAGAGTTTTTATTCCTATTTCACTCACAATGAAACTCTTGGTAAAAGCTAGTTTTACTAAATGAGTTCTGCCTATCCAAAGCAAGAGGGACCTTTTTTATTGTTTGCTCTATTCTTTAAATTATTTTTTCAGTAGATTAAAGTTTTATTTAACACTTATTTTGCTTTCTTGATTATGCTTATCTATAGATATGTTTTGAGAGTATCATAAGTGAGATTTCTTTGTAAGTAAGTTTATTAGTAGTACAGAGAAATACTATTGACTCTATAAGCTGATTTTGTATCCTGTTATTTTGTTTAAAATGATTGTCAGATCTAATATATTTTTTGTAGTATTTATGTCCCTTTAAGCACAGGATCATGTCATGTAAATTTGTGGGTCCCTTGTTCTGGAGGGTGTCTCACGATCTCCCCACTGGGGACAGCGTTAGAGCAGGGAGGGCTTGCTGTTGTCTCCGCGCTGCCTCTGACTTGTGTCTCCACTGTCTGTAGGTCTCCGGCCAACCTGATGCAGGAGGTCGAGGCCAAAGGACACAGAGTGCGAGTAGGAGGGGAGATTGCCCGCCCCCCACTGCTGCCTCTGCCTGCTCACCATCTCTCCCACGTGCTGCACCTGTCTCTCCACACTGAGCAGGTCCAGGCCCTGGCTGAGCCAATAAGGAGCAGGCTAGCTGGCAGGAGGCAGCTTGGTGTCCCAGGCTCTCCCCAAGTGTTACAGCTCTTGTGACAAAAACTCTGGGACACCAGGATGACTCTTGAGCACGCGCCTTTACTTCCCCTAAATAGAGCCCTTAAATACAGTTTTGGGGTGGGTTAGGGTCTGACAGCAGATAATGTCTATTGGCTTGACCTGAGAGCTTGGAGATACCTCAATTGCATGTGGGAGAGCCTGAGGGACTGTTCCTTGTGACTGATGGTCACAGACCTCTCTGTGGGAGGGGTTGTTGGAGGACTGAAGCTAAGTGAAAAGAACCAGGGCCTGGGAGCAGAGCTGAACTTTTGCTGTCTGATAAAGGTTCTGGGTTTCGAAACTCATGCTCAACCAAACACCCAGCTGCTTCTCACAGCCCACTGCTCTACATAAATTAGGAATAACTATCTTACCTTTCTAATTTCATCCTTTTAATTCTCTTCTTTTAGTTTATTCCTCTAGCTAAACCTTCAAGCATTAAATTGGATAAGAATTGAGAGAAGTGGTTATTACTATCTAGATTTTATTTAAAAAAGTTCGCATCTTTGCCATGTTTTGGAAACATTGAATACAGTTTGCTATCCATAATCTTTTTAACCCTGAAATCTGATTCTACTTCTAGATTTTTTGGAATTTTATTAGGAAGAGATGTTGACATTTGTCAGAAGCCTTTTCTATATCACTTATACCCATGATATGATTTATTTTCTTAACTATGTTCGTATACTGCATTATGTTTGCTGATTTGTTTATATTGAATTCATCTTGGATCCCTGAGATGAAATCCATTTGGTCTTGGCACACATTCTTTTATCAACATTATTATTCTTTAATCATATTTTTTTACAGTCCAGTTGTTTTCCCACTCCCGTTCATCCCTCTGACAGTTCCTCATCCCATTCCTTCTACCCTGTCTTCAAGAGGATGTCCCCACCCCACCCAAACACTCCTACAACACACACGGCCACCCCATTCCGTGGGGCCTCAAGCCTCTTAAGGGTTAGGTGTATCTTTTCTCACTGAGCCACATAGTCTTCTTAGTGTGTTCTTCAATTTAGTACGTGTGAATTTCATTGGAGATTTTGGTGGTTTTGTTCATTAATGTAATTCTCTATTTTATTTTATGTTTTTGTTGTATGTGTGTTTGTGTGTGTCCTAATCTTCTTTAGGCACTTAAAGAAATTTATGTGACAGGACTTGGAGAAGAGGCCAAGTGTAAATACCTCTATTTTCATCTTTAGCAACAGGAGATTTGAAAGGGAATAGCAAGTTGAAAGTTTAGAAACAAAGATGAAGTACTCAAAATTCCATTCATATAGATACACTCCTCAAATCTAGTGCACTCTGAAGTTAAGTGTTCTTAAATATTTATTTCAAATAGCTGCTGTTTTAAAATTGGGCTAACTGTAAAGATATTCTGATACTAACCTTAAAAGCTATAACGTCCATTTAATTCATATTCCAAAAGCTAACATGTGTATGCCTTTAGGTTTCTGAGTCTAACAGTTCCCATCAATCCTTCATTTTCTAATTGAGTACATTCTATTGGAGTCAGTACATTCCATTGGAGTCAAGCTTTTCTAAGTTGTTTGTTATTTTGTGCTAAGCAAAGAGAGCTGTCAGTAAAAGCCGGATATTTATATTAAATAACTAAACATAATTTCTAATTCTGCTCTTTTCCCATCAATTTTAGTGAGTTTTGAAAGTCAGGCTCAGGATATAGAAATAAACTGTAGTACATACTTAGATAATTGGTGATTTTCATAGAAATCAAAGTATCATTGAAAATCATTCTGAAAGTATGAATTTTTACATTTGGTCCATAATAGGATATTTTGGAATGATTTAGAATCACTGATAGTTTATTTCAGGGCAGAGACAAAACAACTGAGCTTAAAATTATTGTCTTTAGGACAGTTTTTGAAAATAGAGTAAAAGGCTTTTATTTTTCTATAACTTGAAATTATTATATAGCCTAATGCTTTTTTGAAAACACTTAAAAATTGCCATTTTTCCCATTAAATGTGTCAAAAATGCATTTTAATTATATCAAGATGCTCGCTTTTTATGCAATTTTATGGCTTTTTTAAAAAATAAATACTGCTCCAGATCAACTAAATTAAAATTTTTGTATAATAACATTCTGTACATAAGCAAAACAGTAAGCTTGTTAAAGAAATTTTTCATGCTTGGAATGTGGATAATTTTTTTTGTCAAGTATCTTTTAGGCAGGATGACCCTTAGCCCTTCTTCTGTACAAGAGGTTGCACAAAGCACTCTCAGAGTGTAGTGTAGAAAGGGAAGCTCATACTGAGTAAGTGTGTGCTTTATAATACATTTTTGGTTTTACTTTCAAAACACACATGCTTTGAAATGTTTTGAAAATATTTTTTTAGATTTATTTATTTAATTTGTGAATATGAGAGCTTTTCTTGTACTGTGTCTGTACACCACGTGTGTGCACAGCCTGAGTTAGGCAGAAGGGAACACTGATTTCCTGGGGCTGAAGCAATAGAGTTGTGAGCTTCCATGAGTATACCAGAAACTGAGCCCAATTTATTTGTAAGAACAATAATACTCATGTGTTCCATAGCCCATCACCTGGAGATGTTAGTGTAATTGCACTCAAAAGAAAACAAAATAAACAGAAGAAATTAAATGTGGAGTACTGTCTTCAATTCTAGTTTACCATTTGGGGCTCAGATTTGTTAATTATAAAATTTATTTTCTCTGTCAAGGCTCTATAGTCAAGTGAGCATTGGCCTTAGCTTTGTTAAATATTACGATAATGAAAGAAATTAGGAGCAAAAAGTTTTACATGATACTTTGGAATATGATATTTCAATTGTTTACAATATAGTCATCATTACAGTCTGTGTTTCAATTGTTTACAATATAGTCATCATTACCATCTGTGTTCCAAATATGTTATTAGGAAAGTGAAAATAAGTGGGATACATTTGGTTACATGATCTGGCAAAATCCTCATAAATGCCTTTCAACTCTCTTCTCAGGGACTCATCCTCAAGTTCATCCAACCTTTGCAAGGAATCACTGTGAAAAAAAAGAAAGCAGATGCCAGAACAAACCAAATCCAATGAAAAGTCAAGAATTAGCTTAAAGGCTCTTGGCTCTTCTATTAGGTTTTGCAAACCCTACTGTTCCAGCCTGTTTACTTGAATTTATGCAATTAGAGAAATAATTTAAAAGGGCAAAACAATTAAATATCTACTTAAAAGCAACAACAAAGAATACAGCTAAGGATAGAAAAAGAAAGGTATTATAAGAGAGTAAATTTCCAAGGAAGAAAGAGGCTGCACATATCTGCATCAATAGCCCAGCTTCACTGATGGTTGAGCACAAACTCGTTCTTAAAGTTCAGTTACTTCCTGAACTGCTCAAAATCAATCTCTTCAACTACAAAATGAGAAAGGTGATAAATAGTAGTTCTGAGTTTTAAATAACTTAGGTTATAAAGACATTAACATTAGATGCTGGCAAAAAAAAAGTCTCTGAATAAAATATTGATTTACTTTCTAAACTCTAGATTACACCTAGTGTCTAATATAAATCTGATTATTCAGGCAGCATTTCAGACATTGATCAACTTCCACTGCACAAAAACATTGGCAAAAACTCTGCAAAAACATGTGTCAACGAGGATGCACACTTCAAGAGAAGACAGCATTTGGCCTGTGCCATATCCCTAGACAGTGAGCAACAGCAAGTACATTGAAAGATATTGTAGAACATAAAAGAATTCACCTATGTTGTGGAACATACAAAAAAAATCACCTATGTGAAGGACTCCTGCCAACTTGAATTTGGCATGGATCTGTGCTGGAACAAGAAAATTTTCAGAGACAAATTAAGCACATGCTTAGATTTAGCACTAAGAACTCTGCCAAGAAGGGGGCTAACCAAATCCATAGGGATGATGAAGATGAGTGCTTTAGGGATTATGTGCCTTTTAGAGAAAGGACACTTCATCTGTACCCTAAAGACACTTAGGCCAGATTTTGTTCTTGACTGTAGTAAGAAGCAATGCATTCCACTCCATCGCAGGCCTGGCAGCACCCCATCTTCCCTTCTCTGTCTCTCTATCACTCACCCATTCTTTTTGTTTCTTCCACTCTCCTTTACTCTTGTACCCCTTCCTACCCTCATCTTTCCTTCACACTTTCATTCTTCTTGTGTTTCCTTTCTTTTCATTTCTAGGCTTTATCTATTATCCACCTTTAAATAGAACATTAGATGGAAAACTGCTTGAGAGTCATTTATAGCTGATTTTATTGAACCAGATATAGCTATGGTTTCTATTACTTCAATAAAATATTATGACTAAAGCAACTTAGGGAGAAAAGGGAGTATTTGGCTTCTGTTTTCATATAATACTTCATCATTGAAAGGGATAGGACAGGAACTAAAACAGGGCAGAAACCTGGAGGTAGAAGCTAATGCCATGGAAAACTGCTGCTTACTGGTTAGCTCAGCATTATTTTTTTTTAATAGAACTTACAACCTGGAGTGGCATCACAAAATGGGCTATACACTCCCCATAAATCACTAAGTAAGAAAATGCCTTACAGATTTGCCTATATCCTGACCTTATGGAAAAATAGATATTTGTTTCTTTTAAAGTTTCAGAATCTTGAAAGATTAATGCAAAGGTTTAGGGTGCCTTACCTCTATCTTTGAATATAGTCTACATATTTCTAAGGTCTTTTGTTGTGTAGCTTACTGGGGAGATATGAATAAATTAATTGCCCCAGGTAGGTTGTTTTAGTTAAGTATTTCATTTCTGCCAGGAGATGCCAAGACCACCGCCAAGTTTTTGGAAAACATTTAGTTGGGGCTGGCTAACAGTTTCAGAATTTCAGTTAGTTCATATTATTATGGAGGGAAGAATGGCAACATCCAGGCAGACATGATTCTAGAAGGGCTGAGAGTTCTACATTTTGATTCAAGGACATCTAAAGGCAACCAGGAGGAGGCCCTCTCTTTTGCAATGGACAGAGTTTGAAATAGGACCTTAAAGCCTACTCCAGCAGTGACTCACTTTCTCCAATAAGGCCCCACCTACTCGAACAAAGCCACACATCTTAATAGTGCCATTTCCCTTGGGCAAAAACTATTCAAACTGCCAAAGTTCACCACAGTTACCAGTAAAAAATCAACAAGTCTAGCATTGTGAACCAGTTTGGTTATTGAAGATACTTACAGTAGTATGGGCATGAGTTTACACAAAGGAAGCTTTATTACCCGAAAGCTTACACCTCATGGAGGTTGAATCATAGACTGAACACTATATCTCTAAAGCTCTCTGCTGTAACTGCAATCTTTTCTATCTTCCTATTTGTTCCACAAATAACAATTCTGAAACTTAATTATTTATGAATAAATGCCTAGGGCATAAATTTTGGTTCTCTCTCTCTCTGAATAGCTCATAATTTATGTAACCTGTTTATTCTAGTCTATGTCTGTCACATAATTGGTTACCTCTTAGTTTCATGCATACAACTTCCTCAGAGTTGGGATGAATCTCCACTCTTTAACTCTTGCCCAGAATCCCAGTCTCTCTATATACCAGAACTCTCACCTATTATTTTCGACCTCAGCTGATAGGCCATCATATTTTTATTGAAAGGTAATGCTCAAACATTATACTTAAAAGATTCATTCTATATGCAGGATAACTTAGAGTGAACTCCACAGGCTGCTCTTCTCTTCCTAGCAATAACTTTTATAACATTAGGAAAAGATGTAATGGATATTTAAAGTATCTCACCTGAGGTCTATTAGCTCAATATTAGCTAACTGAGTTTTTGAAGTATTTTTCCTCCATCCAGCTGGTAATGTTTCAACTCGGAGAAAACAGCTATCTCCTGTTCACATATAAATCCATATGTTGGGAGAATAGTGATGCTATTAACTTCATACTAGCCATCTAGGCCACCTGATTCAAGTCTGGAAGTATGACATCATCAAACTCATGACATTCTGTTGTTCTATTCTCTGAGGAAACATGACTTGAGCAAACTGAAGAAGTCATTTTTATAAATGCTTTCAATAAGTTGACAGGTGAAGGCTTCAAGTTTATTCATTTATTCATTCATTCATTTGATTATTTTATAAATAAATCTTGTAACCATCTTCCACTTCCTTAAGAGGTCTCTCTGTTAACTATCCATGCTAAAGAGCCATGTTCAAATTTATTTTAATAACTCCAGTTCTTTTTCATATTGACTAATCCTAACACTCCTTTCCAAGTGAAGGATCAGGATTCACACAAATGTATCAGGAAAAGAATCCCAAGGCTGCTATGAGTAACATGGATAGCATTGCCCTTGCCTCTGCCACTTTCTTCAACCCCATTCAATGTTTTCTGCCCTGAGGAGCTGGATACTAGCATGGTAGCTCATGACAATCTCACCCATACCATCTAGGATAAATTTTTCCAAATAAAAGGAAAATGTAATCAAATTCTAACAAAAGGAGGCAGTTTTTCTGTAGGTAAGATGTATGAAGAAATTACAGCCACTTGAAAACCAAAACCCAGCCAAATAATCCTTGTGGTATGGCTTCGAAGGAATAAGCCTCAAATCTTTCCATCTAATATGTTCTTACAAATTCTGAAGCAATCAGTTTTTCTAGAACCTTAAAATACCGATTGTATTTTCCAAGTTCATATATATTTAATTTTAAACATAGGTTTTATAGCTAAATATATATCAATCAAAGATTCTAAGATGAACATTAACCCAGAGTTTGCTTGGTTGAATAGTTACTTGTTCAGTGCTAAATCAAATTCCAACATAACAAACCCAATAGTTTTATACCTTTCCCTTAGGAGTCACAAATTCCAGGGAAGTACTTTTCTTGGTTTCATCTGGTCTAGTAGCTTGACAGCTGGCTTTCAGAACTCTAATTGTTCATCACTTAGTGCAGTCTCTTGTTAACATCATTATATATGGCTTGCTTTGTTTGATAAATTTATATTAATATAAGATTACTAGAACTTCAATATAATTTACTTGTGAAACAACTGTTCTCTATTTATTTGACAAATAAATAATTTCCTACAGAGATAATAAAGCAAATATCAAAAAGTAAAAGGCAGCATATACTCTACAATCTAAGTGCTTAAAGTGACCAATGTTGGCAAGGACTCATTTTTCTCTCATTAGTTATAGGTATTTGTTGCTGTTGTTTTTGTTGTTGTTGTTTTCTTACTTACAGTTTTCTATTACAGTTAACGTCAGTCTTTTAAAATTAAACGATGGGATTTGTTGTTTTCTGGTCAAAATTATGGATTTTATATTATTTTCTCAAATATTGTGATTAATTTGTCTATATGAATAGATTAAAAACAACTTCCAGAGACTAGAGCCAAGATGTGAAGCATCCCTTAGATAGAAATTAGTGAAATTATTCTTATCTGAAGACTTGAAGAAAGATAGGGGACAGCTGGGTGGTGGTGGCGCACGCCTTTAATCCCAGCACTTGGGAGGCAGAGGCAGGCAGATTTCTGAGCTCGAGGCCAGCCTGGTCTACACGGTGAGTTCCAGGACAGACAGGGCTACACAGAGAAACCCTGTCTCAAACAAAACAAAACAAAACAAAAACAAAAACAAACAAAAAAACAAACAAAAAACAAAAAAAACAACAACAACAAAAAAAAAGAAAGATAGGGGAATTGAATGTCAGTTTCTACAGGGCAACAAGTTTTGGTACTTAACACAGAATCAAAGGAAACACTTAAATAATCTCTGCGGTCCAATTAAAAGTTCAATTGAGAAAAATGATAATCTTCAGTAGTGAAGTTTTATAAAGACACATTTTTTGAACAAAGAAGTAATTTTAGGAAGGAATCTGAATCTTAGTCTAGAACAAAGAAATAGGCTTCAGACATGAAAATGACTTTGGGCTACGACAGGGAAGCTGACTCAGGTATTTTGTCATCCTAATAAGCACTTAGAAATAGTGATCATGGAATTTTGTTTATTGCCTTGCTTGTCCTTGGACTATTTGTGTTTATTGTGTTTCTTGTTCCTTGACTATGTGCATTTACTGTATTGCTATTCCCTCAATCTAGAACTGACCTTTATACTAGCATATAATAAAATGGTATAAAAGCAAAAAGGAGGAGGTTAAGGGTTTTCTAGGGAGTGGGAATGGGGAAAAGAGATAGCATCTGAAATATACATTAAAAAATCCAGTAAAAAAAAAAAAAGAAAAAAAAAGACACATTTTTGTCTATAGGCTTTGGCTTTGGAAAACAAAAGCTATATTATTATAGTTTAGTAACAGTGTTATTGTCATTGCTTTGAATACAGTTTTCACGTTATTGCAATTTCTAAAAAACATGGCTGCTGGTGCTAGACATGCTGTGAACAAGGTTCAGAAAGAAACCCCATACAAGTTTTTTCTATAGGATGATAATCTACCTTTGGTTTATCAATTCTACCATATTCTAGAAAGGGCTGTCTGATGTGGGACAGCTTTTCTGTTGCCACTGAAACGAAAAACCAAATTAAAAGGGTGAGGGTGGAAACACATAGACACACCACACACACACACACACACACACACACACAAAGAGAGAGAGAGAGAGAGAGAGAGAGAGAGAGAGAGAGAGAGAGAGAAACATATTCTCCTATGGAAAACTTTACACACAGGCAATATTCTTCCTGGAGTGATATCCTATATTAATTTTCACATTATTTCTAGGATTTTTAGAGGACAGCTATTACTGTGGTTAATGTGCAATGATCATAAGCACTAAAAGCAACCCAACCTCCAGCCAGGAATGTTAAACAATTTCTGCTGCAGCCCAAAGTGAATTATGAACAAGGATAACAAGAACCACGCTTTCACAACATGTGCCTCTTTTTTCTACTACTTAAACTGCCCCTCAATACAAGCTACCACAGTTATGTTCTCTAATAGGCACTTTAGGTTTTGAGGGATATTTAGGAAGCCTCATTAGGTGTTAACTGAAATGGCAATCTAATCCATAAATGGTATCGTTTTCCCACTGGCTTTTTTGCCTTTGAAGAATCTTTTTTCTTATTGGATACTTTATTTATTTACATTTCAAATGTTATCCTCTTTCCCAGTTTCCTCTCCAGAAATCTCCTATCCTATCCTATCCTCCCTCCCCCTGCTTCTATGAGGGTGCTCACCTACCTGCCTACCCATTCCCACCACCCCACCTTGGCATTTTCCTACACTGGGGCCTGGAGTCTTTCCAGGACCAAGGGTCTCTCCTCCCATTGATGTTTGACAAGGGACTCATGTGTATTCTCAGCTATATCACTCCTGGGCATATACCAAAAAAGATGCTCCAAAATATAACAAGGACACATGCTCCACTATATTCATAGCTGCCTTATTTATAATAGCAAGAAGCTGGAAAGAACCCAGATGTCCTTCAACAGAGGAATGGATTCAGAAAATGTGGTACATTAACACAATAGAATATTACTCAGCTATTAAAAACAATGACTTCATGAATTTCATAGGCAAATGGATAGAACTAGAAAATATAATCCTGAGTGAAATAACCCAATCATAAAAGAGCACACATGTTATTCACTCATTGATAAGTGCTTATTAGCCTAAAAGTTTGGAATATTCAAGATACAGTCCACCACCACATGAAGCTCAAGAAGCAGAAGAACAAAGTGTGGATGCTTCAGTCCTTCTTAGAAGGAGTAACAAAATACTCATGGGAGGAAATATGGAGACAAAGTTTGGAGCAGAGACTAAAGGAAAGGCCATCCAGAGACTGTCCCACCTGGGAATCCATTCCATATATAGACAGCAAATCCAGACACTGTTGCATATGCCAAGAAGTGCTTGCTGGAAGGAGCTTGATATAGCTGTCTCCTGAGAGGCTCTTTCAGAGCCTAGAAAATAAAAAGATAGCTGCTCACAGCCAACCATTGGACTGAGCATGGAGTCCACAATGAGAAATCAGAGAAAGGACTGAAGGAGCTGAAGGGGCTGAGAACCCATAGGAAGAACAACAATATCTACCAACCATACCTTTGAAAAATCTTATGTGTCTTTTCTGAAGTGATCAAAAGACTTGCATTCACTCATATGACTTGAGAAGCAAGGAATGAGACAATAGAGAGATACCTGAGAGTTGCACAACTCTGGACAAGTCGTTCTCTCACAAAGAAGGACATTGGAACAGAAAAGGGTGAATGTGAGGTATTAGCCAAAATAAATAGCAATTAAAAATGCACATCCAGACTATCATCATCACAATTTATAGTCACATTGACATGGGTGATAAATATTTGCATATTCATCATGCATAAAAAACACCATGTGGAATTTAATTGCTTTTGGGAGATGTTAGGAAAAGACACTTTTAAGAACCCATGTGCAACCTTTGAATGGTTGTGTCTAGTGGGAAACTACTAGGTACATATGAGGTTTGCTGGACATTCAGCTTCTCTCTGGATCTATATTCCAGATATGATTTTTTTTCTCCTGTGAATGCTAGTGATATCTGCAATGGCCCCTTACTAGGGCCTGGGTCATGTTTTGTGCCTTGAGCTGATGAGATCATGTCATCTTCTCTTTTTCAAAAATTTAACTTTCCTGTATGTTTTGTTCTAATGATAGAAAACTGACCAATGCAATATACTGACCATAATTTGTTTACACATGTTAATTATGAGACTCACATATAAGTCAACTTTATAAGAATTAACAGTTAGAGAGAGGGATGAGTATGATTCAAGGTCAAAGCTAGTCACTGATATGTGTAGAGGGAGGGCAGCACATAGCTACCTGATCTGAGAGCTAGTATGAGTATCTCAGTACATGCAGATTTGTAAGCCATATTTTCACTCCACTTGAAAACTGTTCAAAATTATTTGATATATGCAATTCACATAACATCAAATTTGGGTTGTTATATGGCTTTTCTAGTATAGAGTACATATTTGTTTTTTCTCCCTATCTACCATGTTTTTTTTTTCATGTACTATTTTTGTTTTTACTTTTTTTCAGATTTATTGATGACATCTTTCTCAATTTTCTCTTCAATTAAGAAAAGATAAGTGAGAACAAAAGAAAGTGTGGGAGGGTCATGGCAACTTTGGGCTGTGTTTCTTAAAGAAGTAAGCTGAGTGAGAGTCTTTGTACTGTATGTACTATCTGCACTATATTGTACTATATGAAGGAGGTTAATTTTCATTTTAATTCTTTTGTGTATGAGGTAATAATTAAGTTAACAATCTTTTAAGCATATCTGAGATAAATTATTTATATAAATCTACTTTTTATAATTATTTAGTGTATAATATAAAATTTATATGGACTTTTTAACAAAACAAGGTAGAATCTTCAAAGGCATCAAAACATTAACTTCTTTTGTTTAACTTTTTTATGTTCTTTAATTATATTTTTATTCATCTACATTCATATAAGAAGTAAAAGCAAACATGTTTTATTTTGACAATATTTTAAGTATGTCATAAACATACTAAGTAGAAAAGTAGACCAAAGAAAAAAACATATTCTAAGAGCAGATAAAATTTTCACATATAAGTCACAAGAAAAATAATTTTTCAAATGTAAATCATATCAAAGGGCAAACATTGAATTACTAAAGACCACAGAAAGCTGACATTTTACACTCACAAATACTTATTAATACTTGTGCAGCCTGTGATGAAAACTTTTACAATTTTTGAAAAAGTCATGATTTAACAATGCTGAATTCAAATGTTGCTATTAGGGAATAACACTGAATATTATTAAGTTATTTTTAATGTATTCATTCATTTATTCACTTTACAACATGACCCCTACCCCTTCCACTCTGCTCCAGACCAACACACAGTCTCTTTCCTTATCCTTTCTCTCCTTCTATGAGAAGTTAGGGAGGTCCCTCTAGGAGTTCCCCTCATCCTGGCACATCAACTCTCTGCAGGGCTATGTGTGTCCTCTTCCAGTGAGGAGGAGGCAAAGAGGGCAGTCCAATTAGGGGTTCAGAATCCACAGAAAGGCAACAGCTTTAGGGGCAGTCATCCTTCAGTTGTTAGGGTACATGCATGAAGACAGAGATATACATCTGCTGCATATGTGCCAGAGTCTTAGGTCTAGCTTGTGTATTCTATTTGGTCAGTGGTTAAGTCTTCAAGAGTCCCCCAGGGTCCAAGTTAATTGACTCTGCTGCTCTTCCTGTGGAGTTCCTACTTCCTTAGGTGCCCTCAGTCCTTCCTCCAACTCTTTGATAAGATGCCCCCAGACCAGTCCAATGTTTGTGTGTTAGTATGTAAATCTGTTTCAGTCAGCTGCTGGTGGAGCTTCTCAGAGGACCTCCATGCTAGATTCCTGTCTAGAAGCATAACAAACTATCATTAGTATGTTAATTATTGCTGATTTCTCATGAAATGGGCCTCAAGTTGGGCCAGTTATTAGTGGGCCATTACCTCAGTCTCTGATTCATCTTTATCCCTGTATTTCTTATAGACAGGACAAATTCTGGATCAACAATTCTGGGGGTAGGTTGGTGTCATTATTCCTCTTTTTAAACTGTCCTTACTGTAAAACTTAAAAACAGATGAGTGGAATGAGATCTTTCACATTATTTTTCCATTGAGATGACCTAAGAGAAATAATTGTACGTGCTAATAAATATTGTCAGCATGGACAGTTAGTAATTTCTTATTCTATTTTGCTTGTTTATTTGAAATTCACATTTACTGAATGTTCTTCATCTCTGTCTTTATTTGGAAATTTTTAAAGACTGAAAAAACTGTCCTCGAGATGTGCACCTGGGTCTTCTGCTTTGCCTGAGTCTGTTTATTTTAAAATACTTATTGTCACACTGATTAAATACCTGTTTTCAGGACTCACACACCTCTGATTCTTCCTTTGACTCATATCCAAATGGAGTGTGTATTATAGTCACAACAGTTGCACAATTTTGGATTTTTTTTTTTTTTTTGCTGAAATTTCCCATAAGTTCATGGCAGGGGCACAAAGATTTAATATTTCACCTCTAATAAGATATTGATATAATTTAGTGTATGCTCCTAATATTGTAAGAGATATAGACAAAATATGTATTTTGAAGTGATGGTCCATTGTTGTTAACTGTGTAGACAAATGTACATTAACAAGGGTGCATGAGAACTGTAGTCTATATAGGCCAGGCCTGGAAGTTTCCCAATACTCTTATCACCATGTGGTTATAAAAGACTGAATCATAATTTCCAGCATTTTCCCTAGTGCTTTACTAACTCAAGACCCAGTGGAATGAGAATTAATTAAACACACCTAAATTCACAGAGTAGAGAGAGAAAATTTAATGTTATTTGGATTTTTAAATGTTAATAAAATAGTTTTATAATAAACTGTGGCACAATGACTTTAGTGCATCCCAATTTACAAAGTAAAATGTCTTTTTTTTTTTTAAGAGATCAGATTTACACTAATGTTCAGAGGTAAAATTTTCTTTCTAAAATTTCCTGTGTTGGTAGTAATAAGTTATAATAGAGAGTGGTGTTTCACCATACTATCTTTTTTGTTGTCTATAGGATTAGCAGGACCAAGCAGAAACTTACTTTAAGGCCAAGGTTAATTATGTCTGAAGGCCCCTGGAGGGATCAACTTGACTTATTTATGATCAATGAATTGTGCTCATATTGTATTCAACAATGGCAGCTTAATATCTGTTTTGGGGAGACTAGTCTATTGCCCTGTCAACAGCCTGGTTTGTTTGGGGAATTTCCATGGAATCCATTTGGACAACAACTCAACATAATGTAACTCATTCCTGGTACAGGAAGCTTCATTTGGTGACAAGTGATGGTCAGTTGGGACTCAGTCTCACTAGTTGGAGACTAGTTAGGATTGCCTTCATATCTTTTAGAATGTTTTCACTCAACTCAGTTTCTATACCATCACTCAAATTCTTTTCAGTTCTAGCTCCCTCAATTTTTCCCAAAACTCATCTGAAACTCTGGCAAACCTGGGAAGCTATAAACTAGGCTTTGTTTTGTTTAAAGATCTATGTTGGCATGTATTCTATAAGTAGCATCTCCACTTGTCTCTTTAAAGTGATGAGTATTAAAGAGTCAGTGGCATTCAGACTTTAAGTTGGACCTGAAGTAAATTCATATAGGACCTTGGAACACATAGCTCTAAGTGAAACACCTCCAATAAATGCCTTCCTTCAGAGCTCAGGGAATCTCATAGAAGAGAAGGCAGAAAGAGTATATGAGCCAAAGGGCATGAAAGACATGAGGAAAAGAAGGTCTTTTAAACCAATTGAGCAAAGCTCATAAAATCATAAAGTCAGAAGCAGCAAGTAAAGGTTCTGCAAGGGTCTGTGCCAGGTCCTCTATGCATATATTATTCCTTTTAGTTTATTATTTTTATGGATCTCCTGAGTTTGAATTAGTGATTTTGTGATGGTTGTGCCTGCTCTTGGGATACTTTTTCTCTTGTTGAATTGCCTTGTCCAACTTTGGCATGTTGGTTTTTGTCTTATCTATTATATTTTGTTGCTATGTTTTGTTATTGTCTATGAGAAGCCTGTTCTTTTCTAATGAGAGACAGAAAGAGAGTGGATCAAGATGAAAGGGAAGATTGAGTTCTGTAAAATAGAAAACTTTTAAAAAGTTACAGTTACTAAAGGAAGTTATTACTAAGAAAAATTATGAGGCTTAGTTGAATAAATTTTAAATAAAAATAATAGAAACATTTTAACATCTTAAACTTTCTTACAGGAATATTAAGGTTGCCTGGATAGTTCGTTATTTAATATTAGAGTCTGTTGATATATGCAAGAGTCAAGGGGCTGCTTTTTTAATTAGCTCTCCCTAGACTTATGGAAATTACACAGTATGTTCTAAGGAGACCAGCTCTATGTGTGATAGTAAAAACAATTTTATTTTAGCCTCTGAAGACCATCATACATACCTTCAAAAGACTGAAATGTCAAAAACAAGGACAAGCGAATTCATTAGTACATTTTGTGATATTTCGATAGAACACCTGATAGGAGGAGATAGTTAAACTCTCCTGTCATTTAGGCAGGGAAACAAGTGTTCTGGGTAGTAGGCCCTAAGCAGTAATGTCTAACAAAAAACAGAGGGTCTCACTGCCATTTGGACTGTGCACCACTCTCTTTAGACTTCTCGTCTTTAAAGCCAAACACTATCAAAAGAATAACTTTGTTTCTCACAATTTTAGAGCCTAAAATAATCTAAATTCCATGAAAAAACAATTACGGAGCAGAAAATATTAAAAACAAAGACTACCATGGCCTCAATGGCTCTTGTTGGTGGTCTCATTGCTCACTAAATCAACACCAGCACCTGGGTTCGGAGGGTAAAATCTGCATATGACACCATGCCAAGTGTATGCTGATGTTGAGTTCTAACTGAACCAGCATACCAGACACTTATATTTGTGGTAAATTACATCATTGTTTACATAGGGCTGAAAGTATACAGTGGAACTGCTGGAGGTTCTTACTGGGTCACAAACTTATAGCACCTACTTTCCCATGTTTAAGTAGAATGGTCATACTTGGCTCAGTATAGCTGATTATAATCCCTGATTGTAAAGTAGTGCCACAAAGGTAATCAGGTAATTTTCTTTTTTGGGGGGTTTTCTAAGCTTATACTTTCATACTGCATTTTATCATTCACAAAAATTCAGAACCAGGACTCAAACAGGGCAGGAAGTGAAGAACTCCAAACTCGAGAGACCCTTACTCAAGTCTTGGAAAGTCATGGCTACCCAAAAATTGCAAGAAACCGTACCTGGATGCAGTCAGCAGAGGTTTATTAGGGAGAGTTGGCCGGCAAAGATCAATTCATTTGCTCACGCAGGAGCTGAATTGACAAAAGACCATCAAGCTGAGGGGCTTTTTATAGCACAGGGTGGGGAAAGGGAGGAATTTTCACAAGGTTACACATGATTGGTTGCTTTACAATTTTTAAACATCAGCAGGCTGTACCAGTCGATGGGGGCAGGGGGCAGTTCCTGCAGGCAGAAGCTAATCTAGGTTAGCAGAGCATCTAGTTAGACTTACATTACAGCTTTCTGGAACACTGGGAAGACCTCAAGGGGCGGGATGAGGGGTAACCAAGGAAACATAACATAAAAACAGTGAAAAGTTAGCTAGTTCCTGGAAATACCCAGATGACTTGCATCTTTCTTTGTGGTCAGGAATGTTTCTTCCTGCTTTGGGACTTCCCCACACACAGGTGGGTTTTCTTCCCTGAGGTCTAAGGAATGTTAATTAGTCCCTCCCTTCCTCTCTTGAATGTTAATCTAGCAATGTGTCCTCTGACTAGGGGATAATGTACCCCTCCCAAAATGTGGAATGTATCCCAGGGCAATGAAGGCCCCGAATTTTACATTCAGTTCTGCTTCCTTGAACTAGTGAACCTGCATTCTTTTGCTCAGGTCTAGGGGTCATAATAACTTTCTATATTTTATAAAATGATCTTTATAATTTTTCACTCTACAGAAGCTGAAGGGAGGATTTGGTGCAAAATTCAAGGAGAGATGATACTGTCTTGTTCTTCATAGCTTGCTTAACCTCCTTCCTTCCTTCCTTCCTCCCTCCCTCCATCCTTCCCTTCTGTCTTTCTTTCTTTCTTTCTTTCTTTCTTTCTTTCTTTCTTTCTTTCTTTCTTTTTCTTTTTTTCTCAGTTTACTATGTTTTTTTAAATCTTTTTTTCAATTTGATTTTACACCATTTTAATTACATGCAAGTATTAAGATAAGTTCTAGGTTGAGGTACTAGTAATATAATAGATGCAAATAGTCAAAGAACAAGCAAGACAATAAATAAAGTCCCATGATCACTCCTGTGGTCACTGTTTCTAAGGGATTATCAGGATGACCACAATTTCTGAACCTACTTCTCTGTCCCAGCCCAAAGTCATTTTCATGACTGAAGCCAACTTCTTTGTTCTACTAGAAGATTTAGATTCCTGCCTGAAATTATTTCTATGTTTGGGCTTAGTGTCAGACTCCTACTTGAAGCACATTTCCTTTCCAAATATTTCTCTTAAAATGTCCAGAACCAACCTTTCAAATGAAGACTGTTATTTCTAATATTGGATTGATTTCTAGACCATTCCATGATTGAGTCATAATAACTGGTCGCCTTTAAGAAAAGTACATGAGTCATTATAACTTCTCTTTAGGATTCTCTGTCCCACAAGATCTAAAAACTTGAGGCAAGGCAGCTTGTCCCAAGTAGAATATAGACAAGCAAAGGTCTGTCAAGAACATGTGTCCAATACAGCTTACTAGTCACCATTGTCAAGGCACTCTGCAATGTCACAGGTCAGCATCAATTTTTGTCCTGGCATCAGCAAGTCTCACCAATCACTCTGGCAGCCACCATGGTCCTTCAGCATCCTGTAGAAAAAAACGCAAGCATACTCTCTTCCCCATATTAAATACCTGATAGGGATCATGTCATATGCCAGTAAGTGGAAGTTTCCCTTTAACTTAGGCATAATTATGCCTAGTTGTAGGATGCCATAAACACTCAGCAGGAAAGTTCCTCGGCATCCAACATTTTTAAAAACTTAAATTAAAAAAATGATTTAAATAAATTTGTGGTGTACCAGAATATACTTTCTCCTTTTTTCTTCTATGTAGATATTGTTTTAAATTTCCATGGGCCAATTCCACAATACCTTGTCCTTGAGGATTAAAAGAAATCCCAGTAATATGGGTAATGTTAAATTGTTGATAAAAAGTCTCAAATGCTCAACTGCAATAGCCAGTTCCATTATCTTTTTTTAAAAAAATTGGGTATTTCATTTACATTTCAGATGTTATCTCATTTCCCCATTCACCACCTCCAAATCCACTTATACCATCCCTCTTGTTTCAATGAGGGTGTGTCCCCACCCATCTACTGACTCTTGTATTCCTGCCCTGGAATTACCCCAGACTAATTGCTCTGAGTAAGACTTTTAGTACCATACTGAGTAGATAGAGAGAGAGTGGGCAGCCTCATCAAGTACCTGAATTTAGTGGGATTAATTCAAGTTTCTCTCCATTTAATTTGATGCTGGCTATTGGTTTGCTGTACATTGTTTTTACCATGTTAAGGTATGGGCCTTGAATTCTTGAACCCTTCAAGACTTTTATCATGAAGAGGTGTTAAATTTTGTCATATGCTTTTCACAGCATTGAGTGAGATGACCATGTGGGTTTTTTTTTTGGTTGTTGTTTATTTATATAGTGGTTTACATTTATGGATTTTCGTATATTGAACCATGCCTGTGTTCCTGGGATAAAGTCTACTTGATTATGGTGGATGATTGTTTTGATATCTTCTTGGATTTGATTTGTCAGAATTTTATTAAATATTTTTCCATCGATATTCATAAGGGAGATTGGTCTGAAGTTCTCTTTCTTAGTTGGGTCTTTTTGTGGTTTAGGTTATTGTGAGCTTAATTGTGGCTTCATAGAACAAATTGGGCAAAGTTTTTTCTGGTTTTATTTTTTGGAATAATTTGAAGAAAATTGTTATTAGGTCATCCTTGAAGGTTTGATACAATTCTGCACTAAAACCATCTTTTCCTGGGCTTATTTTTGTGGGGAGACTTTTAATGTCTTCTTCTATTTCATTAAAGGTTAGGGGAATGTTTAGATGGTTCATCAAATCCTGATTAAATTTTGGTATGTGGTAGCTGCCTAGAAAATTGTCCATTTCTTCCAGATTTTTTAGTTTTGTTGAGTATAGGCTTTTGTAGTAGGATCTAATGATTTTCTGAGTTTCCTCTGTTTCTTTTTTTATGTTTCCCTTTTCAGTTCTGATTTTATAATTTGGATACTGTCTCTGTGCCCTCTGGTTAGTCTGGCTAAGGGTTTTTCTGTCTTGTTGATTTTCTCAAAGAACCAGCTCCTGGTTTAGTTGATTCTTTGTATAGTTCTTTTTGTTTCTACTTGGTTGATTTCAGCCCTGAGTTTTATTATTTCCTGCCATCTACTCCTCTTGGGTGTGTTTTCTTCTTTTTCTTCTAGACCTTTCAGGTGTGCTGTAAAACTGCTATTGTATGCTCTCTCCAGCTTTTTTTTTTTTTTTGAAGGCACTTAAAGCTATGAGTTTTTATCTTAGCACTGCTTTTATTGTGTCCCATAAATTTTGGTATAATGTGCCCTCATTTTTATTATATTCTAAAATGTCTTTAATTTCTGTATTTCCTCCTTTCCAAGTTATTGTTGAGTAGAGAGTTGTTCAGTTTCCACATGTATGTGGGCATTCCATTGTTTTGTCCTTATTGAAGACCAGCCTTAGTCTGTGGTGATCCAATAGAATGCATGAGGTTGTTTCAGTCTTCATGTATCTGTTGAGGCCTATTTTGTGACCAATTGTATGGTCTATTTTGGAGAAGGTACCATGAGGTGCTAAGTAGAAGGTATATTCTTTTATTTTACTATAAAATGTTCTATAGATATCTGTTAAATCCATTTGGTTCAAAAATTCTCTCAGTTTCACTGGGTGTCTTTTTAGTTTCTGTTTCCATGATATTACCATTCCTGAGAGTGAGATCTTGTAGTCTCCCACTATTATTGTGTGAGGTGCAATGTGTGCTTTGAGCTTTAGTGAAGTTTCATTTATGAATGTGGGTTCCCTTGCATTTTGAGCATACATATTCAGAATTGAGATTTTATCTTGGCAGATTTTTTTTTTTTTGACAAGTATGAAGTGTCCTTTCTTGTCTGTTTTGAAACCTTTTGGTTTAAAGTCAAGTTTAATTGACATTAGAATGACTATTCCTGCTTGTTTCTAGGGACCATTTTCTTGGAAAACTGTTTTCCAGCCTTTTTCTCCAAGGTAGTGTCTGTCTTTGTCACTGAGGTGTGTTTTCTGTATGCAGCAAAGTTTAGGGTCCTGTTATGTATATAGTCTGTTAGTCTATGTCTTTTTATTAGGGAATTTAGTCCATTGATGTTAAAAGATATGAAGAAAAGGTGATTGTTACTTCCTCTTATTTTTGTTGTTGTAGGCAGAATTATGTTTGTGTGGCTCTTTGGGTTTGTTGGAAGAAGATAAGTTTCTTGCTTTTTCTACTGTATAATTTCCCTCCTTGTGTTGGAGGTTTCCCTCTATTATCCTTTGGAGGGATGAATTTGTGGAAAGATATTGTGTATATTTAGTTTTATCTTGGAATATTTTGGTTTTTCCATCTATGATATGTTTTTGGTATGGTTTTGTTGGGTATAGTAGCCTTGTGTTCTCTTAGGGACTCTATGATATCTGTCCAGGATCTTCTGGCTTCTATAGTCTCTGGTGAAAGTCTCATGTAATTCTTATAGGTCTGGCTTTATATGTTACTTGACCTGTTTCCCTTACTGCTTTTAATATTTGTTCATTGTTTTGTGAATTTGGTGTTTTGATTATTATGCGACAGGAGAAATTTCTTTTATGGTCTAGTCTATTTGGAGTTCTGTAGGTTTCTTATATGTTCATGGGCATGTCTTTTTAGGTTAGGGAAGGTTTTTTTTTTTTTTTTTAAATAATTTTGTTGAAGATATTTACTGACCCTTTTAGTTGGGAATCGTTGCTTTCTTCTATGTCTATTATTCTTAGTTTTGGTCTTTTTATTGTGTCTTGGATTTCCTAGATATTTTGGGTTAGAAGCTTTTTCCATTTTGCATTTTATTTTACAGTTGTGTCAATGTTTTCTATTGTATCTTCTGCACCTGAGATTCTTTCTTCTATCTCATGGATTTTGTTGGTGATGCTTGCCTCCATGACTCCTGATATCTTTCCTAGATTTTCTATTTCCAGGTTAGTCTCTCTTTCTGATTTTTTTTTTATTCTTTCTACTTCCATTTTTGATCATGGATGGTTTTGTTTAATTGCTTCACCTGTTTGGTTGTGTTTTCTTGTAATTATTCAAGGGATTTTTGTGTTTTCTCTTTAAAAACTTCTACCTGTTTTCTTTTGTTCTCCTGTATTTCTTTAAGGGAGTTATTTATGTTCTTCTTAAAGTCTATCATCATTATGGGAAGTGATTTTAAATCTGAATCTTGTTTTTCTGGTGTGATGGTGTATCTAGGACTTGTTATGGTGGGAGAACTGAGTTCTGATGATGCCAAGTTACCTTGGTGTCTGTTTCTTACATTCTTGTGCTTGCATTTCACCATTTGGTTGTCTCTAGTGCTACTTGCCCTCACTGTCTCTGACCGGAGCCTTTGTCTCCTTTTATCTTTGTTGTGTCAGAACTGTGCAGTATCCAGCTCTCTCTTTGATCCTATGGTCCTGAGATCCTGAGTGTATTACTTCCTGGGAGTCAGGCTTCCTCTGAGATCCTGAAATCCTATGATCCTGGGTGTATTAGAGCTCATGGGAGTTCATCTTCCTCTGGGTGTTGTGGGATTGGTTGCAGAGCTAGTGCCCAAGGTCTTCCCAGGGCACTTGTTCAAACTGGGAGGCATCTGTGCCAATAGGTCAGGATATGTTGTCTTCATGGGAGCAGACCAGCTACGTGTCAAATACTCTGGGTGCAGTGGATCCTCAACTGGTCTAAGTGCAACAGATCCTCTGGAATGGGTCAGAATATGTCTTTCCTGGAGCAGACCAGCTAGGAGTCAGACCCAACAGAAAGGACCTGGTAAAGCTTAACCTGTTTTCTTATAGAACCCAGAATCATTAGGCCAGTGATGGCAACACTCACAATTACCTGGACCCTTTTTACGGATCATTAATAAAGAAACTGCATTATAGAATTGCTTATAGCCTGATCTTATGAAGACACATTTTTATTCTTATTATTTTTTCCTACATTACATCCGGGCAAGAATTTTCTTTTTTTCTGCACTCCTCTGAGTTCTTCCCTCACCTCTCCTCTCCCTTAGATCTCCTTGTACATTATCCTTCAGAAAAGAATAGACTTTCCATGGAGATCAACCAAATATGACATAACAAGTTACAATGAAAATAGAAAAGGAAGCAGAAAGCAAGAAATGTTTGTTCTAGGTTTGTTTTCCCTTTTTATTCAGTGAGGACTTAGCCCAAGGATTAGAACTACCTTTAGATAAGATAGGTCATCAGACTTTAATTATCCAACATAGTTCTTCTCTTACATCTATACTCAGAATATGTTCTCCCATGATTATAGATCCTATTGTCATTTATTATTGACCATGGCAGTGAATGAGTTAGCAAATGGAAATATGAGGATTCCAGGGAATGTGAATCTTACTCATATGCCTCTGCATAACAACGTGTATATGGTTGTAGAAGTTTGAATAAGAATAGCTACATACATTTGAATACTTGGTAATTATGGAGTGGTACCACTTGGGAAGAATTAGGAGTGTTGAAGAATTAGCCTTGTTGAAGTAGGAATGGCCTTGTTGGGAGAAATACATTGATGAGGTTGAGCTTTGGGGTTTCAAAAGCTTAAGGAAGTCCCAATGTCTCTCGTTTCCTGCTGCCTTTGGATAGAGAAATAGAACAGAACTCTCAACTACTTCTCAAGAACCATGCTCCTGACCTTAGTGAAAATGAACTAAACCTCTGAAACTATAAACAAGTCCAACTAAATGTTTTCTCTTATAAGAACTGCTGTAATCATGGTGTTCATTCCCAGCAATAGAACACTGACTAAAACAATGATGTGTGTGCATACACATATATGTGTGTGTGTGTGTGTGTGTGTGTGTGTGTGTGTGTGTGTGTGTGT
>JANHMN010000007.1:62944247-62976597 GCA_030674055.1 Rhabdomys pumilio
TGTGTGTGTGTGTGTGTGTGTGTGTGTGTGTTTGTGTATGTATGTGTATGGGACTCATATGTGTGTGGGACTGTGTAAAGATAGCTTGGTTCCTGGTCTAGCACAGGCCTTGAACTCTGGACCCTAATGGGACTATGGTAGTTGTTCAGCCACACCCCCAGTCTCCAGGCTCCTGACACAAGATTCCCTTCTCCCCCAAAGACCTCCATTGATCCTTGCCTTCCAGTCATGTAGGCCAACACCCCTACCAGCCCCTTCACAGGTAGAGGGTATGACTACAGGCCATTCAGCCTCAAGAGATTTTCATATTAATGAGATACCTGAAGGTCAGAGGGCATAGCCAATTAGGAATTCTTTCCCAGACCCTCCTCCTTCCCTATTTAAGTCAGGCCTGAACTGAGTTTCACAGGGGTGCAGCCAGTTCCATCTATCATCCCCCATGACAATAAAGCTTGTAAAACCATGGACTTCTTAGTGTCTTTGGGGCCTGCTATGGAGAACAGTAGAGGGGCCTTCTGAATATTGAACAGCTGTCTAATCTCCCTTGGCAAGCTTCTCTGCATTCCTGCAGTGAGGCTACCTCTTCAAGCAAGTTAGCCAAGCAGCCAGTGATCCAGCCAAGTGAGTACAGTAACAAAGAGTCTCTTTCCCATGGAGGCTCTAAGGCCTTCTCTATCTCATCCCTGTTGTCTGCTGTACTTCCCCAGTCTCAACACTTCTGTAGCTACCAGTGGCTCCTGGTTGCCCAGGAGTCTGAGACCAGTCCATCCCAGCATGCTTTCTTGTCTAGGGATCCTCACTCAAGATCCCTACCCCTGCAGGACTTCAGACTGACTTTGCCCTACACCTGCACAGGGCCCCACAGCACCCATCTGGGACTTCGTAGAAGGAACTCAGTAAAATTTCCCTTCTGCCTCTCTGAGCTGCAGTTTCAGCCGACTGAGCTGCTACAGACAGGCAGACACCACAACATAGCCCAACAGGATCCATGTCCACCCCCATGCATGAGCTAACAACCCTACAAGTGGTGGAGGATGTGGGCATGATTGAAAGGTGAGGGTGGAGTCTTCTATTAGATCTACCTGAAGAGAAAGAACCCTGAAGGGAGGTAGAGTCTGTAAGCCTTTATAAGTTATGAGCTGTGACAAGTTGTGAGAAGAGAGGACAGTTATAGGCGATCCCAAGGTTAGTTTCTTTGACTCTCGAATAAAAAGTTCAGCACCTGCTAAGGTATGAATGCAAGGTGCCTATCCATGAATGGTTAGATCTAGTATTTTTGACAAGATGCTACATGTGCAAAAGATGGTCCCAGTTGGTGACCTAAGACTCCAAGGGCAAATCCCTCCTTTTCAGTTATGTAGAGAGGAAAAGGTTGAGTTAGATCAGGGAGATGCAAGGCTGAGGCCTTAAGGAGGACCTGTTGGAGCCTTTGAAAAGGCTTAGTAACAGGTTTGAAAAGAGGTTCATGGGTGGGACCTAATGCTGCTTCATATAAGGGGTCAGAAAGTAGGGAAACGGAAGGAACCCAGGAAATCAAAAAGCTAGCCATTTCTAGGAATGATAAAATCTCTTCCGTTGTAGAAAGAACAGTTAGAAACTGAATCAGATTTTTTCTAAGGTAATAGCCTTGTGGGTTGGGGTAATTGTTAGTCCCAAATAGGTGACCTGAAGAGTAGACAGTTAGACTTTTGAATGTGAGACCCTGTAGCTTCGACTGGAAAGGAAATTTAGAAGAGCAGGGGTGTCAGCTTAGCTAATCTCTCGAGAGAGGGGATACAGAGAAGGACATCATCTAAAGTACAATCTTAGATCTAGGGAGAGATAAAGAGAGCAAGTCAGAAGCCAGGGCCTGGCCAAATAGGTGTGGGTTGTCCCTGAATCCCTGAGGTAGAACAGTCCAGGTAAGTTGGGTAGAAATGTGTGTGTCAAGATCTGTCCAGTTAAAGGCAAGTATGTCCTGTGACTGGGCATCTAGAAGGATAGAAAAATTGCATCCTTGAGATCCAGGACTGAAAAATGAGAAGTCCCTAAGGGGATAGTAAAAAAAAAAAGTGTAAAGATTAGCTACAATAGGATGGAGGGGAACCACTGCAGAATTAATGCTTCTGAGGTCTTGAACCATTCGATAGGTACCATTAGGTTTCTTAACTGCTAGTATAGGGATGTTAAAGGGGAAAGAGGTAGGAGAAAAGAGTTTTTTCCTTAAGAGGAAATGATAGGCTTAAGTCCCCCGAGGCTCTGGAGAGAGAGGGTATTGAGCTATGGTGATGTACCTGGTAGAGTCCAGTAACTGGATGACAACAGGAGATTGATGTTTAGCAACAGAGGGAGTCTGGATGTCCCAAACTTGGGGGTTCACCTGTGAAGCTGATAAGGGAAATAACATGTTAGTGTTAGTAGGTTGACAGGCTAGAAGAAGGAGCAGAGGAACTGCTGGTGAACTTGGGTTTAGGCGAATTGGGGGAGCAAAGAAAATAGAGGCTCCCAACTTCACTAAAATGTTCCGTCCCAATAAGGGGACAGGACGTATAGGCACTATCAAAAAAGAATGGGTGATAGGTACACTCCTAAATCTGCAGCTAAGTGGGGGTCTGGTGAGGAAGGTAAGAATAAGGTAAGAATATTCTTACCACAAGGATAGAAAAACGCAAAGGTAAAGTGGGTCCCCATAACTCTGTGAGGACAGAGTAGGTGGCTTCAGTGTCCAAGAGGAAGGAGATGGGCCTCCTACATACCATAATAGCTACCCAGGGCTCCCTGCTAATGATGAGCATGGCCAAGTCAAGAGAGTTCAGGCCCCTTCAGTCCTCCATAGTCAATCCTAGAAGGTCAGCTGAAGGTTTTTCTAGGAGCGATGTTACCCTGTTCTGGGCAACATGAGGGCAATTGACAGCCCAATGTTCCTTCTGATGGCACCTAGGACATGGTCCCCTTGGCTTTCTGAGGTTGGAGCAAGCCTTAGCCCAATGATCTTATTGACCACATTTATAGCAGGGTCCCGGTGGTCCCTGAGCCTTCAAAGACCAGGAGTCTATGGTAGTGGCTGAGGTTGGTGGGATAGCATTTGCCAGCATGTGGTATTTCTGTTTTCAGGCTCTCTCATCTTTTTCATGGTAAACCTTGAAGGCCGGTGCCAAGTCTTCTGCCTGTGAAGTTAGAGGCCCCGTCTCAAATTGCCTAAGTTTAGCTTTTATGTCAGAGTAGCTTTGGGGGAAAAAAAGGTAGGTCATCAGAAGTTGCTTACCTCCTGGTTTTTCAGGATCCCGATTGGTATATTGCAATAAAGCCTTTGTAAGATGTTCTAAAAACTGAGATGGGTTTTCCTTTTTGTTCTGGACAACCTGTTGTAGTTTCTCAAAGTTTACTGGCTTTAAGGCAGCCTTTCTTAGGCCTGCCAAAAGCATGTTATAAATTTATCTCTAGCTAAGATACCACCTGTGGAATTATAATTCCATCGAGGATCGTGGTCAGGAACTGCCTTAGATCCAATTGGATATGTTCTGTCTGTTTGATGAATCTGATTTGTATACATTTTCACTTCTTCCCAAGCTCACCTGTGTTCATCAGGAAGTAAATTGTTAGTGAGAATTATATGTACATCATGGAAAGTCAAGCTATAAGATTGAGTGATGTACTGGAACTCTTCAATAAAGGCAGAGGAGTTAGAGGTATTAGAACCTAGTCTGCTCTCTATTTGAGAAAGTTCACTGAGTGAGAAAGGGACATGTACTCTGACTAGATCATTAGCTCCAGCCACTTCCCTTAGAGGAAGGACAGATGCTGGTTTAGGTGTCCTTGAAGGAGAAGTAATTGGAAGTTTGGCTGTGGCCTTAGAACGCATGATAGGAGGGGTAAAAGTTGGTGCAAATGCAGGGTGATTAAAGTGGTCTGCAGCTGGCACTGAAGGAGGGAAGGGTTCTGGAGAGGTTAGGCTAGTAGACTCTGAGCTATCCTGGTGAGAAGAAACTGAGGCAGCAGTTTGGGTTTTTGGTGGCATGGAAACAGGTCTGCAATGGAAGGGAGGCAGTTCATCAGCTGGATCTAAGGGTGTAGTGTCATCTAATGGTGGTTAAGTAGGTTTCATAGCTAAAAGCACCTGGGGTGGGGAACAGGCAGAACACATAGAGGTATTAGAGCAAAGGTAGATGAATGCTTGGATGTAGGGAACCTCTTTCCATTTACCAGACTGCTGGAAGTATGTTTAAAGACTCTTTAAAATGATTGGGTCTAGCATGCCATTAGGTGGCCATTTTTTACCATTATCTAGAGGGTACAGACTCCAGACCTTATTTCAGAGGCATATCAATTTGGAAGGACTCAAATTAGGTGTTAATTTTAGAGATCTGAGGTTTTTCAGGAGACAAACTGGGGTGCCTGGGGGTACAGTCAAAGACAATGTAGCACCCATTGGGTGACAGGGGCTGTAACTGAACTATTCATATCAGCGTCCCGAGAGAAAAGTCAGTAACAAACCAGGCAGGCAGCCTAGATATCAGGTCGTCATGAGAATATGCAGGTGCCTTGGCTGTGGCAAACTCCCCGGCAGAGATTGCCAGAAAGCAGTTCAACCTGGTATCAGGGATTTTACGGCTGCTGCAAGAGCTTGGGGCTGGGAGGTTTATGAACTGCTTTCAAGGATGGAAGTCACCCAACAGCCAAAGTTCTAAGTCATAGGTCAGCCAGGGGGCCAGTCATATGGACTGGGGCATTGAAACACCATCCCCTCAGCCCAGGGAAGACTGGCCAGGTGCTATCTGGGCATTTAGGTTCTTCCCACCAATTGGCATCTCCTTACCAATCAATATGTCAGTGTGTGTTTGCAGACTTTTGCAGTCTAGTATCAGAAAGGTGGAACCATGAGGTCGGTGTGGGCCTGTCTGCCTAGCTCATGTGGCAGAGCACCACTTGGGGAGCCATAGTGGCACAGCTCACATGATGGAAGTTTTGTGAGCCTCGCAGTGGCGGGTGGAGTTGGTCTGCAGCAGCACTGGAAATGTCTGCAGTCAGTGATGGCAGGTAGAGGCAGATGGAGTCCATGTGGTCTAGCAGTGGTGGTGGTAGAGATGGTAGCGGTGGCAGTGATGGTGGCAGCAGCAGGCCACATAGCATTAGTCCTGCATGGTCACAGCAGCCAGCCGCTGCAGCTGCAGCTACCAGCAGCTCCAAGGCAGGTAGCAGTTCCTGAAGTCTTTGATCTGGGCCCAATGCACCAGTGTTAGATGTCCACGCGCAGCTTAGAACAGACCACGCCAGATCAAACGGTTTCAAGTGGGGTTTATTCAGGAGATAGGGCAAAGATGGGGGAGAAGTAGAAGATGAAACGAGAGGAAATGAGAGGAAGAAGAAAGAGGTCAAGGGGTTCTGTTGTGTGGAAGGGGCTCAGTCAAATTCCAGTGCTTCTGCCACTCTGAGTCCCAGTTTCAGACAACTGAGCCATGGCAGACACGTAGGACACCACAACACAGCCCAACAGGATCCATGCCTGCCCCCACAAGTGAGCTAACAACCACACATATGTGTATATATGAGTATATGTATATATTCATATATGTGTACATTTATATGTCTATCTGTATCTATATGATGTGTTTGAATATGTATATAATATATATATATATAATATACATATTATTTATATGTATATAATGTATATATATATATACACATATATATATACACACACATACACACACATACACACTCATACACAGTAACTCGTGTACACACATACACACACACTCACACATACATGCACACACTAAATGGAGAGAAGAAAAAGGAGAGGGAAATAGGAAGAATAAAAGAATCTTTTAGTGGAACAGGTATCCCTCCAGGCATAATGGGAAAAGGGTGGTTCAGAACTGGCAGTATGTTTGTGTGTGCTCACCTGAGGGTTCTCAGTCAGTTGTTTTATATCATCTGAAGTCTACTCTCAGTCCTGACACCCTCCCCCTTTTCCTTACTACCCCAGCTGTGATAACCACCTCTATGTGGCCTCTTTTTTCTATCTGAATGTTTTGTTTGTTTTTCTCCTCAGCTGTCTTTTATCACTATGTTACTGTTTCAAAGTCCAGAAAGAGGATGGGATGGATTCGGACTTTTCCTGGCTGAAATGTCTACAAGCCTTTCTTCATTTTCATTACCACACCTTGCAGCTGATAATGAGGCTTGCATAGAGTACAATAGAATATCAAGGAAAATATCAAAGAAACAGTGACCTGGCATTTACAGAACACAAAAGAAACCATTATAGTTCACTTTTCTACAATATGTGTTCCAGTGAGAAATAAACACTCCTCAATGGTGCACATATCACTCAGGACTAATATAGCAGTGACAGTACTGCACTTTGTTCTCTAGAATCTAGTTTCTAATTTAGGGAGATAATTTGTATTAAAATAGACAAAGCTAATGTATTATTTATAGCCAGCACAGCAGGTTAAATAAAATGTTGAATGGTCCATCTATATTCCTCACTAAGCTGATCTGGGAGGCTTTTAATGACAAAGCCAAAGCATGTGACAGTAATTTTAAAACTTTTAGGGATTTACAATATAACACAATAAAAGTTAATAAATTTCCTAGAGAATTTAAACATATTTATCCACATAGTGATACACTTGCTCAAAAATACCTACAACTCAAAATTTCCCCATAAAATCATAGAACTATGTAGGTGTCTTTACTAACAAAACACTAAGTTATCATATAGACAAGCAAACCAATAAGAAATCATTTTGATGTTGCTATTTTTTTGTTTTATCTTGTTTGTTTTGTTTTGTTAGAAGTTGCAATATGTTCATAGCCTTATTTATAATAGCCTAAAGCTTAAAAGACACAGATATCCTTATATAGAGAAATAGATACAGAAAATGTGGTACATTTACACAATGGAATACTACTCAGCTATGAACAATGAATTCATGAAATTCTTAGGCAAATGGATGAAACTAGAAAATATCATCCTGGGTGAGGTAACCTAATCACAAAAGAACACACATGGTATGTAATCACTGATAAGTGGATATTAGCCCCCAAAGCTGGGAATACCCAAGATAGAATTCACAAACCACATGAAGCTCAAGAAGAAGAAAGACCAAAGTGAGGGAGCTTTGGACCTTCTTAAAAGAAGAAACAAAGTACTCACAGGAGGAAATAGAGAGACAAAGTGTGGAGCAAAAACTGAAGGAAAGGTCATCTAGAGCCTGCTCCACTGGGGCTCTATCTCATATGCAGTCACCAAACTCAGACACTATTGATGATGCCAAGAAGTGCTAGCTGACAGGAGCCTCATATAGCTATCTCATATAGAGGCTCTGCCAGAGCCTGACAAATATAGAAGCAGATGCTCAAAGCCAACCATTGGACTGAGCATGGGGTCCCTAATGGAGGAGTTAGAGAAAGAACTGGAGGAGCTGAAGGGGTTTGCAACCCCATAGGAAGAACAACAATATCAACCAACAAGACCACCCTCCAGAGCTTCTAGGTACTAAAAGATCAAGCAAAGTGTACACATGGAGGAACCCATGCCTCTAGGGGCATATGTAGCAGAGGATGGACTTGTTGAGCTTAAATGAGAGAAGAGGCCCTTCGTCCTTTGAAGGCTCTATGCCCCAGTGTAGGGGAATAATGCCAGGGTGGTGAGGCAGGTGTGGGTGCGTGGGTGGGTGGGGGAGTACCCTTATAAAAGCAGACGGAGGCAGAATGGGATAGGGGGTTTCTAGAAGGGAAATTGGGAAAGGGTGCACTGTTTGAAATGTAAATAAAGAAAATATCCAATTGAAGAAAAGAAAAAAACAGGAAGTTGTGATGCACAGCACAGTTAAGAATAGAATGTAAAATATATTCCTTTGGGAAAATATTATTTCTAGAGTGCCATGTAAGTTAATCCAACATCCTATACTCTATCAAAAAGATGAAATTATGACCTAGTAAAACAATTAAATATTGGACCAATGTTTTGGTTAATAGAAGAAAATTTTACAGAAAGTCATTTTAATCAATGATATTATTTATTACCAAAGACTGCAAAACAACTCTGCAAATATTTTGAAAGAAAGCAAACTAGTCATTTGCCATCTGGAAAGATGCTCTAACAATTTGAATGGAAGGTGCAGCTACACCCAGGAGTGCTCTGCTGTTTGACAGTGAGGAGTTCAGAACAGATGAACAGAGACAGAAATCTATTTGTCTCATTGACATGACTAAAAGCTGTCAGAGAAGTGCAAGAGACCTTCAAAGCCAGTTCGTACTTGGTAGGATTAGAGACCTCTCAACCTTAAACTTTCAGTTTCAGCAATAAATAAATAAATAAATAAATAAATAAATAAATAAATAAATAAAGTAATTAATTAATAAATAGTGAAACATTAAGTGCTACTGCTGAAATGTTACATAACATATATTGAAACAACACATGCTATACCAGAAATATATGCAAACTTATCAGTCAAAATAAACACATGACAATATAATAGGGTAAGACAACAAACTACCTCAACACCTGGCAACTGTGTTCATTTGAAAATGATCATTTAAAAATGTTTCCCAGTGTCCCTGTGCTGTGATGTCACTTTAGAGTGTGTGATAACCATATAGCACACTGCTGTACACATCTCGTTGCTCATCACATTTGGAGGCAAGTATTTTCAGACTCATGCTGTCATTTAGCAGCTAAATAAAACAGTTATGTATTTCTAGGTAGATTCACCATGATTATTATTCAATATTTATTACAGAATGCTGAGATAGGAATGAATCTGGAGAAGAGTGAAAAAGTTATTGCATATATTCATTATTTCTTACTTATCATTCATCTGAAAATGGCATAAAATTAACCTTTTAAGAATATTCTGGATGCCTGTGTTTCCTATTTTATATATATCATCAGTATGTATGTGCAAGCATATGGGACTTTGTATAATTTTATATGATTTTAAATAATTTTGTTTATGAGAGTACCATAGGTGTGCATGCCCATACAAGAACACACACACACACACACACACACACACACACACACACACACAGAGAGAGAGAGAATGACACTTTATATGTTTGTATATACTATATAGTTATACATACATAAACACACTCAATTTTTCTGAAACAAACCCAAGAATATAAACAAATGTCCTTTCTGTATTTTACTATATATCATTTTTAAACTAAAGAAAATTAGTTTAAGCTTCTGAGCTTGTGTAGCTCAAGTATAATTAAGAAGAAGCTATTTTAGTTAGGCATTGTGACACCAAATGTTTAGGAGGTTGAGACAGAATGATAGGATGAGGCCAATATCAGTAACATAACAATATCTTATCTTATAAATAATAACAAAAACTAGAAAACAAAACCTGAAAACTACAGTTTTTGAAGATGTTCCATCTACTCCCTGTAGATTCCCATGATTTAGATGGTTGGGTTTGGAAAAGATACAATTACAATTTCAATAAATATGTATAACATTCTTGTTCTGTTTTCAGAAAAAAAAAGTATAAATGACGAAAATTTAAATTTCTTAGTAGACTTAATGCCTCAAACTTGTCAAAGAAACCCAAAATGTGTGTGCTCTTTGAGAGATTTTGCTCTGGATATGAGCACTGAGAAGAAGCATCCTACTTTCTATATGTAAAATAGTTTTCCTGAGATAGTTACTTTGATTTTATATAGCAGCAGATTTTATTTATTTTATCACTAGCAGGCAGGTATTTTTCTTTTGAGTTGTGGTTTCATTCTGATGTACAAGTAGCCTATATGGTTGCAAAGACAGGAGAAACACCACCAATATCAAGATATTTTTTAAAAGGCTAGCTAATAGATATTTTTTTATCATAAAAGGCTATTTGTGTGTACACTGTTATAACCCCTGTGCTTAGGCTGTAAATTCCAGATGATTGCCAGTTCCAGAAATCACTAAGCTATATCATGAGATTCTCAAGATACCACACCACACCAAACAAGTAAAAAGGATTCAAATACACACACACATACACACACACACACACACACACACACACACACACACACACACACACGCACGCACACAGGCACATACACACACACAGATACTGTGCATTCAAAGATTTTAACAACATCTACCCCATGGGTTCAGGCTCATTTCAGTCTTCTGGATCTCAATTTAACTGTAAGTAGTAATTACTCAGTGAGCTGCTAGGATGATACAGTGGGATCAGTTTGCTAAAATATAGGAATATAAGGCAGTGTCTATTGTTAGTGCCCATTTCTTAATGATATATAATTTCTTCTACTTAAATAATCATTTGAATCACAAAAGTGCAAAGATTTATAGCTTGAAACATGCAGGCAACAACTGTACACAGAGGGAAGTAGTTCTCAAAGGGTAACAAAAGGGTAAAGGAGTAGACGTCTCTGACAATAAGGAAATTAACTTCAGTTTGGCCATTCTAACAGAGTTTAAAGTATTTCTTTGTTTCTCTGTTACTAAGGAGAAGAGCTTTCTGGAATGACAAAGGCATACAAGGAAACATCAGCAACACAGTGTCAAGAAAATATCAATGTTCTAACAGTGTGAAAAGCAACACATTCCAGGCTTAGTTCATGTCAGGCGGTTGTGCACTAAATTAGAACTAATTCACGCCTTTAGCAGATACTTAACAGGCACCTAATCCTAAAAAGCTGTGTTCAAAGAGCTAGAAAAACAGAAATAAACAAGCAATATTCCCTCTGCTAATTATCATGTCTTAAGGAACAGCACCTAAAGGGTTAGAGAGACAATAAAGTGTACCTGTGTTCAGGCATACAGGAAACACCTGATTTGAACCCAGAAGACTGCTGAGCAAAGGGCGAATGTAGGATAACACAAGAGTCCCAGACAGGACAGATATAAAGCTTGTTGATAAAAGCAAATGTAAAAGTCCTGGGGCAGCTTTGTGCCTAGACAATTTCAGAGGATGACAGCAGCTAAGGTAGCTGATGACCAGAGAGGTGGCGAACAGAGACCTAGGTGAAAACACCAGCTCAGGCAGAATAAGAGTCGAGAACACTGGCAGTATGTTTGACTTTTATTTGGATTATGAAGGAAAGATGTTGAAAATTATGGATGATTTGATGCAAAAATAATTATAGATGATAATACAATCTGCTATATAGTTTTAAAAGAACCATTTTGACTACTATATAAAGCATACAAAGGATTTGTGTGTGTGTGTGCGCTCACACTCATATCTGCATGTGCTGATGTACGTGTGTTTATTCATGTTTATCTGTATGTGCAAGCATGTGTGTACATATGTGTGTATGTTTATTAATGTGTGTCTGTGTGCATGTTTGTGCATGAATGCGTATATGTACAGATGTGTTGGCATGTGTGATGATGCATGTGTGTGTTTATATTTATGTGTATGCATTTTATCATGACAATATTCAAGATAAGATAAAGTTGTCTGCAGAAATAGTCTTTATTGGAATAAGTGTGGATTATGTACAAGTGGTATAATGAGAAGAGAAAAATGATTAAAATTCAAAGTAAAGATGTTATTGAAGCACTGCATATCTTCTCCCAAAACACTTAATATTCAAAAGAGCCTGAAACAACTGCTTAACTAATAATAAGCATGACAGCTATAGTATAAGATGTCCCAAATGCAGTACAGCCTTTGATGATGAACAGAACAAAAATCACCTCTCTGCATATTTTGCATACGAATGATGTGACTCCATCAGTGTTGACGATGTCAATCTGATTTTCTTTTTCTTTTTTTTTTTTTAAATTAATCATTCCATTTGTTTACACCTCAATGATATTCCACTTCCCGGTTATGCCACCATACCCCCCTCACCCACACCCATCCTCTCCACCCTCCCCTTTGCCTCTACGATAGTGCTCCCCAACCCACCTACCTTCCCCTGCCCCACCTCTCCAGCATTCCCCTACACTAGGGCATCAAACCTCCAAAGAACCAAGGATCTCCCCTCCCATTTATGTCAGACAAGGCCATCCTCTGATACATATGTAGCTGGAGACATTGGTTGATAGTCTAGTCCTTGGGAGCACTGAGTGGTTTAGCCACCTGACATTGTTCTTCCTGTGGGGGTTGCAATGCTCCTCTACTCCTCCAGTCCTTCCACCTGCTCCCCTATCAGCATCCCAGAGCTCTCAGTCTTATTGTTGGCTCCAAGCATCCACATCTGCACTGGTCAGTTGCTGGAAGAACTTCTCAAGTGACAGCCACACCAGATTCTCTTTTTAGTGTATTAAAGTTTTCATTGTGGATGTTTTTTTTTTCCATCATGTATCATGTTCAAAATTTTTTGTTTTGCTTGTTTGTGTGTGTGTGTGTGTGTGTGTGTGTATGTGTGTGTGTGTGTGTGTGTTTGGTTTTTCAGAGTGGGATAATATTTTTTTGCTCAGTGAGTTTATTAGTGGCAGTTAGTAAATCTACTGATATCAGTGACCATCCTGCCTCAGTACGATAAGTACTAGGATTACTGCTCTGAGCCACTATGCCTGAATATTTTTTCCTCTTTGTCTATTTTCTGTTTCTCCCACTCAATGTATTGCAGTGTTAAATATTTTACATCCTTTTGGACCTTACTTGTAGGGAAAGACAACTGTCTTATATAAGTCTTATTGTCAATCTCCATTCAATTAGAAAAATCCAATACAAAATTAGCTATTGGGAGGAAGGCACCAAGAACCATCATCTACAGAACTATCTTGACTACTGATGATAGGGTGTGAAACCAAACACTACTCTCAAGGGCCATGTTTAATAGTTCTCTACTACTTTAACAAATACTGGAGGTCCAGCATGTAAAGAGAAAATTTTTATTTTCATTGAGTTTTGGAATTCCAGCCTATGATTAGCCAGGTTCCTCATTTTCTACATATAGTGAAGACAGCACATCAGAGTGGGTGACTATGGTGGTACAGAACTGATACTTCTTAGTGGGACAACAAAGAGATTTGTCTCTCAATATTCAAGACTATTTATCCAGTGTCCTTTGTGTCATCTCATTTTTAAATGAGCCATAATCACTCAGTAGCTCCAAGTTATATTTAGTTTTTTTTTTTTTAAAAAAAAGAAATGAGAAATAATATAAATAGGAGAAAATTTTAAGAATTTTCTCAAAGTAATAAGATATTAAGCCCCAAATATGACAAAGCCAGAAAAAATATCATGAATATATATATATATATATATATATATATATATATATATATATATAAACTTTAGAAGGTTTTTAAACAGTTCATGTTATGTGTTCATACAATTAAATAAAGATATGATATAGCTAAAATGAAGAAATATTCAAACAAAACTATAGTAGGGCAATATTAATATTAGGCCCACTAGGTCTCAGAACAAGAAATGTTATCAAAAAAGGAAGAGGAATTCATTTTTAAAACAGTATTTTTATTAATTCATTGGGAATTTTACATATCATATTCTGGTCAAATTTACTTCCTATACCTCCTACAACTCTTCCCAGGATCTACCAACCTTCACCCTACCTCTACACACTGCATGCCCTCAATTTTAATTTTTTTTTTATTTTTTAAGTGTTTCTTGGAAATTTATTTTTTCACATAATATATTCTGATCATAGTTTCTAAGCATTCATCACCTCCCAGTTCCTCGCCACCTCTACTGCTTTCTACTGAACCCTCTCCCTTTCTTTCTCTTATCTAAAACTAAACAGATTTCTAAGGGATAATAAAAATATAAAAATATAATACACTAACATTTACTAAGATAAAACAAAAACTAACACACTAGATTTGCACAAGACAAATAAAGAGAAGGAAAAGAGCCCAAGGGAAGGCACAGGAATCAGAGAGACCCTCATAAGCACACCCGGGAATACCATTAAATCAGCAAACTGGAAGTTATAATATATACATGAAGGACCTGGTGCAAACTTGTGTAGGTCCTCTACATCTGTCTATGTCTCTCTGAATTCATGATTGTTCACATTTATTTAGAGAATTTCAATTGTTTGTGACTCTAACATTATTTCAGCCTCCTTTTCAGTTGTGTTCCATTAAGGGAACAGTTTGACAGAGACATTCCAATTTTGGTTGTTGTTCCATGGTCTCATAATTCCATTGCCAACCATTTGGCCAACAACTCAATTAGATGTAACACAATTCTGGGACTAGAAGCTTCATTTGTTGACAAGAGATGGACAGTTGGGATTCTGTCTTCTCCCATTATTTGGTAATTTCATTTAAATTGCCTTTAGATATGTTCATATGCATACATTTTAGGAAATTTCTAATGTAATCTTTCCATACTAACTCTTAAATGGTTCTTAATCTTAGATATTTCCCTGTATTTCCTCCCTCCTTTCCCTCTTACCATCTATTGACTTGATCATCTTATTTGAGCCATCCCAACCAACACTTTTCTGTTCCAAATATGATCTATCTCTGCCATCTAGTACCTTACTTTATGCCTGCCCTCTGTGATTCTATGGATTGTAATTTGGTTATCTTTGACTTAAAACTACTATTCACACATAAGCAAATTCATATTATTTTCTAGGTGTGGGTAACCTCACTTTGAATGATATTTTTGTAATTCTATCTATCTACCTGTGAAATTCAGAATTTCACTTTTACTTTTATGGCCGAGTAAATGCTCCACTGCATAAATGTACAATATTTTTTTTTATTTATTCTTCTGTTCAGGAACATCTAAAATGTTTCCAATTTCTGTCTACGTTAAATAGAGCAACAACAAACACGATTGAGCAAACATCTCTGTGGTAGGCAGATGTATCTTGTGGATATGTGCTTAAGAGTTATGTAGCTTGACCTTGGAGTAGTCTGACCTCCCTTAGAAACTACCACACCCAATTCCATAGAAGCTGTACCAGTTCACTCTCCCTCTTGCATTGCAAGAATGTTCCCCTCACTCCACATACTTGCTGGTGTGGACTGTTACTTTATTAATGTTCTTAGCCATTCTGATAGGGGTAAGATGAAATCTCAAAGTAATTTGTAACGCGCGTGGTATCCCTGCCCGCAGGAACTCACACGAACACGTGGGGAATCCTTTCGTGGTGATTTTATTCTTTTAACCTGAGTGGGGGAGACAGAAAGAGTAAGATAGAGGAAGAACCGAAGTACAGAGAAGGTTACCCGCAAGAGAGACCGCCGCATGGCGCGTCTCGTTTTTATAGCCCGTGGGCGTGGTCAATCATGGTTGGCTGTTCACTCAAATTCCCAGGTTCCTTTGCGATATACATGTGCAGTTCAATGGCGTGACGCCGGGAAGCAGGCGTGCCCTAAGACCCTGTGCCCACAGCGATTACGTTCGGCAAGGACTGCCCTCTACATCCGCCCCTTTTTGTTTATTGAATGACTGGATGGCGTCTGGTGCGACTCTGAATTATCTCTCTTGTAGAGGAAGGTAGAGGTCTAGTCCCTTGTGCAGAATATTGGGATATTGTAAAGAATTTCCACCCTGGTCGTTGAGTCCATGAGTGTACTTTTATCTACCCATCCCATTGCCTTTGACAGGGAGAGGATTTTGGCAATTCGACCTCTGTGCAACTAGACATGCCTTCAAGGAATCTATCTCTGAGGAACATCCTTTGTACATCACAGTGTACCTCTACCCAGAGATGTACAGAGCGCAGGCTTTTGTCTCACTGATCCAGTGCAATGGGTAGAACCCGTGGAGTGCAACAGCTGAGACCTCAAGCGCTAGTTACCTTGTAGCACAGACAGCCAGACCTTGGGGGAGAAACTTTGTTTTAAGGCAACAGGTACTTGGGCAATTATCGCCTAATTACACTTCTGTTGGGTTTTTTGAGTTTGCAGACCAACCAATAATGTTTTTACAGCCCAGGGTTATACTAAACAGGCCTGTTCTTCTCCACACTTCCCCTCATATTTTAATAAAAGAATCCCTTTTATCTTTATTAACAACAGGCCTATTCCCACCCAATTTTAAAAGGAGAGGGCTGAAGATCTCTCAGGTTTTCCTCGAACTCTGGGATCCAGTTGTGCAGTAAAACCTAGAAAAGGGGAATCTCCGTCTCAGCTCCGCCTGTCCCGCCATCAGGAGTGACAGCAGGAGGGTCTTCATCTCTCTGGGCAGCAGGATCAGGCTGAGACTCCAAGATTCTTCGTGTTAAGCGTTCCGGCAGCCAAAATGGGTTGTCTTCCTCCTGTGGAAACACACAAACAGCTCCCCGGGACCTTGTTATGATAGGATCCGGGCCTTTCCATTGTCCAGTTAGAGCATCCTTCCACTTGACCATCTCTTTTGGTCTGTTAGGTTCTAAACAATGACGGTCAGCTGCCGTGTGGCCTTGGCTGTCCAGATTTAAAAAATTAAGGGTGAAAAGTATTATAGAAACGGTGACTCGTGGCACTGAGGGTAGAGCTTCCTCGACTCCCCCTTTTTGCTTTATAAAATAGGGCTTAAAGGTTTAATGAGTCCACTCTATAATACCTTGTAATCTTGTATTAACACAATTACAATTTTATAATAGGATGTTTTAAACTTTACTTGTAGATGTAGAAGGATGAATCCACATTAATGGTTTTTTTTGTCAAAGGGCTGCTATGGGCATATGAGTAGTAATAACACAAACATCCAACAATCTATCAGTTTATATAATTGATCTGTTGTTAACTAACAGTTTACTCTACTTTCAATAAAGCTATCTCTCGTTTATAGTCAATTGTCAAGGGGAATTAGGACTTGTATCTCTTGAAAAATATCAAACAGAGGGTTAAATCCTCCTATGGTAAGCTTAAGATGAGGTTTTAGCCAATTAATATCTCTTAACAGCCTTTAAAATTCATTATCCGTGAATTGAAATTAAAAGCAAACCATTTTTTTGTATGTACACTTGTAAGTCAGAAGATGGCGCTAGACACCACCAGCAATGGTTGTGAGCCACCACGTGGTTGCTGGGAATTTAGTCTTTATATTTTTATAAGTCTAGCCTTTAACGGCTGAGCCATCTCTCCAGCCCCAACTATCTATTTTTATTATAACTTTCTATGTCACAACCTGTTTAGGATATAACTGAGGTCTTAAATATTGAAAAGATATTGCCTTTGAATTCTTTTGGAGTAGCAATTACTCTAAGGTCTTTTAAAGCTCGTTATATTGGAGCACAGGCTTGTAGAAAAACTCCTTTAGAGGAAACTGCTAATAAAGTATCACACAATGAATATACACTAAAAGATTTAAATTCTTAATTTTTAGTATCAAGGTAACAACAATATTTATATGTAAAGCAATTAACCATTCTTCAGGGCAAATATTTCTAATGATATCACTTTATGGGCTCTTAAAATTTACGAATTTACCAAATGTAAACCTTTCACCTTTACCTGAAAAGTAAAGGAATAGTATAAAAACATCTTTAATATCTATAATAATTCTATATGTTTTTACTGGAATGACAACTGGAGTAAGCAAGTTAGGCTGTAATGCCCCATTAATTTCATAAATCTTAAGTTTGAACTTTCTTTTGGATTAATTTGATAGCCAATCTTTTTTAGTTGAGTGAGAGTATCAGATAAAAGCCAATCTTGTCCTCTAAATATTGTTATATATATTGGAGGAGCCCAAACATCTCATTTTTAACAACTTTGGAAGAAGCGGATGTAAAAGGAATTGAAACAAATTGAACAATTTTTATTAGTAGGTACATTTATAACTCCTGGAGGGAAATAGGCATAATTTTAATGTCTCCAGTATTATCATAACTCTTTGCCCACAGACTGTTTTAAAAGTCTTTGGCTCTTAGATTTATCCCTCTTCTAGCGAGAAACAAACAAGGCAAAAGACGAATTCCGCACCCATTTCTCGGATCTGGTCGTGAAGACCCAGGACAAAAGAAAGGTTTAGCACCTGAGCTTCTGTAAAGCTCAGTCTGTATAGTCTTAATTCAAATGTAAATGTTCTTAACCTCTGGCCTATTTTCTGAGGCCTAGCCTTTTGTCGGCCGGAATTGCACTGTAAGTTTTTTCTTTTAAACTTAGATTTAAACCTTAAAAGATATGCGTATCCTTTTTTTATAAACATGTGCAAATCAAAATTTCTCAAACTCACGATTGAACTATCAACTGTAGCCAATTGAATATTGGCAGTTTAACTATGTTTTTACGTTTCTTTTTCCACATTAGAGCATAACCATCATTTTAAGAAACAAAACCAATTTTTAAACTATCTATTTTCTCTAAAATTAGTCTCTAAAACTAACACCAAGAAGATTACCTATATGTTATAAAATCTTGTTGCCAATTTTTATATATGAATGCATGATAGTGCAGCTTTTAATATCTCACTAAAAGGACATTGTTCTTAAATTTTATCTTTACACACCTGGTTTCTGAATGACTCTAACACTGAGTTACCAATCTTAAGCCAACCTTTGTTGCCAAGGTTGTAAAAAATTTTTTAATCATACTCAATAACCTACAGGTTGAAAGTCTATAACCAAGACATGAAGAATATATTTATACCTTAAAACTAATTAGAAACAAGAATGAAGGGACAACACTTCTATATATTTGGACCAAACAAAATTTCTCGCTTTTTCTAGTTGTAATTATAAGAGAGGAGCACCTTGTTACAGCAATTCTTCTAAGACGAATTGTAGAGTGAAAAATTATGAAGACCATCTTATAAAATATATACAGGCTCACTAGCTCCAGGAAGGTGGAAATGAATGTAGGCTTTTGGGCCTTACTGCCCTATCCATTCCTCAAGCCTCAGGGAAGAGAATCCACCTATGGGTGGGGTAGGCCCAAAGCAGGAAGACACATTTCTGGCCACAAAGAAAAACAAAAGCATGTCCAGACAAGTCTTAACTAGCCATCCTGCCACCTCTGCAAGTCGCTGACACTAGAAATAACCAAACATGTGCAACCGCGCCAAACCCTTTTGTCTTTCTCTACCCCTACTCATAAATGCCCCCTGCCTCTGGGGTTCGGGTTCGAAATCCCCCGTCTCCTGCGTGGGACGGGTTTCAACCCAAGGGCCCTTATTATTAAATTACCATATACAAATGCATCCTCTCAAACTCACGATTGAGTGTGCGTGGGTGAGCACCGGTCCAGACTGGAGGTTAGGGTCCTTTAAAACCACTCTTAGCTTCCTTACTGACTCTAAGAACTTGTTGTTCTCTTTAAAAGCAGCTTATACCGACAATTAGCTGTTAGGAAGGCTTTTTATTCAGCTCAGCTCAGCTCTAGCTACAGGTGTTAAACAAACTTATCAGCCGCTGCTCGGCATTTTAAAACTGTCTTTGAAAACCGAGTTAAACTGGAGCAAGGGTTGAATCAAGCAATTTAAACAATCTTTTGAACATTAAACATAGAACACCATAAGACATAGACCACCAGTCATTCATACAATGAGACACGTGGACAGAGACACACACAGAGACACGTGGACATTGGCGCGCCAAAGACAAATATTACGTAGGATCTTTTCCGAAATGAGTAACAGCTGGTTTTAGCCTACAAGGGTCGAGATGAGCGAATGCATCTGGATACCATTTAATAATCTTTGTAGAGGATGCACCAAAAATCTTGTCTGCCGTTTTAAAAATCCTGCCTGCCTGCCGTTTTAAGAATCCTGCCTGCCTGCCATTTTAAAAATCTTGCCTGCCTGCCGTTTTAAGAATCTTGCCTGCCTGCCGTTTTAAAAATCTTGTCTGCCTGCCGTTTTTAAAAATCCTGCCTGCCTCCGCCTTCCAAGTGTTGGGATTAAAGGCATGTGCTACCTCCGCCAGGCGGTCTTCCTCTGAAAGGAAGGAATCTGAGCAGCTTGTCCGCGTAAGGCGGAAGAGTGCTGGGGATCGCAAGTTGGGAGGACGCGGCTGGCTGAGACGCCACGCAATTCCCGCCTTCCAACTTCTCCCGTTCTCCATCTAGTAGCACTCGCTGGTTATCTGCATGAATACCTTTCTTATCACAATACTCTCCCGGGGCTTTTTTTCCCCAAAATCTCGCTTCCGCCGACCGAGGGTCTGCGGAAGGGCCTGAACCTTTTCGCGCATTTCTATTCTCATCTTGAGTGGCTAGCCTTTTCCTCAACTCTGTTTCTGACCGTCGGCCCGTTTCCACGATCTTTAAATGGTTTTTTCCCTCCCATAACGCTAAAAGGACTAGTATGGCCACTGCTACCACGGTGGCCAAGGCTATTGAAACTCCTGTCTCTTGGGGGAGGAGCTGGCTCAATTCCAGACCGAACATGTCTCTCAAGAGTTTACCTTATCACGCCACCACGATTCTGGATCCACTCGGAGCGCAGAGATCGCTCGCTCGGTGCGGTGATGTTATAATCCCGGGTTCCGTGCACCAGATGTAACGCGCGTGGTATCCCTGCCCGCAGGAACTCACACGAACACGTGGGGAATCCTTTCGTGGTGATTTTATTCTTTTAACCTGAGTGGGGGGAGACAGAAAGAGTAAGATAGAGGAAGAACCGAAGTACAGAGAAGGTTACCCGCAAGAGAGACCGCCGCATGGCGCGTCTCGTTTTTATAGCCCGTGGGCGTGGTCAATCATGGTTGGCTGTTCACTCAAATTCCCAGGTTCCTTTGCGATATACATGCGCTGTTCAATGGTGTGACGCCGGGAAGCAGGCGTGCCCTAAGACCCTGTGCCCACAGCGATTACGTTCGGCAAGGACTGCCCTCTACAGTAATTTTCATTTGCATTTTCCTAATGGTGATATTAACATTAAATTCAATGAAACACAGAACAGGGAATGTTCTTACAGGAAAGAGGATTTTAAAAAATACAATAATTAATTAATAGAGAATTCTGAACAAATTCACTTCCCTACTCCTCCCAGAGCTACCAACACCTGCATATATCATGTCTTATTGTATTTTCTTTGCTTTTCTATTTTATTTTAGTGTATTTTCTGTTTGATTTCATTATTATTTTTTTTGTTAAAGAGATTTGTTTGACTTTCTTGTATTTCTTGAAAGTTTTGAATTGACATGTCCTAATAAGCATCAAGGAACAGAGACTATTTAGCTGATGTCAACTGTAAACATTAAGGCTTTCTTTTCACTTGTGAAATTCATGAATGCTCATCATCTGCAGATGGTGATGACAGGAGAAAAAATGTGTGGTTTTTAAAAATAATAGATATCAAATTATATATATATATATATATATATATATATATATATATATATTACATACAAATAGTACCAAATTATGAAATACTGTACCAAATAGAATTCATTTCAAGGTTCAAATTGAAGAACTTTAAAAAAGTCATCATTTAAATGTCAGAGAGATATGAACATTTACTTATTTAATAAAATAGCCAATTTAAATTTATGGATAATATACTACATTGAAGGAGCTATCCTGTTCCTCTCTCTCTTACAGTTTTCAGTTTTTCATTTCCTTCTACTACTGTGTTCTCTAAGTCATAGACATAATTTTTCCCCTGTAGATGTATAAGCTAGGTCTAAGGACTCCGGTCCTTATCCATAAATATCCACACTTTGACCAGTCGTGCCTTTCTGTAATGATTTGATGAAGGACTGAAACTAAACATTTTTGTTCATATAAGATTAAGTACTTAGAATGAAGTTAGGGATTATAATAGTTAGGGCAACTGTCAATTGAAGGTTCTTCTCTAGGTTACATGGCCTTACCTGTAAAACATTTCTCATTCTTCACCATATGAGGCTTTCTGTGTTGTTCAATAAAACAGCGAGAGAGGAGATACAACAGAGAATACAGGGTGGGAGAAGTAAAGAAAATTCAAATCTAAGTTGAATCAGATAAACTATGAAAACAGGACATGCTTTGAAATAATTTTCCATTATGAGACTCTGATATATTATTGACAACTCTGAGTTAGTTTTTAGTATTTCTAATCTGATGTATATTGGTTTGATTACAAGGAATCAGTGTGTTAAATGTACCTATTTGGGTGACTCTTATGAGAATCTGTTAATGCACAAATGAGATATTTTCGATCACTCAATGTTAAAAAAAAAAAAAGATGTACTGAACTAATGTGGGTGTTTCAGGAAGTTTCTGAAATTGAGAACTGAATCTTGGGTGCTTAGTCACCAAAACCATCAAGAGGTTGAGTATCTACCAGTACTTCCCTTTTCACCTGCTAGTGATAGTGAAGAGTTCTTGAAGAACTGGAAAATTTGAACATCTTTTAGTAGGTTGAGCCGGTAGGTCAATCTTCAACGCTTTTATTTCCTCTTTTCTTTCTTTATCAAGTACAGCTTGATTATAATTCAAGTTACGTCGCAAGGAAAGCATGACAACACTGTCTGCATTTCCACTTTTGACATACAATCAACCATAAAACTTAAACCTATGAAGAAAATTGAGAGGGGTATGAAATAGCAAACAATATCTTGGGAGATCTCATAATCTAACTCTTTATAAATGGCAAAATTAAACACAAAATCAGTGAGGATATTGAGTTGTGTAAAACAATGCTCTCCAAGATACCCAGTCACAGAAAGCAAACACACTCCCCTGTCTAGTCCTAACATGTTTTAAGGCTGTCTGTGTGTTCCCAGAATACACCTTCCTCACATCAACCTTCTTATTTCTTTCTTAAACCATTGTCTATGTCATTTTAAAGACGCTAAACAACTGAGATCAAGAAAATTAATAATGAACATTTATTCATTAAATAAACTGTGAAAACAGACTGTCTGAAATATGTCAAAATAGTCACTTGAAAACAACTTTCCAGAACCTTCAGATAGTTAAAGTTTTATGACAACAATAAGTTACTCAATGAAATAATATATATTCTTATAAATAAAATGGAAGTAAGCAGAGAGATGAAAACTTGAGAAATACTCAGCCTAACATTGCCTACATCCAATAGAACTCATGTCATCTGAGTGCCAGTGCTCTTAAATGCTGACCATCCCAGGAACCTAGAAAATGAATTAGCAATAAAATTATATACTTAAATATCAAAGGCTGATTTTCTGACTTGGGAGCCTGAAAGAAAGGCTACAGTTAGGTTGAAAACTGGATTTTACGTTCATGGATCCCATTTTAGGCTTTTAACATCTAGAAGTAAAACAAAATCAGTTTATGCTACTGTTTATAATAATTTGTTATGCAGAATTATGATGTGTACATGTTAATTTATCATAATTAATCATCACCACTCCAACTTTGGTGCTATAAATAGCATGCAGACATTTGTACATGCTGAGCCCAGGGTTTACCAGGGAGACAAATTTCAGCTACTAGGACTGTTTTTAACATTCCAGCTGCCTCTGTCTTCAAATGTTTGATAATATAGGCCTACATAGGTGTAGGTCTATGTTTGAAGGAAGAGATGAAGACAAGTAAAGGCAAAGAACATAGATAATAAATTAAAATGCATCCTTACATTCAGTTTTATCTCTAAAAATTGAGTAAAATTCAATAATCTTAAATAATTAAATAGGCATCTATCTTTCCATTTTCATTTAACAGTCTGTAAGAAAACATTAGTGAAATAAAACAAGGAAGGTGTTGGTGATGATGTAGAAGCCTACAAGAATTGCTAACACTACAAAACTGTGTGTAACTAGTGAGCACTGAAAGACATTTACTAATGAACTGAATAAATTTGGGCTTAGTAAGACCATAAAGTGAGAGCAGAAGAGGTTTATTAATCTCAAGTCTTCTGGATAGGAGAAGAAAAGACTTCTCAGCACAATAAGATTAATTCAACAATGAGCCAACACTTGATCCATTTATCCTCATAATTCAAAAATAAATTCAGATACTGTTGTGATGTATTTTGCTAATGGTAACTGTCAATTATCATGACATACCTGAGACCTCTTTACCTGTCATCTAAAATATTCAGACAAGACCCATTTTAAGGCCAATTTAAGAGAGTTTTTATTGGAAATATGTTTCTTCCTAGTGCATTTGTGATGGTTAAAAGCATGGATAAACATTAATCTTCATTCCAGAGAATTCTTATTAAACAGAATTTGTGTTGGCTATCAACAATTTTAAGTCAACTGCATTAACACATTAGTTTTCCTAAATATTATTTCTTCCCATGTGAATATACATTATTTACTTCTCCCCATGCATTTTAGCATGAAATCTACTGTTTTATAGGCATAATTCAGTATTTCACAAAATGAACTTCTGTTGATTTCTCTGACAGTAGATGATTTGAAAGAGAGAGATGGTAGTTGTCCACAGGCATGAAGCTATCCTAAAAATAAACAGTTGTTAGCTCTGTAATTAACTGGTTGTATTTCACCATTGTGTAATGATTATATTATAATGTTTTCATCTCCAGCAATGATTTATAGCCTATTTTTGCTTATTTATTGCTATAAAGCAAAAGAATGATGTGATACTTATTTTGGAAAAAATTAGTTTTGTGGTAATAGTGAGAATGGAACAAAAAGGATCATATGCAAACCTGAGATGTCTCTAGTATGGCCAAGGCTCTATCATAACATGACTTAATGATCTCATTGATTTGACATGCTTTAGTTAAAAATATACTTGTAATTCTGTGACAGGTCGAAGTTTGGCATTGGTTTTGTACTGCCTTTTGACATATTGAGTAAACGCAATGATGCTCACAACTCTACATAAAATAATAAAATGAATGCATTATTTAATAAAAATATTTTGTGTGTCTGAGTATTTTGCCAGTGTGTGTGTGTGTGTGTGTGTGTGTGTGTGTGTGTGTGTATGTGTATCACTGTAGCACATGTGTGTCTGGTGTCAATGAAATGTATAAAGTCCAATGAAAATGAAATTACTGAGGATTATTAGCTTCCACATAGATGCTGGATGCTGGGAATTGAAGCCAGGTCTATGGAAAAGCAGACAATGGTCATAACTACTGATGCATTTGTCTAGTCCCCCAAAATCTTGCACCTCAGATAATTTATTCTTGATATTAAAATTAGTTTTTTGCATTTGCTTTCATGCATTTTTAGCTTGAAGTGAAGTAGACTGGATAGCCACTGCTTCTTCACCATTCGGAACAACAATAACCATATCATTTACAGTATTAGACAATTTATGGAGCTTATATGTAAATTAAATTTAAGTATTTCACCGACATGTCCTGATAAATTAAGACTGAACATACAGTTCTGCTGTGACACAGTGCTTTCCACCAGGACATTTTCTATGAAGGGAATATAAAACTGACATATTTTGTACAGTCAAACAGCATTGTGAAACAGGAGCAGAAATATTAAAGAAATCCATACAACATATCAATGAAACCCAAAATAGTTTAAAGATATTTCAGAATACAGGCCTTTGTTTTAATGTGATTGTGTTTTTATTATTAATGACAGTGATGTCTTGTGTCCTTGTCTCATTGGTTATGGCCCACACTTTTCCTAGATATATGTTTATACACATCTGATAATTTAGACACACAACAAGGTATTCTACTCACAGTGTCTTTGCACATACAACAAGTTTTCTGTTGGCTTGCATCCATTTGACTAATTTTTTCTAATGCGGAGCCTGAGATCAGTCACCCTTCTCTATCACCTCTCTTTCCTCAAACCAGTGGAACCAGGTATCTACCCTACAGGAATATCTGCTTACTGCTTTCCAATGCCTCAGTTGTATTTAATCCATGTAGCATTTCTCTACTATCCCTTAACAAAGACTATGCGGATGCTATTTAGTGTTGGGCAATGTCAGATGTGTGACCTTCCTGTCTAAGGGCTCTATCCTCTGGTATTTCAGTTCTTTTACATTTTGTTCCTTTACTGTCTCACTTTGACTCTGCTCTGGCTGTTTAAAACGAGGAACAACACAATGAGAATAACTAAACTTCTAAGCAATAATTGACAAAGCAACTAAAGAATTTGAAGGGAATCTATTTTTAAATGTTGTTTTGTTGTGATTTTTATATATGCATAAATTCCAATGCTCTGAAATCTGTAGCAATTTTAATAAAAACATTTGAATAATACCCTTCAGTAGCTATCAAGATTCTTATTCAGATTAATTCCCTCTATGCTGGTAGTTCTCATTCATTTCTTTAATTTTGTAGTTAATTAAATTTGTTAAATTATACTGATGGAATTTATTTCACTTTACAATAATTCGCAGCTGAATGTTGGAAAATTATCTTGATTAGTTTCTTTTTATTTTGAGTCTGCACTTAAGTACTTTACTAACAAAATAGATACAATTCAACATAGAAATGATTTACTTAGAAATAAATATAAATATATGTGTAGTATTCCAAAGTTCTCTCAAATAGAACACATTTATAGCAAATAACACATATATTAGTAAATAGCAATTTTTCATAATTAAAGCTTATGTTAAACTTGACTTATTTTACACAATTCAAATTTTTAAATCTTTTCCAATTATCTTTTTATTTTATTTTTTGTTTATTTCATTTTGTTTGTTTGTTTATTTTTTTTAAGATATGTTTTTCACTTTGAATATAGGTTGACTTTGAACTTGAGGTAGTCTGCTTACCTCAGACTCAGATATACTGAGATAAGAGGTATTAATCACTACACTTGGTTTAAACCAAAATTTCAAAGCCTCATGTTTATAAAGTTGTATTAAAATATATTATCACACTACATTTATACTTGTCTGTAATATTGTCACGAGTTGTTAATATACCTTAAAAATTAGAATTGCAGCATTATTTTATCACTGACTTATTTTATTTTCTTTATATACACAATGAACTTTTCATTTTTTCTTTTTGTATGCAAATGAACATATCTATCTACTTATGTAGCTAAACCAAATACATTTTGCTCTGTGTGTAATTTAGCCATGGATATAATATTAAAATGTTATAGCTTTTAGACATGGATTTGAGGACATGGATATGCTCTCTTTTCAAAAATGTTCTTGTTTGATGGATGGTGTTGATTTATATTTTATTTGAACTCATTCATATTCTTGTTTATATCACTGGATAACATTTAACAAAATGACTAGTGTCCAATCTAAAGAAAACAAAACAAAAAGACAGTAGCCTTCTTATATATCAATGACAATCATACTGAAACACAAATCAGAAGACATCACATGATGAAAAAAATCTCCTCCAGTGTTCATCTATTCATAGAATTAATATTACAAAAAATTTGTCTATACTCAAAAGCAATGCTCAATTTAATATAATCCCCATGAAAATTCCAATGATGCTTTTCCAGAAATTAAAAACACAATCTTCAAATTCATATGGAAGCACAAAGAAGCAGATATCCAAAATAATCCTGAAAAATAAATATACTTCTGAAATTCTATGTTATCAAGTTATAGTACTGAGCCAGAGTACTAAAGAACGGTGCTAGAGTAAATATTGACATGTTAGTTAATGGAATAAAATCTGGGTGTAGATATAAGCCCATCTTCTTGTAGCCAGCAATGTAATATTTGATAAAGATGTCAAAAATATACATTTAAGAGAAAATATATCACTTTCAACAAATCCTGCTGAGGAATCAGAATATTTATCAATAGAATAATAGGACAAGACCTGTATCTTTTCTCAGCACTGATCTCAGCTCCAAATGCCTTAAGAACCTCAGCAGAGTACACAATATCAGATCTTTTCTCGGAAACTAATAACATACTAATTTGAAATGGAATCTTAGAAAATTGTAAACATAATTTCTAAAAATATAGATAACCATTTCTATAGGGCTACAAATTACTTCATATTGTATTCACATACAGATAAAAGAGATCAGCAAATAGGTAAATGAAATATAAAAGCTATGACTGTAGTAATGAAGTGAAAATTGTGTTCATATGTTCAAGTGCTGCAGAAAACATATTTTACAATATGAAAAGCTGATTTTTTAAAAATTAATTGCTAATGGTAAATATGTGGTGTTCAGTAGGAAAATTAGGTTGAGTAAGATCACACACACATACACACAAATATACACACAAGCATGCACACAAATATAAACAGGGTAATGCACTGAAATAAAATGTGAACATGTTCAAAGATGCTTGAACCCATACAGTTTATTTCTTACAAATTATTTAAACTTAAAATCATGAAAGCGTTATTAAAGGCATAGAATACTCTACCCCAAATATTACTGTAGAATGTAAATTGCTGAAAACTTCATAAAGGAGCACCATTTTACATAAAATAAAAAACATTTACCAGTTTAATTATAAAAATTATCTTCAAATAAATTAACTACATGAGACATGAAAGTACTTGTATACTCCTCCTCTGTTATTTTAACCAACTACCTAATATAGACAAATAAGGATTCAGCTACTTCTAAAATCTCATCATTTTTAACAGATCAGTTAAATAAGGCAAATACCATTTCTCACTTTCTTTTTAAATTTGCAAAATAGTTCTTTTCTACAGATGGTTTATCCTGGCAAATTTCATGTTCACTGTGTGCTGTGTGTTTATGAGTTCCAGCTGTTAACTGGTAATATTATATTGCTAAATCTATCATGTGTAATGTAATTGCTCATTAGATTCCTTAAAACATCAGCAATGTAGTTATTTTCAACTTGAAACAAATTAAAATCTTAGCAGCATTTCAAAATTCTACAGTTGTCTTCTTTTGATTAATGATAGAAAAATACTGAGGTTTTTTTTTTCATGTAATTTTTAGTGATTTGTCAAGAAAAAAAATCAAGCTGATTAATCTTTTATTTTTCTCCATGTAACTCACAGGTGTATTAACAGTTATGCCTCTGTGGAAATGTTGCTTTGTAACTGTTTTACAAGGCGAGAAGACAGGATGTAATGAGGCCATAGAAAAGCTTCTGCTTTCACACACATACTGATGGCACATATTCTGACTGAACTTACAAAGGAGAGGACCGTGGATTGGATCTATTGTGTACCCAAGGGAATCTCAGTGCAGAAGGCTGAGCCTCTGAAGTACAGGAAGGTGGAGATTTTGGGTTATGTCTGGACAGCTTTCAAATGTTTTCCATTCTATTGGAAAAGGGGATTGATAGTCTGGTTTTTCTTTTCAAAATGACACTAAAGCTGCTTTTTCACATCATGCATTACAGCCTAAATAATAAGCACTTTACAAATTAAATTCCTTTATTTTCCTTTGGTGGACAGGTAGCCTCAGCCAATCACTGCAATCAGGGAATCACAGATGGCAAAATGATCAGATTATGTCTAAAGAAGTCTCGTGAGAAATGCAATTGCCCAAGAGGTCTCTAGGTGACCATATTTCTTTCTGTCTGTCTCCAGAATTGCTGATTAAATGTTATTTCCTTTGTTTTATAGGGGGTAGCTGGATTCTTGAGACTTTTCTTGAAATAAGCTCTGTTGAATGTGTCAGTTTTTATTTATTTATTTTTATTTTAGCAACTGTCTCAATAAAAACCAACTTCTTATAATACAATAAGGTAAATGGATTGTTCAAAGCAATCAATAATTATTCCATAATTATTAAGTAATAAAATAAATAACTTTATCCCTCAATATTCATATATATACCTTGTGTGTCAAATTTCTCTTGGTTTACCTCTAAATATTCTTTAAAAGAAAGATGGGTAAAACAACAATAAAAAAAGGAAATAATAAAACAAAAATGCTCAACGAAGTGGGGATGATTATAAGGTAGAGGAGGGAGTACAGAGATGAACTACTAAGAATTGTTTGAAAAAAGTCATATAAAAGCTTACTACTGTAAAAAAATGGAAGCATCTTGAACCCCCCCCCCCACACGTATTTATGTATAAATATGTATATTAAAAGCAGTTTAAATGGAGGAACCTTATAACAGTGAACTAAAGTAGACGGTAAATGCTAACAAGTAAGAAGCCCAGTGCCAGTGATAAGGATTGGTTATCTGTTTTGTAGTTGTTTTCTAATTAGTTTCTTACTCCTCCAGACATAGCAAGCTATCCCCAATGCTATTAGTTAACCCTCAGTTTAATAGATTAACCTAATAGTAGAAGGTATAACCCATTGAGTCGTATGGAGAAAAAAAAATCCTAGTCCTGATTTGGAAAATTCATTTGTACTGGAAAGTTTTAAAATTACTGGAAGAAGAGAAAATTAATCATGAATTTTATCTAGCTATGGACCTCATCAGCTACATTAACTACTAGCCTAGGAAGACATGCCCATTGGTGAAATAGTAGCATGAGTATCATAGGATTAACCAACCCCTTTCTGATTGAATTTGGGGCACCACAATAGGAAATCAATACCTGGCATCATTATCATGACAGGAAACCTGTGGCTAGAACCTAATACTATTATTATCTTAAATAGACATATCACTAAATGGACTCCTAAGGACTCATTGCCACGTACATAGATTAGTACATCTATCAACCCTCACCAGAGAAGCTTCATTGTTTAGTAAATAGCAATTAAGTCAGAGACTTACTGCGAGTCAAGATTGTGGATTGTCTATCCCTAAATCTATACCTATATTATAACCCCTTCAGCCAAGCCTCAGGGATCGTTGTGGAAGGGAAGATACAAACCTCAAATAGTCAGGGGCAGTGGATAGCGAAAAGGAAACTGTTTACTGAACACAGCAGAAAATTTGCACATAGGAACTCTAAATAATCATGCCAACACTCACAAGACTGCAACAAACTATAGCCAGAATTATCTCCAGCACGGAGAAGGGAGCTGTGCTGAGATGTTATTGATAATTAATACTTTCTGAAATAACTCAGTGTCCTTTAAGAACAGGGTCCCTGAAAGGTCAATCATGATCCAAAGGATAGCCACAAACCTAAGATTAACAACAAAAAATTGATGGATAAAATGTACAGACCAATGAACTGAAAATGTGGAGAGGGTGAATATGATCAAATGGCATTTCTAAAGAATAAATTAAAATGTGATTTATGTTGCATTCTAAATACAATGGAATAAATATCTTTCAAGGTATTTAAAGACTAGAAACAATATTAGGTTTCTCTATAAGGACAGTAAATAATTTTCATGATTGGCAATGAGAATATTATCACTATTCTTGAGATTAGTCAAGGGAGTTCACTAAGTGCCCATATTTTTTGGTAATCTGGGGCAAAATTGGCTCTTTATAAATAAGAAAAAAGTTGTGATTCCTAGACTTTTTGTTACATTTTGTTGTATCTTTTTCTTACTAATTTCCTGTCTACTGTTCATCTTTTACTCAAATACAAAATATTTAATTCAGAAATTTTGTGTCTTACTTTGTATTCTCTCAAACTAAGCAAATGGTGTATATACAATAAATAGGTTCTTATAGAAAATTAGCTAAAAATAAAAATAATATTATTTTCTTCAAAAAGTGATGGCAGATATATTTCCCCTTAGTACATTCTCTGTTCACACTCTATATAGTGTTCTTATTGTTAGTATTCAATGCTTTAAAAATCTCCTTTTTGTCACTATCTGCCATGCTTTTCTTTCTGTATGTAAAAGGATTATTTTACACACACACACACACACACACACACAGAGAGAGAGAGAGAGAGAGAGAGAGAGAGAGAGAGAGAGAGAGAGAGAGAGAGGTTATCACAGATCTCGCTTTCAGTGATCAGAAACTCTTCTTAGTTAAACTTACAAAGTGCTTTTTAAAATAATTTTACTTCACACTGACTCTGCACATGGAGAGATGCACCTTTTACCATAGATATGCCTTTATCATCATCATTTGACTAACTCCAAATGAAAAGTATTGCATTACCAGTGCCTTAGTAATTCAGGATATTAATATATATATATATCAAAATGCTAACTAAAGTATGAGAATGAACTCAAATATTCTCTATTAAAGCAGTTCATTTCAGAACACTGAATATATTCATTAAGTCTCTTGTTCAATTAACTTCTGCATTATTTGCCAAGACCTTGTAATTACACAGTGTTTGCTAAAGTTGCTGCTAGCTCATGCCTAGAAAGACCAGTTGCCTCAAGTTAGTATTTCTGGGCCACCAATCAACCCTTCCTACCTGAAAGGCCATTTGAGTTTTTCTCTAATTTTGTTGTGAGGTTATGTGACTTCTCTCACAGAGACAATATGCCTTAGGACAAGAAGCAATAATAAAAATGTCAGAAGCTGCTGGATTCTTATACTGCCTAACATTTGGTTAGTGGTCCTACAAAGCGCACAATGAGAAAGTGAGAGTGAAATACTTTACTCTCCTAACTGTTTTAAACATTGTGCAAGATAGAATGAAAATGCAAAGGGGGTTGTGAATTTTGGAAATCATATACACTTTTGAGTTACTAGGCTGATCATAAAAATCCTAGATCAATATGAATTTTTTTTTAAACAGGGGCATTAGTTTTTTTAATTTCTCTCCTATTTTGAAATTTTATTTTTGTAATCAAGCTGTGTGTGTGTGTGTGTGTGTGTGTGTGTGTGTGTGTGTGTGTGTGTGTGT
>JANHMN010000007.1:62976607-63003105 GCA_030674055.1 Rhabdomys pumilio
TGTGTGTGTGTGTGTGTGTGTGTGTGTGTGTGTGTGTGTGTGTGTGTTTAGATCTGTGCACGTACGTCCAGGCATCCACAATTATGAGACATGAGCTATGGGTCCCTGGAACTGGAATTGGAGTTACAGGTAATTTTACCCTGGTGCATGTAGATGCTGGGAAGTTAACTCTGTGCTCTTCAAAAGCTGTACATATTCTTAACTTCTGAGTTATCTCTATGTTCCTCTATTTTTCTTTGCTGTAGGACAATTAGAATAGTTATAAAGTTGTAAAGTGCACATAGCTCCTCCCTAACCTTATTGTGCCCCTTTTCCTTTTCAGCATTGAGATTCGAACCTAAGTTCTTTTACTCTAAATATGTACTCTACCTCAGATCTTTACGCAACCTTTCCCTCCTACACTTGTTTTAATGCATTGTTGATCATAACCTCTTTTACTGGCAATGGCCTTATCCTCCTTAATCCTGAGGGTAGAGACATAAGCACAAGCCAAGTGTCAATAATACAAATTTGAAGATTTGCCACTGGATATCAAACTGATAGATTTCCTTTTAATCATTTAACTTTCTTAAAACATTAGCTTGTTCACATCTGAATTGTACTTTTTCTAGTTGGAAGCTTCTATGAAGATCACCAGTGTATGCTTTTAGTGTTCTGAAGTTCTCAGGTCTAGCCTGCTTAATTTTTTCTTTTGAACATCTTAAACATTTTATTGGTTTCTCAAATTTGGAATTTATTTGTTGGGATGTGATCTTTCTCCCCTTTATTCTTTCTATACTACATATTAAATGTGTTATATTTATGGGTAGTATTTTCATTTGATTCTAATACTGTTCTATTCATTTCAATCTGAATGTTCTTATAATGGCATGTGATCAATTTTAGACAGATGTGGTGCTTCAGGACAATGTGAATTTCTTGCTCCTTTGGTATTTGTTTGCTCTTGTCTAGAGAAAAAAGATGGCAAATGTTTCTCTCTAAGGAAGAACTGAGGCATTTCAAAACTAATTTATTTTAGATTCTGCATAAACTGATCTTTTTGCTGTTTACTTTTCTTTTCAGACCAGTTAGTCCAACATAGAGTAAAACATGAAATAATTGTTAGAACTTCTTTGCCCAGGTCATTTACCTGGAGTTCCTGTGTACTCCTTCTATATTTGTATCTTTGTCCAAATCTCTGAGCATATCTGACCTCAGAACAATATGTGTCCATGATACTGTTTGAGTTGTAAACTATAATCTTTAACTATCTTGTCTGGAATACATTTATCTTATGGAATGTGTTCATTTGTATCTCACTTTCACGTTTCTAATGGCTTCCAGAATACATTATTAAAGTGTCTTTGTTTTGTTTAGTAACTTAACAAAATGAGCCTTCCAGTTGCCTCCAAGGTTATTTAAGAAAGGAACTTGGTATGTGATCAGCAGAATAATTTGTCTTCTCTCTGTGTTGTGAAGTGAAACCAGCATTGAACAGAAGAAGGAACATTTCAGTAAGTTGAAAACAGCATTTACACGGTGTGTTAGTGGATATTTGTTAAGTGTAGACTCAGTAGAGTAAGCTTTTTGTGTTTCCTCCTGATATATTTATCATGGCCACGACACAACAGGGTACCCATGTGTCTTCTATGACAATACAGAGATCATGTGAAGAGTGTTTCAAAGGATGAAGTAAATATTTCTCAATTATTTGTGCTCCAAACTAGTCTAGCTTTGTTGTGCTCCTTTTGTGAACCCAAAAAGACCACCAAGAAGTCAATTCTGATACCATCTCACCAGGGTCTTTAAAACAAACTTGAGCTTGGGCCACAGCACCATCTCTGATGCAGCAGAACAGTATGGTGAATCATCAAGCTTTCAGTGGGAGAAGGTTTTATAGGAAATGGCAAGCAAGATGTTTTCTAGCCTGACACACATCTGATTGGGGTCTATTATGTAGATTTTTGGCCTTTAACATAATTGTCTGGTGCTGGGATCCAAACCATAAACTTAATTTCTGCTTTCCTCCTGATTGGTAGTTGTTTGGAAGTGAAGTGCCAAGGTCAGGCTTGTAACCTGAAGACCAAGGTGTGTTGGAAAATAACCTGAAAACTGGTGTGAGGAGCCTGACTGTTAGATAATTCTAGTTCAACCTTAGATCAGTTTTTCTAAAATGCATTCTGAGCCCAAGATATGGTCTCTCATTCCCCTCTTTCTCTGGAAACTAGAAGACATAATCATAGGACTTCCTGGAGCTTTTAGTATCTAGGTTTTGGAGGGACTGATAGTGACTCTTCATGACTATAAGCTGAATAGCCTCAAGTCTCTCTACTGTTTGGCATGGCCCTCTCTAACTTTGGCCATTGAGTCTCTGACTATCCCTGAATGGTCAACATATGAACAGCATTCCTTGAAGGCTGTACGTAGTCCATTTTGTTGGATCTAGGTACCTTTTGTTTTGTACTATCTCTTCCATGGAGTCTAGAGACTTTTGGAGGATGTTATCTCATAACATATCCAGTGTTACTCAGTTAATTTAGACCTGGAAGCATTTGGTGACCTGAAAGGACTGGATCATCACATCTGGGGAGGGAGGTCAGTGTTGTTATCCCTCTACCCTAGTGGTGTCTCTTGGGCTTGTGTAGGGGTTTCATCAGTGGGAGACAGGATGAAGTCCTGAGGCTGAGTTTTCTCCCGCTGGCTGGTTCTGGTTGTCTTTAACGGCAAAGCATCTGCATTTTGGGCATGTGTGATGGGTACACATTGTATTCTCATTGACCTTCAGGGTGTTGAGTGTGGTCAAGATGATAATATAGGGATTTTTTTAAAAAGGTTTTAAAGATCCCTGGCTGGAGAGGGGGACCAGTTTCATAGAGAACACAAAGTTTAGGCTAAACGTGTTTATGAGCCTATTGGACACCTTTGAAATCATCTAGCAGTGGGCAATTCTGAAACTCAGCATTAACCTCTGCCTGTATGTTAATAACAATTGGGGAATGGTACCCTTGAACATGATTTCAAAAGGAGTGAGTCCCATTCTGGGAAGGGGAATTTCATACCCAGTAAAGAGCAAAAGGAAAGAGAACTACCCAGTCACTGCCAGTCTATAAGGTCATTTAAGTCAAGGACTCACTTAGGGTTTTGTTCACTCTCTCTACTTATCCTGAACTCTGGAGTCTATATGCACAATAAAGTTCCCAATCAATCCCCAGAATATTTGCTAAGCTCCTTTACCTGGGACAAAGGAAGCTGGTGGATTTTCGCTCTAATTTCACATTGATTCTTTTTCAAGAGGGGTTATTCTCAGTCCTTAGCCACCGCTTTTATCTGCTTCTCTAGAAGCCATCTGTTTTAGGCTTCTCCTATGGTCCTCTGGTTCAGTCATGGCTGTTCTATTGATTCTTGTTAGATTTCGAGTCTGCAGTTTCCTCTTCTTTATCAGTCATTACTCTTTCTTTTTCTGTCACTATCATGAAACCTCTTAACCCTCTGGAGTTTTCTTTTAATATCTAGTACTGACTAATTGATAAGGGCTAGAATTACTGTTGCTTTTGCTTCTGATAAATATCTTGGCCAGATTAGTGTGCTGTCATGCAGCTGCCTTGAGACCTTCCAATAGAGCCTGTCCATATACCAAGACTCTTTCCTCACTTTCAATGGTATTGAAGTCCAAGTCTGAATAGGTTAAGAAAAAGCCAGTTGATATCAATAGCTGCTGGTTATTGGTGGGTTTCCCACATGAGGCCAGAAACCAGCTTTTTGGGCTCTGTCTGGATTTTCTCCCTCTCTTGTGTGGTGAAGAGAACCTGCAAACGCTACTGCAGTGGGTTGCTGGGTGAAGAGAATTGACTCTAAGACCCTAGTTAAATCTGTGGGTTGTCTTAAAGTGAGGAGTTTTGGGTTCTCTAGTTCTTCTACCCTGTGAGCAGTTTTCCCCGTGGGGACACCAGAAGTTGAAGCTGTGCTTTCACATAGGGTTTGATCACAAGGTGAAGACCAATACTCTAACCCGTGGACAGAAGGGGAGGCGGAGGGCAGAACCTGGAAGGTTTTAGTTTTAAGTCCTCCTGGGTTACCTGCTATCCTAACACAGCATATTGTCTTGTTTACTCTATCTCTGGGTAAGGAAATGCACTAAGTGCCATTTGGCACATGGAAGAAAGTACTTGCTGCTTCTCAGTGGGCTGAATATGTCAGGCTGTTGCCAGTGGAGATCCTGTTCTCACAATTCAGAAACTACATCTGTTCAGACAGGGAACAAGCACTTCTGGCAGGAAAGGTATCTTCTCACTGAACAAAATGAGGAAGAAATTTATGTTCTTTCTGGTTAATTTTCTATAACCCTAATACTTATTTAAAAACAAAAGTCTAATAGTAGCTAAAAAAAAATGACTCAGCGATTAAGAGTGATTAATGATCTTTCAAAGAAAACAAATTCAGTTACCAGGTGGTTCACAACATCCTAGAAGTCTAACTCCAGGGCCCTCTTCTTGACTCCATGGGAATTTGCAGTTATGTGGAATACACACAGACACACACATGAGTGAATGCACACACACACACACACACACACAAGAAGAGACAGAGAGAGAATCAAAAATACATAAATAAAAAATAAAAATAAAAATAAAATCTTTTTTATTTAAAACATTATATGCATTTATTTTTAGTCACTAATGTCCATTAACAGTCGATCATATAGGTAACATTATTAAAATGAGAAAAATGAAAAAAAAATAATAGCGCATAAATAGAAAATTATTTTCTGATGAAAGTAGTTTAATATTAAAGAAATGTTCCAGTGATTGGGAGGTAATATGAGAAAGTAATTTTGTTAGTTATATCCTGTTTTATGGGTTTTAGACAAATAGGTGTATTGATTTCTGAAGTTGTATATGTATAAAACTCTATAGTGTTCATGTTGTTTTTATCAAATCATATAATTATATCAAAGAAAATAGAGACAACTATGAGGTGAAAATTAAAAATTATAATTTATAGATAAATTTGAATTTTCTCTCTCTTTTTCATTGATAGAATGAGTGGACATGTGTCTAGCAGTCTGTTCTTCACAGTGATTTATATGCTGGCTTGAGTTACACTGTGATATCCTGCCTCAAAAACCAAAACTAAAACAAGAAAAATAATTAAACAGGACCTGAAAGTTCAGAACAGTATGATCAACAAAATTGACATAGATAAATAGGGATGTATAGATAATTACTTGCCTTCAAATATGATTTATGAACACAATTTAATCAGATATGAAGCCAATAAGCCATATCAATCAGCACCTTAAAGATTGTCTTTTCTTGGCTAATTAAGATATGGCTTGTAATGCATATTAAAAATATTTTAGTTGAGCAAATATATGATTTTGACTTTAATGTTTTACATATATTTGATAGTTTCAATATTTGTAGTAGTTTCTATATTGTTGATAGTTCCCAGTTCTTAGAAAATATTGCCTAGGGAAATATTTTCTCAGGCTTAACATACAGAAGCTGATATAGCTGTTATCCAAGAGGGATAGATACATCTCTAGCTGGCAGCATAACTTGGCCATGTTCCCATGTATCTTAGGGTTTTATTGCTGAGAAGAGACGATATGACCAGGGTAATTCATATAAAGCAAAACATTTAATTGGAGCCAGCTTACAGTTGAGCAGTTTAGTATATAATTGTCATGGTGAGAAGCATGGCGACATTCAGGCAGACACGGTGCTGGTGAAGGAGCTGAGAGGTTTATATATTGATCTGCAGACTGCAAAAGGAGACTGAGACACCATTCCTCCAACAATGGCAGATCTACTCCAACAAGGTCACAATTCTTAATAGTACCTCTCTCTATGAGCCTATGAGAGACATCGTCTTTCAAACTATCACACCATGCATAACTGTTGAATAAAAGATGGAAGACTGAGGAGGTCTCAACTGAGTCCAGGCACTGTGGTAGGCTTGGATCTTTGGTGACAGGCTCTAAAAAGCAACTGCACAACGTTATGATGTAATGTCTCTGTTGCTGTAGAAAACACAGGACATTGAAGATACCATTTACTAGGACATGAGAAAGGAGAGCTGCGATCAGAGAGTAGAACATAACTGAGATCTTTGTGAGTTTCAGGCAACAGAGAAGGACAGATGTTGCTACCAATCACTTGAATCCTAGTTCACTATGAGCTCCAATTGCAGGACACAGAACCACAGAATTTGGTGTTTGTAGTGATGGGATTGGGACTTGTTTTGGTGTGATTCTTCCTTACTATACCCAAGTTCTTTAATTTTGAAACAGAAACATTTACATTTTTTCATTTTCTGTTTGTCATATGCAATTTGTATTTAATTTTATTTTATATTTAATAGGAGCGCACACTGAAAATATTTTACTCCAACTTCAAATGTCCCTATACTCTTTTGGTCTCAATACAATTTCAAAGAACATCTTTTCTAGGACTGAAGGGAATCTCTTAATTTCCCCATAGAAAATAAAAAATAAAATCAAATTAAATACTTCCAACAGCCATGATATATATATATATATATATATATATATAAAAAATAGTGTTGTATGTTTTATAGTGTGTATCACTTTCAAAAGGTAGGAAGAAAAACATAGTAAGAAAATACTGGAACAAAGCAAGACTAGAAACCAGAGAGGATGACGCCAAATCCTATAAAGCTTTGTCCAATCTCAAAGAGGTTAGACAATTTAGAAAGCCTTTCCAGCTTTTCTGACTGAAACAGAATTCTCTCTCTTAGGCTAAGTTCACTTACTGTATACAATTCTCTCTGGTAGCCATTCTAAGGTTATGATATCTTCAACATCCTGGAAGCTCAAATATTATATAAGCTTCAGTTTAAAAATATTATTAAATTTATTTCCAGCCCTCCATGAAAGGACTTCCTGAAATATCGTGACCTCAGCAAGCCCCTTAACCATGTTGTTTCACAACAGAGTTCTTCCTACATTTTACTTTTTTTTTTTAAATTTTTTCACAATACAAAAGGCAGAACCACATGGCTGATGCTTCCATGTTTGGCTGCCCACTTGGAATGAAGCCTGTCTCCAATCCTTTATTTTATTTTGCATAAAATTTCCTTTTATACATTTATGAGCCAACAATTCCTTAAGTATTTTCTTTTACAAGTTGCAAGATTAGATGGCTGGGGTCTTGCCCTGAAAGTAACACTCTGTTTATTCCATTTTGAATCAGGCATCTCGTCTCTTTCAGCAAGAGCCTTGATTCCAACATTAATTTCATGTGTTCTTTTTTCTCTTCAAACTGAAAATTTTCTATTTCACTTTGCACTTCTCGTTACTGTTTACTATAGACCTGTATAATACTTATTATAAAGCTATCTTAAAATCTCTTCAGCCAACAAAATTTTTCTAAAATATTTTAATTTAGCCTCAGGCAAATTCTTATGACACAGACAAAAATGTAGACAAGTAGACACATTAATTACCAAAATTTCACAAGAATAGTCTCCAGTCCAGTTGCTATATTGTTCCCCTCTAAAACACTTCATCTCAGCCTCTATACTTCTCATTTATCTTAATACTGTTGTCTTCCAAGCTCCTACTTGAATAGCCCAACAAGCCTTACTTACATATTTTAACTATTTCTCAAGTTCAAAATCATGAGGTCTTCCATATTCCTCCAGGGGGAAGAAACAGACCTGTGTAGTGAGACATTAGCCCACTTCCAGGTTCCAACTTCTGTTGTAGTTAGTTTTGAATGGCTATAACAAAATAGCATGACTGTAGCAAACTATGAAAGAAAATGTTAATTTGGAACTAATGATCCTTTCACTAGTACTATAGCAAGTAATGTGGCAGCAGGCAGGCAGGCTTGACACTTAAGCAATTGCTCATGTCTTACATCTAGATCTAAAAAAGAAGGGAGGGAGAAAGAATCTCTAGGAATAATGTGGGTTTTGAAACATTGAAGACTACCTCCAGTTTCATATATACTTTACCAAATTTTACACCCCCTAAAGCTCCTAAATAGCAATACCAAATGAGTAACAATTATTCAAACATATGAACTTACAGGTGCTATCCTCATTAAAAAATCACAATATGCAAATGAAACATGTAAAATATTCCATATACAAATTTTAATATTGAACATGTATTTTAATAATAGTACTCTTACTAGGCAAACTTATAGAACAAGATTACCTTGGACTTTATAAATATGTATGCACATATGAATGTGCATATGTCTCTGTGTAGTCTTGGGTTAATATAAATTATGAATATGTAAATGAATGCCAACAAAATAAAAATTTTATATTTTTTTCTTCAAGAAAATAATATCAACTTTTGAATTAAATTTGTTTTTGGTTTGGTTGTTTTGTGTTTGTTTGTTTGTTTGTTTGTTATTTTTTTGTTTGTTTTATGGATTGCTTATATTTGTGCTTTAGTTTTACAGCAACAATGATCAAATCCAGAGCTTTCTGCATGCTAGGCAAATGTTCTACTACTAAAAACATGAAATGATCCCCTTCCTTTGTCCTGTTAGAATACAGTACATGAGTCTTAGATGAAAATTAATGCTTATGTGTAAAACTCAAACAATCTACACACTGAGAAAAGATTCTCTTTTAAAATAACTTCAGTGTATTAAGGATGGTAAATATGCTTAAGAAACAGCCACCAACTTTATATTTCTTTCCCAGTGTAGAATCCCAGAATCCACAAACATTTTTGTAGTATATATGATATACTTTAATAATTTTATAGCATTATCCAATGACAATAATTTTAGAAGGATAATTTGCAAATAACTATAAATATAACAAAGAAAGTTGAGTATATTGTGTGGACAATATATGCTGCCTGATGTTCATATTTAAATAAGGATAATTTCAAGGTAAATCTGGTGAGGGTAGAAAACAGGTATTCTGTTGAAATTCTGCCTCAAGATTAAGAGTCTTTTATCTAATGTCTTGATGCAAAGTACCAAAGACAGAAGCCAGGACAGCAAGCAGTGCATTCAATCTCTTTTTTCGTATTTGTTAATGATTTATTTTGCATCTATTTGCATTTTAGAATGGATTTAAAATATTATACATATATATTTATTATTATCAAATCATAATTTTTACTTTTTAACACCAGGGTTATAAACACAAAAATGCAGGATGTGGGGAAGTGGATGACACAGGAGCATAGGTGTTCAGGGGGAGTACAGATATCTTTCAGAACAGGGTATCAGCATAGGCAGAGTCATAGTGACCTGTCCCATGAATCTTTACCCAGTGCATTCAATCTACACACCTAAAAAAGATAAATGTTTCTTGAACCTGTAAACTGACTCAGAAACAACCTCATAACTTTAATTACTGCCTTAATAGCCTAGAAAAAGCCAAGTGGTGTGTCTAAAACATGAATTTACACACAACTTATTTGTGTCCATATTGTCCAAACACAAAATTATGTGCCTGTGTTATAATCATAAGCAAGCAGAGATTGTTCTGGTCAAGGAAACATATACTACCACGGTTAAATCAAGAGATTTTTTTTTTCATTTTTGAAATCCAGGAAAGCATAGACTCTATTAAACAGATAAAAAATTGTAACAAGAGAGTAGGTTATAAGTATGCCAAATGTTGAAAAGTAGAGGAGATGTAGATAGTCAGCAAAAATGAAGCTCTTATACAAAATTGATTAGAACAAATTTAAATTTTAAATAGCAAAGAGGGAATAAAGTTATTGGATTAAGAGTGAGCTCAAAAGTTGTTCTGTGAGTATATCTTAGTAGTAGAACATTTGCCTAGCATGCAGAAAGCTCTGGATTTGATCATTGCTGCTATAAAACAAAAGCACAAATATAAGCAACCCATAAAAATTCTATTAAAAAGAAGAGGTGATATTTTTCTATCATTTTGGTAGTTCACTTGAAAAGTAATTAGTTTTATCCTGGCTTTGGCACCCTCATACATCTTTAAATGTGTGTGGTTCTCCTTCATTGTGCGTGTATGTATGTGTGTGTGCGTGTGTGTGTGCGTGCGTGTGTGTGCGTGTGTGTGTGTGTGTGTGTGTGTGTGTATACAGAAAAGCAAAGTTATAAACTAAAGGCAATAAATAATACCAAATTTAAAATAAGACAAGATGAGCAAATATTTAAGTTGTTTCAGACATTTCTAAATTTCTTTGATATCTCTTTTTTAAATTAATTTATTGGATATTTTATTTACATTTCAGATGTTTTCCCCTTTCCTTATTTTCCCCCTACCCAGAAACCCCCTATCCCATCCCCCCTCCTCCTACTTCTATGAGGATGTACCCTACCCACCCACCACCTCCTCCCCACCCACTCTGACCTTATCGCCCTTGAATTCCTCTACACTGGAGTATCCAGTCGTCATCATGGGACCAAGGGCTTTCTCTCCAATCTATGTCTGACAAGACCATCCTCTCCTACATATGCTGGAGCCATGGGTCACTCCCTATGTACTCCCAGGATGGTTGTTTAGAGCCTGAGAACTCTGTTTGGTTGATATTGTTGCTCTCCCCATGGGGCTATAAACCTTTTCAGCAACTTCAGTCTTCTTGAATATCTTATTTTTTCTATACACTATAACAAATATTAAAAATGTCTTAGCTAATAATTACCATAGTGCATTAAAATATTTGACTTGGATAATATTGTATAATTTAAAATTTACATTTAAAATTCATTTTCTATTTATATACACATATTTCTATTACTAAATGATTGAATTTTATTTTTTTTTAGAATAAAATAGAAACCTAGATAAGTTTCTGTTCATGTGATAAAGACTAAGACCAAATCAATGGTTTGTTATAGAGGAAAATGAGGACTATAACATAGAAGCCTTGGGGAAGAAAATGAACCAGGTCTCTGGAGGAAGACAGTTTACTGGATTCCTTCCCATTATTGGCTCAGCATGGATTTTCTTTATATAAATAATCCTGATCCATCTTCTCAGGGTTTATATAATCTACAGTAAGCTAGACCCTCCTACATCAATCATTAATTAAAAATATGCTCTCACATACTTTCCCATAGGCAATAGAGGCATTTTTTTAGTTGAGAGTTCTTCTTTCATTGTAACTGTAACTTGTATTATGTCGACATAAATACAACCTGCATATTACACCATACTTGATTGTGATGTATTACTAAATCTATCATTCAATACAATTAGACAATTTCTTTCCATTTAATGGGACTATAAAATTTATAATATTAGATCATTACACCATTCTTCCTCTGTTGTCTACATTGTAAATATATTGTACTGAAATTATTGACCGTGGATAGATTTATGATATATAGGTGGAAAGGCAGATGTCATCAGAAATCCTTGTACTCTAGGTTCAGTTGACATTTATTTTTTTACTGCGTGTTCACTCTGAGTATGTGTCTTCCATCAATTGCTTTTGCCTGCAAAGCATTCATTATAAAATCAGAAAACATATTTTAAAAATATGACTTCTACAAAGATTAAATATCAAAATATCTAAACCACAATTTAAGAACATTGGATTCCAAAGTGATATGTTAACGTGGCAGCAAGCATGCATATAATAAAAGAAATTTTGTGAAAATGAAGTTAATTGGAATTCATGAAAATTAAAATTGTATATTTAAAAATCTGTTACCTGAGTGAAAAGAAAACCTCCAATATGAAAAAAAATATTTGCAAATCATTCATCTGAAAAGCAAGTGATAACCAAAATTTATAGAGTATTCCCAAAACTCAACTACTGAATAATCAAACAGCACAGTTAAAAAACAATGAGCTTAGATTTCTATGCCTACAAAGAATATATACACATTCACAACAGGCATATGAAAATATAATAAAAAGGCAGAACTTGACCAACTACAGTTAGATAGTAAATCATTCCTAGTAGACTAGCTACTATCAAAAAGAAACCAAAACAAAAAAATCAAAATTAAACACAGATTACAACTAGTATCAGTAGGAAGAGGAATAAATCTGTAAGCCATGACAAGGAAAAGAAAAAAAAAGCAGTTGTGTATTGTTTATGGAAATGTATAATGATGCCTCTGCTGTAGAAGATAGTATATCATTGCCTTTGAAATTGAAGTAGTAGTATCAGTTCAAATGATTCCTTTTCCAAGAAGCTGAAAGTAAGGTCTTAATGAGACATTTGTGGGGTCATATACTTCAGTGTTTTTCACAATAAGTAAGACATGCAAGCAATCCATACTCAACAACAGATTAAAAAACACACAACAAAATAAGCCCAATACATAAGTAGAACATTACTCAAATGTTACAAAAAATGAAATATTGTAATTTAAATGACAACATGAATAAGTTTGAGAAAATTATTCTAAGTGAACATATCTAGACATAAGATATCTACTGTATCTTTTCACTTGTCTGAAGTAGAATATATACATTAAAAAAGAGGAAAAATAGAAGTTGCAGAGGTAGAATATAGGATATTAATGTTTGATAGATACAGAATTTACATTTATAATTAAAGATGATATAATTGGGAAAAGAAGATAATTTTACAGCACTGTAAATATATTTTTAATTAATTAATTCACATTACATCCATATCACAGCTTTTTCTCTCTCCTCTTTCTCTCCTCTCTCCTTTTTACTTCACTTCCCTCCATACTCTGTCCTTTTCTCCTCAGAGAAGTGGAGGTCAACAATGGAAATCAAAATTCTTTGACATATCAAGTTGCAGTAGTACTAGGCTCATCTCCTATTGAGCTTACACAATGAAGCCCAGTCAAAAAAAAAAAAAAAGGTTTAATGATAGGCAACACAGTTAGAATCAGCTCCTGCTCCAGTAGTTCAGGATTCTCAGATGAAGACAAAGCTACGTATAGGTTACATGTGTGTAGAGGGCCTAGATTCAGTCTATGAAAGCTTTGTTAGGTGGTTCATTCTCTATGAGCCTCTTTGAAGCTTTCCTGTGGCGTTATTGACCCCTCTGGCTCCTTCAATCCTTCCTCTCCCTCTTCCACTAGATTCCCCAAACTCTTCCTATTATTTGACTGTGTGTCTCTTTGTATCTGTTACCATCAGGTACTGGATGAAGCCTCTCAGTATACAGTTAATTACTATCTGCAATTATAGGAGAATATCATTAATATATTTAGAACCACTAAATAGAAAGTCTGTTAAGTTGTTAAAATGTTTGTGTTATAAGTAGATATTAGCCAAAGAATAAAAAAAATAAAATTACAGAATACCCAAGATTCAGTCCACAGAACTCAGGTCAACAAGCAGAAGGGCCCAAGTGAGGACACCTCAGTCCCACTTGAAAGGGAGAAAAAAGCAATCACATATGGGGAGGAAGGAACCTGGGAGGGAAAGTGGAGAGGGGAGAAGAGGAGAGGGCATCTAGATCTGGTATTTGGTGAGGGAAAAGAACTGAAGCCCTGAGGGTCAGCAGAAAGAATGGAAACAGTCAACCTAGGGAGGTAGGAGCTTGGGGAGACCCTCAAGAATACAACAGAGACCTGGGAGGTGAGAGACTCTCAGGACTCAAAGGAAGGGATTTTATAATGTTTTTTGAATCACTTATAAGTGCTCGTCACAAAAATTCATGTTACTCATATGACTATGAATACTCTTGAATTTTAGTATTTTCTTATATCTTGTTATATATTGGGTTTTGGCCAGAAACTTACTGTTTAGACAAGGATGGCCTTAAACTGTGGCAATCATCCTGCCTCTTCTTTAAGACTGAGATTGCAAGTGTGTACCAACATATCTTTTTGACTACTTATCTTTTAGATTAGTGGTGTTTTTGCTTATTCTTGCCTGAATATTATGTGCAAATATTAGAAAATATTTGTTTTTGCTAGTGTTTTATTATTGTGAAGAGACACTAGGACCAGATAACACATAAAAAGAAAACCACCTAATAGGGTCTGGCTTATAGTGTCAGAGGTTTAGTCTACTATCATCATGAAGGTAAACATAGCAGCATGTAGGCAGTTATGATGCTGGAAAAGAAACTGTGACTTCTGTATCTGGATCTGTAGTAAGCAAGAAGTAAACACTATGGGCCACATGGGGCATAGCTTAAGCATATGGGACATCAGATCTTGTCCCCACAGTGACACACTTTCTCCAACAAGACCACATCTATTCCAACAAGGTCACACCTTCTAAAAGTGCCACTCTATGAGCCAAGTATTAGAACATATGAGTCCATGGTAGGTATTCCTATTCAAATCACCACAATGTTTATTTCTATTACATGTATTCACTGTATTTCTTGGAATTCCTTGTGTTCTTCATAAACATAGAATTCCCCTCTTTCTTATATCCGCTGCATCACCTTTTAGTCTTTCTTCTTAAGAAGAGAAAAATGAGATTCATAAGTCGAAATCATTTTCCAGAATATAGATGTCAACATTATGGCTTCTATAACTCAAGAAGTTTCCCCCTTTCCATTATTTTTTCACCAGAGTTTTATGTATGTTCTGTATGTTCAATACAGTCTACTTCTATAAATTGAATTTAAGCTGTGTAGCATTGCTTTCTAAACAATAAATATGATACAATAAACTTCTCTCTTTTCAGGCATGACCAAGGTTATGGATGACAGAAATCCTTTCATGTGTTAGAAGCTTGAAATAATGAAAATGGAACTTTCCATGTTAGCCAGAAACTGGAGAAATCAAACTGAAAAGCATCAGGTGTAGACAGCTAGTCAAAAATTTATGTGAAACTATTTGTCTAGCATGTCAATTTATCAGTTAGCTGTTAATAAATAATTCCCCAATCTTTCTTCCATTGCAATTCTTGTCCTTAAAGAACACATTATCCTTTTTTTTGTTAGGCTGTTGGTTCAAACTCAGGCCTTTTTATTTAAAGGTATGCTTTACTGTACTGAGCTATAGCCTAACTCTGAAAATAGATGTTTGTGTGTCACATTGAGAAGTGACCAGTTGAACACATGTTTTATAGAAATATTTCTTGCAAGGTACTTTTTGAACCAAATATCCTCTCACCCCCATAATGCTCCCTCTGTAGTGATTGATCGATGGGTCTTCTTTACATGGTCTTATCTGAGCTTGATTAAAAGCTGTCCCTATGCAGAGTGGTAGAAAACTAAGCACAAAGAATGAATGTATGTTGATAACTGTCCAGGTGACCCCTGTGTTGTTAACCATTGGTACGTTATAGTGTGATCCTTTTATTGCTATATACCTTTGATCCAAAGTAGAGAAATACTCAGTTCATGTAATGTCACTGACTAAGTTACAGAGAGAACATTACTCTCATGTAGTCCTAAGTGATTTTGTGTGTCCATAGTCAATTTTCCATGCTACACTAGAATTAATTTATTTATAAAGGGATAGAGATGTACCAGTGATTGTTTTAATTTAAATACTTTTTCAAACATAGCACCATGTTTTATAAAAATGTATAATTATGTATGTATTTATGATCCCATGTGTAAGAGCATACACATGCAAATGCAGGTACTTGAGTCAAGAAGAGGACATTATATCTCCTAGAACTGGATTACAGGTACTTATATGAGCTGCCCTATATGGGTGTTGGGAAGTGGATTTAGGTTCTCTGCAAGAGCAGTGCATGTTCCTAACCCCTGAACCATCACTCTAGCACATTGATCTATTAAATATTGAAAATAATTTCTCTAAGCTGAACAATACTCATTGTATTAAACAGTAAACAATTCACATAAGGTGCTTTAATTATAACAGTCAGAGGGTAGACCAGGAGGGGGATAAAATCTGGAGTGTAAAAATAAAAGATTAAATAAAATTTTAAAAAGATGTTTTTGCCTTTTAAATCCATTTAAATGTATAAACTCAGTTTATAATTTCAGCACAAAATATTGGTGGAAATAATATAAGGTTAAATTGTGTTCTCTTTAACAGTCACATCATAGTGCTCTACCTGTGGCAATTAATCTCAATTAAAATTAAGACTGTTTATCAGCAGTCTCTTCTGGAAATTACAAGTCATTTTCATAATTTAGGTTAAAGTTTTTATATTAATTAAACCACATTGGGTTTGGCTAATGGTTTAAGTCTATTAAAATATTGATAATTAAATAATTATTCATCTCTCCATTTCATGTAAATAGAAACACGGATTCTTACTACAGGCTGTCGGAACTTCTTATTTATTTTCCACGTGATATTCCTCTCTCTTCTATGTCACTGCCTGACATGTTTGGTGTGCCTAGTCTTGATTACATTACTAGATTCCTCTTTTCAGTCTCTGACTGTTGGTACCCGTGGCCCGCAGACAACTCCAGGATTCAATGATTGACTGCCCCACTCTTATTTTCCACTTTCTTTAGTGAAATTATCAGATTTATTTTACACATTCTCTTCCAGGACTCAAACTGCCATACTACTACAAATATCTACAAATCACAATGTCACAGTAATCTGAATTTCTCACTATTAAAATATAATTTTAAATTTTTTCCAGTGTCTTCTGCTTTCTCTTCCCAACCTCCCTTTTATTTGTTATCAAATTTGTGGCTTTTTATTGATTATACTTTTTGTAATAAATCTATAAATATATAATCACAACATGCTGAATGAATTTTAGCAGACTCATTAAGGGGACTTGTGCACCTCTCACAATTTACACAAGTGTATGATTATCATGATAGTCATAGCTAAGTATTAAAATCATCATACATTAAAGATAAATTTATTTTAAAGAACATACCTACCTTATAGATATCAGTTTTCCTTTCAACCATTTTCTATCTGGTCTTAAGTCAAAACATATCTTTTTGTCTGTTCCTATTATGCTCTTCTGAAGAGTGTTCTGTAAATGAAGTCATAGAATATATGTTACTTCGTTGACATAAGATGTATTTTTTTGGCTTGGTTATTTGAATAACACTGTTATGGGTGTGTTTCCATAATGTTTTGTTCTTAAATATGAGATATGTACTTTGGAGTAGAAATCTGGGTAATATGACAATGTTGTTTATAATATAATCATGAGATATACTTCATTCTTTATCACAGGGACTGACGGTACACAGTGACAAGGTGGAAAGTGGCTTCTGGTTGTGAATTTAATTTTTAAGCTTAATAATGTATATTCAAAATTCAATAATAATATAAGCATCTTTTCATGGATTATTAAAATATTTTTTTAATTTTTTATGGATACATATATATCAAGACTATTTCACTTTTACTATATCATTTTTCTAGTTATTGGGTTTCTCCTGCATGATGATACACAGGACATAAGAATACTCTTCAATGATTTCTTCCTTGTTAGCTGTTTTTTCACTTATTAACAATCTTTCAAAGCACAGATCATTTTGAATCATAATCTGTAATTTTGATTTTTTTGCAAATATTTTAATGTCATATTTATGTGTCCATTGCTAAATCTTAAGTCAAAAATGTTTCTCTGGTGTTTTTTCAATGAGTTTTATAAACCTTTTTCATTTCCTTACTTATTTTGCATTTTATGAGAGATTATGCCAGATATTTACTTGTTCTGAAATTTTAATTTTTGTGTCTATTTGTAAAGGTTCACAAGTAGTTTTTTTATATTAATCATGTATTTTGTACCATGACTTAAATAACTTTCTTCTCCTAGTAGTTTTCTAGTTCGGATTTTCTGTATACTAGATATTTTCATCTCCAAATTCAAGAAAGTATCATCTTCTTTTCCAGTATGGATTCTTCTTATTTATTTTCTTATTCTTCTATTCTGGGTAAAACATTTGAGTGAAGATGTCAAAAAACAAGACCTTGGTCTTGTCCCTGACACTATAAGGTGAAGTCTTTATTATTTCATTATTACACATACTATCTTTGTCTAATATGAACATTTTACATTAAATTCCCACAAGTAGTTCCTAGTTGGCGAGGGTATAATTAAAAGATAAGAATAATGTAAAAATGGTTTATTATCTATCTATTCAGATAATATGCTCAAAAATTATTTATGCATATGCTGATTCAATGAACTGTATTAACTGACTTTTAGTGTTAAGTCAATCTATTTTTCTTTAAAAACTTTCAATGCACCAAAATCCATTCTTACTTTGCTCTTTGCTAAGATTTAATTGCTAGTGTTTTCTGAGGATTCTGCATTAAATCCAAATGATTTTTTCTTTTCCTTATAATATGTAAATTTATTTTTATAAGAGTAATATTGTCCCATTGGACAACTGGCATATGTTTTTCCTATACTTTCTTTCTCAAAATTTTCCAGAAATAACAATTTTTAAATATTGTTTAATTGCCAATAATATCTGGTACTAATATTTTCAACTGTATATTATTTGAGAACTTGATTTGTTGAATGTATCATGATATATTTTTATTGTCAATTTATTTTTAAATATTATTTTGCAGTTTGTGGCTTTTTTATAATTCTTTTTTTCTATCTCTCATGTGTATTGCAGAATTGCTAATAGATTTTCATGGTTGTTTTAATTTGTGAAAAATAAGTAGTAATATTATTATTCCACTTCTGTTTTTTTCCAGTAATTTATTTGTTTATTCATTTTACATCACTGACACTGCCCCCAGTCCCAGTTCCCCTTCACACAATCCCTCTCCCCATTCTCCTTCCCTTCCCTTTTGACAGTGTGGAGGACTCTCTGAGTATCTCCCTCTAATACTGGTACTTTACATCTCTGCCTGGCTAGGCACTCACTCTCCTCCTGAGGCCAGACAGAGGAACCCAGATAGGAGAACATATTCCACAGATAGGCAACAGCTTTAGGAACAACCTCTGCTCTAGTTGTTGGGAGACCCACATAAAGACTGAGCTGAGCTGTATATCTGCTACATATATGTGGTAGGAGAGGGCTAGGTCCAGCCTATGTATGCTTGTTGTTTGGTGGCTCAGTCTCTGAGAGACCCCAATGGTCCAGGTTAGTTGACTCTGTTGGTCTTCCTGTGGATTTCCTATCCCATTTGGAGCTTTCAATCCTTCCCCTAGCTCTTCCATAAGAGTACCCAAGCTCCATACAATGTTTGGTTGTAGGTGTCTGCATTTGTTTCCATTAGTTGCTGGGTGGAGTCTCTCACGAAACAGTTTTGCTAGTCTGCAAGAATAACAGTGTACAATTAATAGTGTCAGGGATTGTTGTTCCCCATGGAATGGTCTCTAGTTGGGCAGGTTATTGGTTAACCATTACATCAGTTTCTGGTACTTGTTGGATTATTTAGTCTTTGTTTAATTTTCCAGTCTAGCTATAGCTAGTCAATATCATCTAGCTTATCACATAACTAGATTATCCTTGTTTGCAATACTATGTGCATAATCTGTAACTCATGTTCTTGCTGTCATGCTTCTTAGTATCTTCCTAGTCCTTGCTATGAGGTTAATGTTGCCATACTTTCTCAAGTAATTCAATATGGAGAGTCATTCCTTCACTCCTATATCTTGGTGTCTTATGTAGGAGGTTTATACAAGTCTTTTCTAACATAAATATCTATAAAAACATTGTTTTTTTAAATTAATTCTTATTAGCCTCCAGTTTTATCATACTATTCCCCACTGTCAACTGTCTGAAAAGTATTTTCTGATCTCCTGATTGATACCTTCTTTGATATAGCTATATCATTTGTGCTAAGTGAGTTTCTGAGATGATTTTCCTACTTCACTTTTTTGTAGTATGAATCACTTCTGTTAGGAGAGGTTGTTTTGCCTTATTTCAAATATTGAAAGTTTATTTTGCTTCTTTTATGGACTGAAATATTTCTTCTGAAGAATATTTTTGGATGGGTTTTCCTGGGAGATGGGAATAAATGTCTAGTCACACTAAGTAGGGCACCTATTGACAGCCCAAGAAGTTTTTCTACCCTAGTATAGACTGTTGAGTCAGTGAGTTAATTAGTCTTACTTGGTGGACCATGAGTGAGGTACTACTTATTGAAACACAGATGAGGGGTGACAATAGTTTCCCAGGATGAAGAATAAGGGCAGTTCATGGAAAATGGATATGGAACTTTATCTTACATTGCATATAATGAGAATATTGTATATCCTCATTAAGATATACTCACTGGTGTAATAGTGGGATGGTTATTATTAGTGTAAGAGATAACTGTTGATTTAATTTAGTGTTTCAAAAGCAGATACTCATGTGGTACTGGCATAGTGAAGAATTGTGACTGGGGCAGTAATAGGTTCTGAACTGGAGGTCCCTGATACTAGTTTGTTAAATAGATGTAATATAGTTATATACTATTCTCTAAGTATATGTGTTTAGGCACACAGAGTTACTAAGGTAAACAGCATTGGTTAGTCATGAATGGAACCTTAGTTTTAACTGAGAAACTGTTACTGTAGAAAACTACAACTGATTATCAAGATATAGAACTATGAGCTCCTTGTCCAGCATCATGTCTGTCTGCATGCTGGTAAGTTTCTACTATGTTGATAATAGAATAAGCCTGTAATTTTGTCAGTATTTTCCTCCCTTAAATGTCATACAGAAAATTCTTTCTTTGAAGTACATGAGTGTCTTATATAAACCCTTATTAGATTATTATACTATATGTCATAATATATTATAATGTATAAATAATATTTTGGGGCTTTTGCTTCTTTGATTTTTCTATCTTATTTTTTCCTTCGTACTGAATTGACAGACACTAGGTATTAAAGAATTGAGTCAATAATTTATAAGATATTCTGTGCTTATCAGAGGTTGTGACATCACCTCATCACCAAGGATATTCTGACATGTAATTAGTACTGTTGCTTTCTCCCAAGGCCCCCAATGCTAGATGAGAAATTGGGTCTTTTATGTCTATCTTTTAAGGTGTGGAGTACTTATGCTGTGTGTTTGAATACTTTCTTAATGTGAAAAAAACTCATAAGATATTTTGTCGTCACCCAGAGAAAGAACTAGAATATGTCCTCAATATCTGTAGTACCTCTGGGAATTCTTGGGGTTACCAAGATTAAAACTATTGGATTTCCAGATTCTACAGAATTTAGCCAGCATATAATATGTGGTGACTATTTAAATGCTAAAATAGTTTCATTTATACTATGAGTTAGATGTATACATATTTTATACTAAGGTATGCTCATTCTATTTGGGCTGTTCTTTTAGAATATCCAGCTGTAAATAGATGATGTTACTGGGTATGTTCCTAAAGAATGAAAACATATGAATTTTATAGGAGTTTCTTGGCAACTGAACTTTTCTCCAAGTTGGCTAAAGAAAAACTTAGTGAAGAATTTTCTAGTGATGTGGTGAATATGAATAATCCAGTGTAAACGTTTAAAAATCTATTCAAGATAAATTTATTTGATATTTCTCCTTTATGCCTCATGAGGAATGATAAGGCATCCTGAAACATTTGAATATATGTAGGAGGAGCTAAGGTGGGAGGAATAAGGAGAGGAAGAGGAGGAAGGAGAGAAAGAGGGTGAGTAAAGAGAGGAGGAAGAGAAGAAAGAGGAGGAGCAAAGGGAGAAACAGCGAATGAGAGAGGGGGACATGGAGGCTGATGTTTGCTTGTCTGTAGAAGTCAAAGGTAGTTGGTATATCTAGGCTGGATATTGGGTTACACCTCTGACTCTAAGGGCATCTTGTTATTGATCATTACTAAATATATGAGCCTTTGGATAATTTAAACACTAGAGTCTCATTTTCTTACTGGGCCTATGTGGTTGGTGGGATGGTCTGTGTAATGCTCACCCTGGAAGAGACAGTGTGGAAGATTGGCAGAGTCATCTCCCATGCTGGCGTCTCATGTTGGCAGGGCTGGTGTTTCTGGCTGGCCGTTTCTAGCTGCAGCACGCATGTGGCCTCTGGTCACAAAACATGGCTGCTGAGCTAGGCAAAGCTGTCACAGCTCCTGGGTGTCACAAATATAAATTTCCTTGAATTAAGGCAAAGCCATGTTGTTGATGAAATAACCATGCTAAATTACCAAAATATTATATATTAAATTTTATATATCTTTATAAAAGGAACTTATGAACATAATGGTGCATGTGAAAATATAATTAAATCTTTTGAAACCTTGAGTGCTCTAAACATTTGATTCTTGACATAAAGAAGAGTTATGATTGGCAGAGCTAAATGAAAATAAATAGAGATGCCTCATCAAGCTTAAATTGTGATCCAAAAGACATTCCATCCAGTGGAGGGTGGCAGAAATTAGGATTGCCATTAATGAGCTGAAAGATGCAAGATAGGCTACACCCAACAGATTCAATTTTCTACTTTTTTTCTTTTTTTTTTACTTGAATTTTATATTAACCTTTCAGATTTTATCCCCTTACCCCATTTCCTCCACCCAGGAACCCCCTATCCCATCCCCCCTCCTCCTGCTTCTATGAGGATGTTCCCCTACCTACTCCCTTCAACTCCATAAAACAAGATACACTAAAACTAATAGCAGAAAAGGTGGGGAAGAGCCTCGATCACATGGGCACAGGGGAAAAGATCCTGAACAGAACACCAATGGCTTATGTTCTAAGATCAAGAATTGACAAATGAGACATCATAAAATTTCAAAGCTTCTGTAAGGCAAAGGACACTGTCAGTAGAACAAAATGGCAACCAACAGATTGGGAAAAGATCATTACCATACTACATCCGATAGAGGGCTACTATCCAATGTATACAAAGAAATCAAGAAATTAGACTCCAGACAACCAAACTTAAATTTTTCAATTTTCTTGTTTAAGTTAAGTTTAAGTTATTGTGGTGATGTAATAGAAATGAATAAACAAGATGAGGTGATATCCACAGGTTGAAAAACTGTATATATACTGCATTTATTATGAAGGGCTACGAGGTTGGTTTATATGGGATTGTAGGCCAAGAATAATAGAAGCTGGTACACTTAAAGATTAGAATATGATAACTGTTTAATCCACCGTCTTTTTCTGATTGCCTTGACAATGCCTAGAAGGGCATTATTGTTCAGTTTTTGCTGAAAAGTTGAAGAAGCTGGATTTGTAAATCAATGAATAATTGCAAAAACTAGTGTCTAGAAATAGTGTAGAAATACTCATTGGCAAAACATGAAGACATCAGAAAAAATAGGATTTCTCTTTTCTCAAATCTTCTTTCTGGCTGATCCTGGAAAGTGTATCACATTCTAGGGGAGTGGTTTCTTCACCCACTTAAGATTTCTGAGACATACCATCACAGATCTGCTTATCGATGGATTACATTTTGATTTCAGATCCAAGCACATTGACATGCAAAATTAACTATCAAATATCATATGTTTGATGTCTGATCACATCATCTTATAGCAAGCTTAATTTTCCAGTGTAAACATTAACATATTGGTAACAGTCCCACCTTACATGGTACAACTATCTAATAGACAACCAAAAATAATACAATATTTTTTCCTCCAGAACATATATCAAAGTCCCTTGAGGAAGGGTTAATAATAGTATCCTATAATATCAAGATGATGATTCAGATTTACAACACTCAAGAGATATCACATATAATAAAGATATAGAAAAACAATTCACAAATGTCTGCTTAGTATGTATGTATATAACCATGTTTTTATCAAAACTTGATGGTAATATTCATGATATTAAAGTCCTTGTTTACATAACTGGCCATGTGGTCTTATCTATTACCTATATCTATCTTTTACTATTCATTCTGTACTCCTTTAATTTTGAGCAACTAAATTGTCAGGCCTTTCTTCTGTTTATCTATGACTTTGCTATGAACGTGTTAGTTGTTCAGTCTACAGAGCTGGATTACTTAGTCATTATAATATGGTTCTAAATAGCTATAAGCTTCCTGGATAGTCACTGGGCTTTAGTCTATGTTGGACCATGGAGAACACAGGGTCCAATGTCAGTGAAGGATGGCAGAGGTTGCAACCACAGAAGGAGCACCAGATATAAAACCATGAAGAGATGAACTTATCCAAGAAAGCAGCCTTGAATTTTCCTTGGACCTCTTTATACCAGGTCTGTCTATTGGAAGAATGCCTCCTACTCTGGGGATACGCCTTCTCTCTTTAGTTACCACAAATGCCATCGTGGAGCCTCAGATACGATTTAAATGGTGCAATTTCTTGAATCTCATTTGAATTTCTTTTGGTCATTGATTTGGTCTTTGAACTCTAATTTCTTTACCATGTCTTTAAGAGATCTCTTCTTTGAAAGGAAAGGCTAAAGATATAGTACATCCTTTTGTTCTCCAAAGCAATTACACTTAATTTTTTTTTATTTCAATACAGGTTTTCTCTGTAAAGCTCTGGTACTCTTTCAGTAGACCTAGCTGGCCTCAAATTCATAAATCTGCTTGCCTCTGCCTCCCAAGTGCTGGGATTAAAGGTGTGCACCACCAGTGCCCAATACAAAGATCATAAATCATATTTTAAGACCAAAAATTCTCTTTTCACTATCCTCCCTACAGACCTTCTCATACACCATTACCTTTCTCTTTCAAATTCCTTGCCTGTAGTATTTTCATTAATTGATATTACTTACACATGTGTGTGTATATGCAGATACAGTCATACCTGTGCATGCATACACACAAATAAATATAACTTAATAAATCCTTATAATGTTGCATGCATATGTGTTTTCAGAGATGATTCTTTACCATTAGACATCCAATGGAAGCACTCTTCATTCAGGAGGGTCCCCTTACCTGATCCTAGTTTTACTTCATAGAACTATAGACTTTTTTTAGGGTTAGGTCTCATTAGTATTTTAAGTATTTTATATTCATAGAATTTGTAACTCTTCTGAGTGCCATGCAACGCATATAAAAACTGTTAGTTCTATTTCTATTAAGTTGTGCTTAAAACTCATACTGATATTTTTTTCTGCTTGTAAATAGTCATGTAATCTCATTCCTAATTTCCTAGTACCCATGAAGCTGATCAACAGCCTTAATGGTGTATTTTTATGTAAAATCTTCAGTTTTCTATTTTTTATTATTATAAGACTTAAATTCTATTTTTTTCATTTCTTTGGGGCATTACTTTTTATTCTATATATTAGCAATGCTGAGGAATAAACCAAGACCCTCATGACTTCTAGATATGTTGCCTAAAACAGAGCCATATTCCTATAAAAGTTTTAAAATTTAAACATTATATTGCACAACAGTAGAGATTTGGGTAGGAATTTTTCTAGATATTGTGTTGTTATAGATGATGAATATGATTTATTGTTATAATTGTTATTCTACTAAAACCAAGACAAAGTTTTAAAAATCTCATTTATAGGAAATGCAAAATGTCTTCTGTTTTGGTAAATAATGTTTTCATCTTTAGCATACTGAATTAAAAACTTGTCTTCAAATGAAAAATTTTAAAAATATGTATGCAATTAAGAGAACAGAAAGTAGATATTATTCATTAAGCAGAATCAATTGAAAATTATGTCATATATAGATTTTATTTTGAGTCAACATTTAATTTGTTCCTGTATATAAATTTGTTCTTGCTATTGCTACTTATGGAGGCTCAAAAAAATAATTCACAAATCTCCAACACTGAGAATAAAATGCATCTGCTTGAGCTCCAATTTAATGATAGAATAAACATAGCCCACTGTTTCTGTAATTCCTTATGTTTTGTAATGGTTATTTCTACAATGCACACACACACACACACACACACACACACACACACACACTCTCTCTCTCTCTCTCTCTCTCTCTCTCTCTCTCTCTCTCTCTTCAAAATTAAAACTTTTGACCAACCTAGGAATAACTAAAATTACTTCACAAACTATCATTAGATCAATGATTTTAATATTTATCTTAAACTATGCAGAGAAATGTTTTATTGTTAATATATGGTATCCTATACATGTAAACAGTATGATTTCTGCGATGCTATACACAAAGTATTTGAAGAAGCATTACTTAAGTCTGAACAAGGCACTGGTTCCACAAACAGCTCAAAATGTCCTCAGTATCAGTAAATAAGAACCTCAAAACACAAAGCTGTAATTTAAATGACATGAAATATCATTTCTTCAAAACAGAACAACTCAAAATTAGTTAAAATACTTTCTAAGTTTCTAAAATGTACTTGATCAAAATTCTAAAACCAATCTCAATTTTTTTCTACAAATGTGAGAGTTTTGGAAATGTTTAGATGTAAAAATTTAAAAAAAAAAAAAAAACTTCTACATTATACATGCTATCACCATCAAACAGTTCACTTGTTAATTTTACTGTAAACACTCACTTAGGTCAATGTTTTTTGTCAGATTGCTCTTCTTAGGCAAAAATTTTATTTTATATAAAATATATAGACATTCAAATTAATGGGCATCAACAGTGATCCAAATGTTTGATATCAGGTCAAAGACACTGAGTTATTTTTAAGAACAAATGGTTATATTAATTATTATTGTCTTTTATTTAATTCTACATATAGTATGAATTAATATTGGCACAATATGGAATTCTGTGAATCGATTCAGTAAATTCTTCACTATGATCTTTAACTTATATCTCTCTCCACACCCTGTTCTTGAGAAAGTAAGATCTCTCTCTTTCCATTTCCTGTTCTTGAGAAACAGCAATA
>JANHMN010000007.1:63012994-63066422 GCA_030674055.1 Rhabdomys pumilio
CTCCTCCTCCTCCTCCTCCTCCTCCTCCTTCTCCTCCTTCTCCTTCTTCTTCTCTTCTTTATTTTCAGGTATACTTTTAAATTTTTGGTGTGAGAATACTTTAGTTTCTTTATGGAGACCCTTAGTGCTATGAACTTTCCTCTTGTCCTGGCTTTCATTGTGTGTCACAAATTTGGGGATGTTTTGCCTTGATTTTCATTGAATTACAGAAAAACCTTTAATTTCTTTTTTCATTTTTCCCTTACCTTTGGGTCTGTAGCTTTCTGGTGTTTTTGTTGGAATGATCATCTTTAATCCATTGTGGTCTGATAAGACATAAGGCATTAAGTCATTTTCCTTGTATCTAGTGAGGCTTACTTTATGACCAACTACATGGTCAATTTTGAAGGAATCATGAGGTGCTGAGTAGAAGGTATATTATTTTGTATTAGAGTTAAATAAATAGTGTATAATTGCCTGTTAGGTTCACTTGATTCACAGTGTCTATCAGTTTTATTATTTGTCTGTTTCATTTTGTCCATATGACCTGTCAGTTGATGAGAGTGAGATAGTAAAGACTCCAGCTATTAATGTGTGGGATTCTATGTGTGATTTAAGATTTAACAATGTTTCTTTTACAAATGGGGTTGCCCTTGTGTTTAGGGCATAAATGTTCAGAATTGAGATATAGTCTTGGAAGTTTTTTCTTTTGATGCATATATGTCTGTACATGCCTCTTTTAATTAACTTTGATTGTGACTCTAATTTATTTGATATTAGAGAGGTTACTCCAGATTGCTTCTGGGGCCCATTTGCTTAGAAAATGTTTTTCCATTTCTATACTGAGAGGCAATAGATTTTTATTTTAATTAAAATTTTATTTTAATTAAAAAATCTTTATTGCTGAGGTATGTTTCTTATATTCATTTGAATGATGGATCCTGGTTTTGCATTCACTCTGTTAGCCTGTGTCTTTTATTGTGGCATTGAATCCATTGATGCTGAGAGATATTAATGACAAGTCACAGTTAACTCCTTTTATTTTGATGTTGGTGGTATAAGTGTGTGTGTGTGTGTGTGTGTGTGTGTGTGTGTGTGTGTGTTTCCCTTGTTTTTCTTGTATGGAGTTAATTTATTCTCCTTTGTTTTCTTGAATGTAGTTGTCTTCCTTGTGTTGTAGTTATTCTTCTAGTGTTTTTTGTAGGGTTTAATTAGTGTATAAATATTGTTTAAACTTGTATTTGTCTCAAGATATCTTTTTTGCTGTATATTTTTTACATCTATTTTGATTTAGAGCTTTACTGGGAACTGTAATCTAGTTTAGAATTTTTGGAGTTTTATAGGTTGCAAAATATCTGTATAGGCCCTTTTAGCTTTTAGAGTTTCTGTTGAGAAGTTGGGTATAATTCTCATAGTTCTGTCTTTGGACGTTACCTTGTGTTTTTCCCTTGTGGCTTTTAATAATCTTTCCTTGTTTGTGGATTTTGTGTTTTGATCATTATGTAGTAGAAGGATTCTCTTTTCTATTCTAGTCTTACTAGTATTATATAAGATTCTTGCATGTTTATAGATATCTCTTTCTTTATGTTGGGAAATTTTCTTCTATCATTTTATTAAAAATAGTTTCTGGGCCTTACAACTGGGACCTGTCACATTCTGTTATTACTGTTATTTTTAAGTTAGGTATTTTCATGGTATTCCAGAGTTCCTAGATGTTTTGTATCAGGAATTTTTAAGAGTGAACATTTTCTTTAACTGATGTATCAGTTTATTCTATTGTATCTTCTAAGTCTTAGATTCTGTCTCCCATTTGATATATTCTGTTGGTGGTGCATGCATATGTTATTTCTGTCCTCTTTCCAAAGTTTTACATCTGCAGTATTTCTTCAGTTTGTGTTTTCTTTATTGTTTCTCTTTTCCTTTTAAGTCTTGAACAGGTTTATTTATTCCCTTCACTTGTTTAATTTGATTATCCTGTATTTCTTTAAGGGATTTGTTTACTTCTTTTAAAAGACCTCTACCTGTTTCATTGTATTTTCCTCTATTTCTTTAATGGATTTCTTCACTTCTTCTAAAACCTCTATCTTTTTCGTAAGATTGAATTTAAGTTCATTTTCTAGAGTCTTGGTTGTGTTAGGATATCCAAAGCTTTTTGTAGTAGAGTTGCTGTGCTCTGAAGTTGCCATATTGATATGGCTTTTGTTGATTGTATTCTTTTGAGGACCATTTAGCCATCTGGATGGCTTTGGTACCTGGATGTTCCTTTTGTAGTAGGTATTAGGATAAAGATTAACTTTTATGATCCTGGTGTGGCAGGTCTGTGATGGATATCCTTTGACTGTATGGTTCCTGATCAGCAGGTCTATATGGTCAAGATCCACATATCTGTATAGTTCTGTCTGTGCATGTGTGACGAAGGGTGGTGGAGAAGTGGAAGGAGAATAGAGGTTGACCAAGGATAGTAGGCTTCTCACAGCAGCTGAGTATGCTTCCAGGGACCCAGCAAGCAAGGAAGATTGGTGGGGGAACCTCTTCATTGTTTTTATCTTCTTTGTTTTTGATTGGATATTTTATTTATTTACATTTCAGGTGTTACTTCCTTTTTCCATTTCCCTACCTTAGAAACCGTCTATTCCATCCTTCCTCCTCCTTTTTGCATTTATAACATTTCAATTACATGCAAGTATTAAAGTCAGTTCTAGGTTGAGGAACTGGCAATAAAATTGATGCAAACAGTCAAGGAACAAGCAAGACAATAAACACAAATAGTCATAGAACAAGCAAAGCAATAAACAAAATTCGGTGAACACTTCTATGATCACTGTTTCTAAGGGCTTATCAGGATGACCAAAATATCTGAGCCAACTTTCCTGACTTAGCATAAAATTTAGATTCCTGCCTAAAACTACTTTTTTGTTTTAGCTTAATATTTAGATTCCTGCCTGAAATTACTACTTTGGTCTAGCCTAATATTTAGATTCTTGCCTGAAATTAATGAGTATTCCACGACTGGTAAGGAAGGCTTTCTTCACAGAATGTCTTAAGACAAGCTCACTCTTTTATGAAACAAAAAAAAAAAAAAAAAAAAAAGGGAAAAGGCAAAGAGGTTTTGGGGCTGCTTGTCAAGAATCTGACATTGGCTAAGGAAAAAAAAATGGGCTCCTTCGCAGGAATATGACATTGGCTAAAGACAAGGAAGTGGGCTTCAGGCAGGAATCTGACATTAAACTAGAACAAAGAAATAATTTCAGGCAGGAATCTGAATTTTAGGCTCTTCATAGTTTTTCAACTGCAATTTGATTACATGTTTTAAAAATAAACATACTTATACCATATATTGCATAAATTCCTCTAATATGTAACTATTTCAAGAAAATATATCCATGCATCCAGAGAAAGAATGTATAATTATATAAATTAAGCAGAATTTTTAATAACTTGCATTGATTTTAAAAATATTATAATGTATCAATAAAGTGACATGTAATCCAACAACAAAAAATAATAAATTATTGATGCACATAAAACCAAGAATGATTCTTGATACATGAGGTACTGATAGTCACTTATATATCACACTTATATAATAGTTTATAAAAACATGGAAAGATCTATGTTCTTACAAAGCTGAGAAAAGTTTGTATGAGAGTAGGAGTTAATGGTGTTTGTTAGAAACAATAATATATTTGAGGCAACTAAATCTTTCCTGAGTGAAACATATATTCATTGTCTTTGGTGTGGTGATAGTTTTATGTTTATGCACATATCAGTGTTCATCAAAACATGATAATTATGTTCAACTTTAGTGTTCTAAATCAGACTAAAATTTGGTAAAGGAATAAGAAAAGTGGCATAGTTAACACAGCAAGACTGGACATGTACTAATAACACATTAGTCCTGTGTTAGAGCTGAATTAGAGTTTATAATTCTGCTCCTTTGAACTTTTACATATTTGGAATTCATCTTAATATAAACTGATAAGTAAATACGACTTAATTTTATCTGTTATTTTCCTAGTCCAAATTGTACCCAATGGAATACAAATTACTTTTTAGTAGCTAGAAATTCTGTATAATACTGAGTTGAGAGCATTCTCAAATCCTTCACATGCTAGAATATTGTCTTTGCCTGGTACTACAGCTAACCAAGATTGCTTTGCTCTTAACTCTTTCAGCTCCCAAATGCTGATTCATGAGGAGACTCCCTGAGGTGACACACAGGTTTATTCATAGTCTGAATGATTAAATGTTTCATAATACCTAAAAGCAAATGGATCAAACAGTTTTTATAAATTTTAGTGAAAGGAAGTTTCACTTTTACCTAAAGGAGTTTCACACACTATCTAATTGTTTGGTATTAGAAAAGTACACTCATATATACATCTTTAGTAGATGGCACATTACTTCCTTGCTAAAACAATTGATATGGGCTCAACATCTCCTTTCTAATATGAAATTATGTTCTTTGTATGATATCCTATCACTAGCTAACTTTAAGTGACCATCTACTCTGTACTAAGCAGAATATTCTGTACATCATAACATATAACTAAAAACTCTGAGACATTAAAAATACTGAAAATTATTATTTTTGAAAATATATCATAGATAAATGTAATAAAGGTTAAAATATTTGAAAATTTTCCAAAATTTTTAAGAAATGTGTTTGTTGTCTAGAAGTATATGTGTGTGTGTGTGTGTGTGTGTGTGTGTGTGTGTGTGTGTATGAGAGAGAGATTTTAAAGACAGAGAATGTAAATTTATAATATTGGACTGAAGGCTACACAGAGCTATAGGAAAGTGAGAGAACACTGGTTAAAAATTTAAGTCAACAATAATACACTATTAAGTATATCATTCACATACTTCTCATATAAAGAAATTGGAGAATACGCTTAATTGTACACTATGAAGGTTTAAAATATTATAATTCATTTTAAGTTTTTAAAGTTATTCTTTTACTGAATATTGTCCTACTACATGCATAGTCTCTGAATGTTGCATAATCTCCATTATGGTACCTGAGGAGAAAATTTTAGGTTGAATATTGGAATCAGTGCCAGACAGTAGATCTGTATTCACAAAAGCCAGAACAAAAATTAGGACACAACAAACAGAACTCAAGGGAGATTGCCCTTTTATATGTTCACATGTTTGCTTATTCAAATCCTTCACTTTGTAGTTTTTCAGATGTATTGCATAGAATACAATACCTGGTAATTACCTGGGGGAAATTTTTATTTTCTTTAGATCAATTGCAAGTGAAAATTCTTTTTATTGATACTGATATATATATATATATATATATATATATATATATATATATATACTTTTCTGAACAAACTGTCATAAAAGTAGGTATCTACTTTTTCTTCACCAGTGTTCAAATGATTCAGATATAAATAACTCACAATCAAGGGCTGAGTGTTTGTATTCCAGGTTAATAATCAAGTTATTTTTTATTTAAATTCTGAGGATGAAGATATTATAAATCTAAGCTATATAAATCCAAGGTCACACCCAGTTTGATAGCTTTAGAAATTAAATATCTGATGCAGCATTAATTCCCTGGCTGCAGTGTGTTATGTGCTTTTACATTTCCTCTGATCAGTCAATATCATTTCATAGCTGAGTTTGAAGGCAGTGAGAAACAATTTCACATTCAACATAAAACCTTCTCAGGTGATTTGGTGGCTAGTGTTACCCACAAACTATATGAGACAGCACTAGGAGCTAAAGAAATACTATCAGGCCTAACAAATCCTTCTCACAGTTTATGGTGGTTTGAAAGGTTACATAATTTGCCCACAGTAATTCACAGAGAAGTAACCCTGTGTAGAGAGTGTGTATCTGCAGATCTCTGGGGTGTTTTTTTCCCCTCTCAAATTCTCAAAGTCAATAAATACATTGAAGTGCATATCTAGCACAGTGGGAGATTCTTTGTCTATCATGTATGAGATCCTGAGTTTTGTCCTCAGTATGGAGAACAAAAGCAGCTACTAAATCAATTTAATTTTTCTTATTCTCTTCATACTAAAACTGTTTATGGCCTATTTCTCTACTTTAAGATTCATGATTTGGTTTAGATAGAAGTGCAAGATGTGAATGGGATTAATTATCTTCTGTTCTAAGAGCACTTTCTGAAAAGAGATGATTATTAAGGAACATTTTATCTCTGCCTGGTCATTACTTAAATTTCTTATGATGTCTCTTGCTAGTCTCATGTTGGAAATGATGAACCAATTTGGAGATTACCACTATGGAGTACACACATGTCATTGTTGATCTATTTAAACATAGATGTCATTGTCATGTCTCATACATGTGAATCATATATGTATATATGTATATATATATATATATATATATATATATATATATATATATATGTTTGCATGAAATTAGTAGAATTATACCTTCTGAAAAATTAGCAAAGAGAAATAAAAACCCCTTCAATCTAAATTACTGAAAAAATAGACTTCATCTATAAATAAGTAAAAGGTTTATGAGCTCAGATACTACTGACATAATGTTTACAGTTTAGTTGTATAACTGGCACTTCATTGAAATGATCTATCTTGCAATTTTGGGAAAGAAATGGAGGAAAATACAGTAGTTATATATAATATCAAAATGTGTAACTGCTTGGTCTGTAAGTAAAACAAGACTTATTTGATAAGGGATTTAATAATAGTATTTGCTATTTTCACTGTATTTCATGATAAGCATACACCATAAAATGAGTACAGTTAAGAGTAGAAAATAATTTATGTATTTAGCTACAATTATAGAGTTCATTAATATATAAATATGCAAAACATGTGCCTGACTATCACTGATATAGCATGTTGTCATCTATTTAGTCTTTATGTGTTTCTTTAGCAGGCACAGATGTGCTCTAACCAGCAAATTTGGAATTTATTAAATTCTTAAACATTTTGTTCTTATTATTACATTATCGATAATAGTTTTTTTCATAAAATATATTTTGATTATGTTTTCCTTTCTCCAAACTAAAGTGAGATCTCCCTTACATTCCCTCCCATCTGAAGGCCTTATTTCCTTGGTGTCCCACATATTCCCTTGTTCTTACATATTTTGCCTCCTCTTACACAAAGTTAACAGCAACCTAAGTGTAGATGTTTGATAGAGACATTCCTTTTAGTGCTGAGTGTTTCATGATCTTGAATTCTTTGCATACTCTCTGGTAAGGGTATTTGTTTCCATCTATTGCTAGAAAATTTCTGTGATCAAGGGACTGATGTATGTATATAGTAATATGCCACTAGCAACTTTTTATTGTTATATTATTTCAGCAGATTTTTAGTCCTTGGTTTTCCCTAGGTCCCTGGACTATCTAGACCCAGGTTCATGGCTACCTCAGCAGTGTCAGAAACAGATTCCATCACATGGATTAGGCCTTAAATTGAATTCGTTGGTTTCTCTCACAAGCCTTGTGCAACTATTGCACTAATATGTCTTGTATGCATTTTTTAGGCTTTCAATAATAGCTGCATCTCAATGGTGAATGTCCACGTTATCCTGATGGAAGGTCCTTTGGATGTCTCCTTGCATTGGGTTTGCAAGTATGCTATTAAAAAATTTTACATCTGTTTTCATAGAAGAATTTGGTCTGTAATTATTTTCCTTGATTGACTCTTTATGCACTTTAGGTATTAGTAACTGTGGCATTATAAAATCATTGGGACATGTTCTTTCTGTTTCTACTTTTTGTAATAATTTGAGTAGTGTTGGTATTAATTCTTTGAAAATTAGTTAAAATTCTATAATAATACCCTATGGCCTTATATTCTTTTATAGACTTGTAAAGTAAAATGGATTAATTCTTTATCACTAGTGGTTATAGACTTGTTTAAATGTTATTATTATCTTTATTTAACTTAGGTAGGTGGTATATAATGAGAAAGTAACTCATTTCCTTTATATTTTTTGAGTTTGGTTGATTACATGTTTTCAAAGTATGTCATTATGATTCTCTTGATTTCTCTGGTGTCTGTTTTTATGTCTTCATTTTCTTCTTTGATTTTGTTAATTTGGATCTTTTTTCCAAAAACATTTTAGGTAATTTTGCTAAATATTTGTCTCTCTTATTGATTTTTGCAAAGAAAACAACTCAATTTCACTTATTCATTCTGTTATTTTTAGTTGTTGCTTCCACTATATGCATTTAGTCTATGATTTGATTATTTTTAAAGTACTTTTTGGACTGCTATTTCTTCCTATTGTTTTAGAGCTTTCAGGTGTTCATTAGGTTACTAATTTAAGATCTGCATTTCTAATTTTGCCTTTTAGGACTGTGACATTTTCCTTTATAATTTTGAGCATGTTGTTTCTTCATTTTCAGTCAATTCTAAAACATTTTATATTCCTTTCTTAATTATATCTTCACCTATTTTTCATAGAATAATGAATGGTTAATAGTGTATGAGGGTAAATAAGATGCTTTGTTTTGTTTATGGTTTTGAATTTCCATGTCTTTGGTGCTTAAACATTAAGCATTGCTATGTCCTCTTAGATTTTTTTCTTTGAGAAGTATACAACATCTTGCCTTTGTTACTTCTTTTTTGGTTTAATGCCTATTTTGTCAGATACTTAAATGGCTTTTTCTGTTTGCTTATTATATCCATTTGCTTGAAATAATTTTTATATACTTTTACCCTGAGGCAATTTATATCTTTGATGTCAAATTGTATTTCTTGTATCCAGAAGTAGGGATCCTATGTATGAATTTATTCTGCCTCTGCATAACTTTTTATTGAGAGAATCCATACCATTGATGTTTAAAGTTATGAAATAACTGTGTATGTTGACTCTTGTTAGCTTGTTGTGGTGATGTGGGTCTCCTGGCCTTTTGATTGGCTGATTTTATATTCTTTATCTCTTTTGCTCATATGATATGCCTGGCCTCTTCAGGTAAATATTTTCTTCATAGCACATTGTGGACCTGAATTTGTAGATATATACTGATTAAACTGTTTTATCATAGAATATATTTTTCTATCTATTATGATTGAAAGTTTTGTTTGGTATAGTAGTCTGAGTTGGCAGCTGAGGTCTCTGGGAGTCTGAAGAGCATCTGTTAAGGCTTTTCTGGATTTAAGTATCTCCACTGAAAAGCCAGGTATTATTCTGATAGTTCTTAATTTATATTTTATTTGATTTATATTTTGTTTTCTGTTACAGCTTTTACTACTTCATGGTTCTTTATTTCTAGAGATTTTCTTTTCTGAATTATTTCTTTGGTTTTTTTTCTGAACTTTTTTTTTGTTCATCTAGTCTACTTGGTGTATGGCATCTGTCTTGCAATTTGACTGGAATCTCCATTTTTATATAAAAAAACCTTGAATGATTTTGCAAAGAATATTTTCTGTGCCTTTGAGATGTATTTATTTTCATTCTTCTATTTCTATTATCCTTAGATTTGCTCTGATTTCCTGAATGTTTTGTGCCTAGATTTTCTTTTTGAGACTAAGATTTTTCTTTACTGAAATATCCTTTTCTTCAATACCTGAAACTCTCTTCCTTCTCTTTTCTCTTTTTGTTGATTCTTGTCTGTGAAATCTTTTGATTGTGTCTTTGGGTTGTCTTGTATAGAATTCTTCTGAGTCCCTTATAGACATGGGCACTGTTGGTCTTTGTGGAGAAACTCTTTCTAGGTATTATGTATTAGGATCTAATGAAAAAGGATGAGAATGGGATAGAAGGCATGGACTTGAGATGGTACACAAGGGAGGAAAACTAGTTGTTTCACCAGAATTTCATAGATCTGTCCTAGGAATAATAGACCATAGCATATGGTTTGCTAGAATTCTTGGGGAAAACTAGAACATTGGAATTAGAGGGCAGGACATAGAATGGAAGATATCCTATCTGAATCATTGGTTATCAAGCTGGTAGGATTCCGGAGAGTATCTATGAAAGTCAGACAGCAAGACAAAAGAAAATGTTGGAGTGAAAGTTTGTAAAAGGAGATCATCTGGAATTGGGGCAAAGATGAAAGAGAATCAATCCATAGTTGGTGGTCTGCTATGGAGGTGGGGATAGAACTGAGATGCTGTATGTGGAGGACAAGACAGAGGATGAAGATTTTGTATTTGGTTTATTGGAAGACATAGTGGGTAGGCTTTCAGACAAGTGGAAAGTACCCCCTGGAGTTGGCAGCTTAGAGAAGAAAGGGATAGTGTATTAAGGGAAGAAGGCTGTATGAAAGTTATGCATGATCTTCTGGAATCTGTCTGTAGAGAAATTTTAACTCAGCAACATGGCTGCTGTGGCAAGAGATCACACCCAAAGACCTAGGTCTGTGTTAACTCTCTGAAATACAAACATGCTTTTAGTTTTAAGACAAAGAGGAAAGCAGATCTCTGAGTTTAAGACCAGACTGGTACGGAATAAGTTTCAGGTAAAGAAAAGTTTAGGTACAGGCATGGTTGTGCATCCCAGCACTCAGGAGACAGACACATACAAATTTCTGAGTTTTCTTCAGTCAGTTTAGTTGAATCAGTGAGTTGAAAGGCAGTGTTCATCGCAGTTCAGCTCATGGAATTCAAAAACAATTTTATGAGTAGAGATTTATAGAGAGAGTTTGAAGGAAGAAGAAGCTCAGCATAAGTAAAGACAGAATGAGCAAGAGAATGAGAAGGGCCTCCAAAGATTAGAACTAGCTAGAGTTACCTGGAGGTCAAGCAGAATAATTCAATCAGAAGCTGAGAGAAGGCAGTTTGAATCAATCAGCTTGGAGAGGAGTTTGAGCAAGAACAGCTGAGTTTAATAAGACAGAAGAATTCAGAAAGAGACAAAAAGGGAGATTTTATTCAGCAGTAATTCTCAGATGCTGAAAATATTCTAGGCCTAGATTAGATTGTAGCAGAGCTATTAGCTTCACATTGTATGCCTAGGTTAGCAGAGAGAGGCAATAAACCTCTAAATCAACAATTACATTAGGCAAATAAAAGATAATTTTTACAGGGATCAGAGAGCCACGGAAGGTCTGAGCTTCTGTTCTGCAACAGAGATGACCTAAACATTGGGGGTTGTATCTGGAATAAAGGTGAGAGGGTAAAGTTCCACTACTTGATTTTTCTTGAACTAAAATTTATGACTACATGTAGATCTACCAACTTCTCTTACAGAGAACCTCCACAAGGACCATTTGTTGCTCATTTCTAATGTTAGGTTAGCAGAGGCCATGCCAGAAGAGCTGCAGTGGGCAAGTGAGCTTCCTGGAGACGGCCCACCATTTTGTCCAGCTGTGGTGGATGTAACTTCTAGATGCACAGATCCCACGGCTTCATCTCAGGATTGTTTCTTGTTACTAATGTGGCTTCTCATGTTTATTATTGCTATATTTCTCAGTATGCTGTGATTGGCCATAGGGAGAAATTCACTGCCTATAGCCTCATGTGATTATTTCTTGGCTGATTGCTCACTGTATGGAAAAATTTTCTGCACACCAACATGAAGATGTACTTTCATAAAATAATATTGTTCAGATGAGTTAATGATTTTATGTAATTCCTGATTTAATTTAAATATGTTTAAGAAGATAGAGTAGCTGAAAGAAAGTTTAAGGAAATGCTTTATTTTTAGAAAAATATAATAAAGTTATAATTAAGAGCATAATATGCCCCCTTGCTTATAGAATATGAATGACATCTTCATATGTGAGAAAAGGAGTAAAGTGATCTCTCATGAGTTTTAAGCATTAAATTGTAGTTAGAATAGAAAGACAGGCATAGGGCAAGTTCATGATCAAAGAAAACATTTCATTCTAGCATGTGTCTGAGTTCTTAGATCTTGTCATCTAGGAATATGGCCACAAGTTTCAGTGTGTACCATGAAAATTCAGGGTAATGAATAAATAGTAAATAGTTCTATTGCAAGTATAAGAATAGAGAATAGATGATTAGCCAGTGTAGCCTACAAAAGTTTCAAAAGTAAAATGTAAAATACATGGTAATCTGTTTCTTGGTAAATACAAATTGTCATCAACTAAACGTAGAAAAATGTGCTACAATATACTGACTTGTTTAAACTCTATCAATCAATGGAAAAGAATTATTGCTTTGAGGTTACGATGAACTTGTTAGATGATAGATGAGAAAGATTTAGTTAGGTCTTGGTTTAAAAAGAAGAATATATAGTCAGTAATCCTGTTGTTAATACATTTTGTGTAATAATTTTAATTTGTTTTTGAAAAATATGTTTTTTTGTGGTGATTATTTAGGGAATATGTAACTTGTGGCTCTGAGGTAATCTCGTTCTTACATAGAGAACTTGTTTTAGATCATATGAAAAGGCTCTGAAAAATGTTTAAGAATTGTTATAGAATGCTTGTTGTAGTCTACTCCATCTACCAAAAATATATGTATGTGTATATATGTAATGTTGAAGCATTGGACCATCCAGTCAGTGTGTGAATGTTTATATGTCAGTCTGTCCATCTCTCTGTATGTCTGTCTGTCTTTATGTATGTATGTATGTAGGTATACATGTATGTATGTATGTATGTATGTATGTATATGTGTATTATGTATGTGTTGTATGAAATTTAACTTTTCTCCATCCATCAAATATGTATGTATGTATGTATGTATGTATGTATGTATGTATGTATGTATGTGTGTAAAGTTGTTGGAACATGCTTCTTGAGACTTGTTGAGGTTGTCTTTATCCACCAAGTGAGTTTCTGTTTTATATTGTTGCCTACCCAACCTTCCCTCCCTGGACCACTAAGCATATTACCAGAATAGATCCTCAAAATTAGATCTCTGTGCTAAATGCCTTAACAGAGGCCTTAAAACAGAGATCCTAGTAGTCAATGATTCTGACTTTGTACAAGTGCAAGATAGTTTAATACATATTTGTTACAGCAAACTTCGAACATTGACTGTTAGTCTTAATCTCTTGATCTCTCTCTCTTTTACCCTCTTGCCTCTTTGTTCCCCCCCTTCCTCTCTCTCCACGTGGTCATGGCTGGCCTCTACTTCTCTCTTATCCTTCCACTTTCTTCTCCCCACATTTGCCCTATCTCCTAAATAAACCTCCTCCCCCTTGGAACCGTGTGGTCTGGAGTAGTCTGTTCTGAGCTGCGGTCGGACTTCTTCTAACATTGACTACACGGTTTCTTCAAATTTCCTATCAATAGCAAGATTTTCCAATCTTTGCTTGTAGGTATGAGAAAAATCTTAAGGCACATACATTGAGACTCTAAGGACAGGCATATTGATGATGCATTTGGATCTGTGAGTACCTTAGGAATCTCTTCCATTTTCACATGCAAATGGATATTAGTTGATTGCTTATTTTCAGAATTGTGTGCTTTTTGGGCAAAATCATGAGCTTTGGGCAAACCACAGTGCAGAGAATAAAACACACACTACACATACATTTGTGAAATTTGCCTTTGTGTATAAATAGTAATTTACCTTAAGGTCTGTTTTCTCAAGCCAACATTATTATTTCATGCTTTAGCAAGCTTATTTTTATTCAAAAGGAAACGATGTTTATTTTTCCAATTGATCTTTAACAGCTTTTATATTTAGTTTGTATTTTTATATATGTTCCAGACATTTTCTAAAAGAACTTTATGTTTTCTGTGAGCATGGTTGTTAAAAATATAATTATTTTATACAAATAAAACAGGTTAAATACTGTAAGAAAAACATAAAAATGATACTTCTGTATAAAGGCCAACTTCTGTATAAATGAATCTATGAGTAACAAGCCAATTGACTGCTTTTCTCTACAGGAAGGATAGCTGCTCATAGCCAAAGCACACATGAGTTTTCCATCCTTTTGCCAAGTATTTTGTGTTCTCTTGCAGGCATCACTTAATCCTTTGTACCAAACCTCATTACCTTGCAGATTTGTGCTTCATGCTTGTCTTCAAGCCAGAGTAGGAAACTGGCAACAAGCATGCATTCTAGGATATAGATTTCATAGCAAAGCTGGTCAGATGACACAGCACATAGTTCTTTTTTTTTCAAAAATAATATAAGGAGACATGAAAGGCCTTGAAAAGCACATTATGTGTAACGCATGTGAATGCTTCTTATATCATCAAATGACTTCATTTTTAGATAGAATGGTTCAAGAAAATTTTCTTTGTTATGTTAACTAATATATTTTAATTATTGATAAAATAATCAGCATACATTTATTATTTACTCATATGTAATGTGCATAGTGACCATTCTTTATACAAAAGTTGTACTGATGAGAGCTTCATCTCACATTTAAAGCTTGGGGACATGTGATACACATGTCAGATAAACTGACTCCAGAAGTATTGTCTAATGTTGCACCTGGTCCATTCAAAATCCCAGCTGGCTGGGAAGAGCTTGGCAGTAGAGATGTGGGTTTTGGAGACACACTTTTTAATCATGTCCTACTCTGTTTAAATAATTGAACCTCCAGCAATGCTTTCAATAAAGAAAAAAATAAAAGTCAACACCATCACTAGAAATTTAAAAGGCAATGCCAAGTTCTGCTGATTTTATGAACAAGTGCAAATTATTCCAGTTTTAACAGTTAAGGACAGAAAGTATTGAAACATATAAGAAAAGCTTTGGTAATCAGAAAAATGTCATTTCCTGGAAAACATAGAAAATTATTTTTGGGACTCTTAGTGGATGACAAAAATCCATAGATGCTGAAGTAATTTTGTAAAGGAGAAGAGTGTTTATATGTTATATAACCTACATATATTTACTAATGTAAATGAGATACTCTTTAGGATATTTACATTAGTAGTCTATAAGTGGTAGATGGTGTGTTGTTATACTGTACTGTTTATGGAGTTGCATCACAATAAAAATGAATGAGAGATAAATTTAGCAGCATAATGGGTCCTGTACATAGTCTTACTTTTTATACCCAGGAGTAAAACTTATGGATGTTGGAGGAATCTAGGAGACATGCAAGTGGAATAGTTGCCCAAACTACGGCACAGATATTCTCAGATCATAAACTGCTCCTTGGATTATAACATCCATGCAGGGAGATACAGATGCAGACAGATGGTGGAATGGCTTATAATACAGATGAAACATTGTATTCAGAAGCAGCTTATCTATGTCAAAGTGTGAAAACTAATTAAAGGCTTGAAAAAAAAATTTGTCCTATTTGTAAATAGGCTAAGTGAAGAAATTAAACTACATTTTAAACTATACTAGAACTACATACATTTCTCCCTTCCTTGTTTCACTTTCATTCTCTCCCACGCCACTGCCTCTCAGATTGGTACTCTTTTTCTTTGATTATTATTGTTGCATGTACACATGTATATGTAGGCAAAAATATATAAATTCACACTTTTGCACATGATTTTTCAAATTTTAAAAACCTGGTAAGTAACTGCTTCATTCATTATACATTTATCTGGTTTATTCAGCTGTTTTCCTTTTCTTATTGCTTTTAATTTTTTCTGACCTGCCCCTATTTCTTTCTTTTCTTATACCCTATCTTTAGTACTTTATTGGCATCATTATATTATTATATTTATTAATAATTTATTAATATTTATGCATATGATTTTTATTTCTCTTATAACATTTAATACAATATATTTTAATTTTTGACCTTTTTCATTATGTAAAAATTCAATTTATGGTTTTCTTTTTCCTGTTTCCTTTTCTCTCCTCTTTACTCTCTTCCTCTTTTATATATGGTTGCTCTTTCTTTTTTCCTCGATATTTCTTCATCTTCTTTCTTTGTCTTACTTGTATGTATATGAATATAAATATATTCATATTTCTATTTACATCCTAATTTTAAAGACATAGTTTATCGTAAAGTAGTTTTGATCTTTTCAGCTTTATAGTCCTTGGAGACATAATGCTGTACTGTAATCGATTGCTAGTGAATCTCTATATTTTGTTTGGCTTGGTGTTTCTGATATAGGAGTTAGCTTACTGCTCAATGTGTTACAATGGGAACTGAGCTTATAAGAGTATGGTTGTTCAGAGAGTGGGGAGATAACGCTTCTCTTCCGCAGGACTGTGACTTGATTCCCAATACCTACATGGTAGTTTACAGCCATTGGACCTCTACTTCCAAGGCATCTGAAGCCCACTTTTGTTCTTAACAAGAATGCACATGATTTTCAAGCATACATGAAGGCAAAACAAATTACACCCCAAATAAACAAATCTTTTAAAGTGTAGACACTTCAATAATAAAATCCCCAATGCCTCTTATGAGGTAAATAATTACTAAATAAGTCATAAAACATTGAAATATAACATTGAAATATAACATGCATGTAAAAACAAGAAAAATTACCTTTCTAAAGTATCAAACTAAAATACTAAAAGTAAAATACTAAAAATAAAATTGAAGATAACAAACTCAAAGGTATTTTGGGGGGTTATATAAGGGAACTTAAAGTAAATGTGAACATAAATTCAATGAGGTCTCACAATAGGAAAATGATCAATGTAGATTAAAATACCACCACAATGGATGAGAATATCCTCACAATAGAAGAGAAAGCAATATGGAATAAAAAATATTAACAAAAAAATTTGAGCTTTTTGAAAAAAAAATGTTACAGCCAGAGGTATTAGAAGTGTACATTTCAGCATATCAAATAAAAAACTAAACCATGTACATAATTAACAGATGTAACAACATCAGGAATGAAGTATTTGATTAATGAAATGATGCATCCAGATTTCAATAAAGAAAAAAAATAAGCAAGCATAACCTTAATGTGTAAGAATGCTGGGAAGACATCAAGAGATCAAATTTATAAATCTGTGCAGTAGCAGTATGTGAGATAGACACTGAGGGTAGAAACAATCTGTTCCATAAAACTGTAGCAGAAGACATTTCTAATCCAGAGAAAGTACCATACATCCAAACACAAAAGTCATTTAGGATCCAAAATAAGCATGATAAGAAAAAAATTGTCTGTGATATATTAAATCTAATCTCAAAAATAAAAAGCAAGGGAATTGTATTGAAATCTGTAAAGTTTTGTAAAAAGGCAGACATATTAAATTAACATCAGCTTTTTTGTTAGTAATTCCAGAAGTCATGAAAGCACAGAATGATATAAGGGTGTAAATGATGTCTATTTTTTAAAACAGATGTGTGTTAGTTACTTTTATTTTCCTGTGATAAGACACAATGCCCCAAATCAACTTACAAAAGTCATTTATTTGGTTATAAGACATGTATTGGTTATAGGTTTCCAGAAGGATGAAAGTCATATTGCCATCATGCCTGTAAAGAAGTGTGGTGGTATGTAATATTCATGGCAGCAGAAGCAAGAAGTTGAGACATCTTATATCTACCACAAAACAAATCATACAGAATGAACTGGTAGTGGTAGAAAACTTTTGATCTCAAGGCCCATCACCAATGGGCAGCTTCCTCTAGGAAGGCTGCACTAAGTAACCCTTACAAACAGGACTGCCAACTGGAAACTAAGTCCTCAAATCCTAGTCCTATTTGGGGCTTTTCTCGTTCAACCTTCCCAATCTATATTCTGAATATTTGTGTTAAAGATCTACACGTGTCTGGGACTTGAATCTAATCAGTTTTCAGATTGTAAAGTTGATTACCTGCTGATATTTATGTGTCAGTGAAATACATACTCTCATGTAAGTTCTTGCAAAGGATTTCTTAATAAAGTGATTTTTTATCAGTATTTCAACTAAAAGAATATTTCTAGAATAGAATGAAAATGATGACACAATTTACCAGAAAGTATGATACATTCTTAAGAAAGTGATACAAATTTAAAGAAAAATTATAGCTGTAAGCTCTGACATTGAGAAGTCATAAAATTTTAAGTAGGTATCTTAAAAATACCCCAATGTCCTACCAAAATAAGGAAAATGCAAACATAAAAATGAGTATATAACAGGAAACAATGAGTATATAGATAAACAATTAGGTATGGAGACAAAAAGCACACTGAATAGAAAGCCTCAAAGGGACCATTCTTGAAAAAAATAAAATGTACTCAATTGCCACACTATATTTCTAGAATAATTAGCCTGATTATGGAATTTCAAAATGAGTTTATTTTGTAAAATGACCTCTTTTTTTTTTTTTTTGGTGTCTACTTGTATTCTGATTGTCACTGTTTATAATTAGCCCACATTTGTCCTTCAGTAGCTCTGGTGATAGCCTTTAATTTAATATTTTACAGAACTTCTACTAATATATGAATTCCAGGAGACTTAGTTCAGCCTATGAGCTTATTTTCTATCATATTATGAATATTCATAGCTGTACTTGAACTTTTCTATTTCTTATTTATACACTTAAAATTAAATTACTTGAAATGGTTCAATAATTACTAATATTGATTTTATTACTTTACTTCACTTTCTACTACATGGTTTCATGATGAACTTCCAATTAAGTCAATTAAAATAACTGAAACACCACAGTTTATCATTTCAATTTCCTCAGTGATTCATCAAAATGTTTTTACTTTCTTTGAAAAATCTACATAAGGTCTACAAGTATTTCAATTGTTTATTGTCCAGTTGTAATTTAAAGTTACGTTTTTATGTCTTTAATTTTTTTAAATAATTATACATTAAATATATTGGTTTTATGATTTTATTTTTACTCACACATGTAGAGGGCATGATTAGTAGGGCTCCACCTCCAGAGATTAAAATATTAATGAGTTACCTAAAGGCTGGAGGGGTATAGCTAATTAAGCTACCCCCTCCTCTTTTCCCCCTCCCTATAAAAAGTCAGGGGAGCCTGGCTTTTGCGGGGAAAGCGCAAACCATCTACATCTATTCACCACACCATGAAAAATAAAAGCTTTGGAAAACTCAACGTGTGAGACCAAAGGGCGCAGGTTAAATGAAGTTACCTCATCCAGGGCCCAACAGCCTTAGTCTGTGTTGATTTGATAGGATGCATGGGATTATTTCATTCTTTTTGTATTGGTTGAGGCTAATTTTGTGATTGATTATATGATCAATTTTGGGGAAGTTACCATGAGGTACTGAGAAGAAGAAATATTCTTTTGTTTTAGGGTGAAATGTTCTGTAGATATCTGTTAAATCCATTCGGTTCATAACCTCTATCAGTTTCACTGTGTCTCTGTTTAGTTTCTGTTTCAAAGACCTCTCCATTAGTGAAGTGGAGTGTTGAAGTCTCCCACTTCTTTTATCGTGAGGGTTTTAATGTGTGTTTTGAGTTTTAGTAAAGTTTCTTTTATGAATTTGGATACATTTGCATTTGTAGCATAGATGTTTAGAACCAAGAGGTTTTTGTTTTTTTTTTTTTTTTTTTTTTTTTTTTTTTTTTTTTTTGTTATTGTTGACGTTTCATTTGAGGATTATGAAACATCTTTTTCCATTTCACTTCATAACTTCTCGATGAAAGTCTATATTATTGGATATTAGAATGGCAACTCCTGCTTGTTTCTTGGGATTATTTACTTGGAAGACTTTTTCCAGACTTTAAATATGAGATACTGACTGTCTTTGTTACTGAGGTGTGTTTTGGCTTCTGTTTGCATAGCCAGTCTCTTATCTTATGTCTTTTGATTGGGCAAATGAATCCATTGATATTGTGAGATATTAAAGACAGATGAAGTTCCTGTTAAGTTTGTTGTTTTAAGTATTTTTGTTGTGGCATTATGTACCTGTGATTCTCTGCCTTTGGCTTTCTTATAAAATGATTAGTATTTTTTTTTTCTTTGGTTTAGGTCTCTCCCTTGTATTGGAATTTTCCTTTTAAAATTCTCTGTAGGGATAGATTGGTAGATATTGTTTGAATTTGCTTTGGTCTTGGAATATTTTGTTTTCTTCTTCTATGTCGATTGAACATTTTGCTGTGTGTAGTAGCCTTGGATGGCATTTGTGTTCTCTTTTATTGTCTCTGTTGAGAAGTCTGGCAGTTCAGCCTTTGTATGTCACTTGGCCTTTATCTCTTACAATTTTTAATATTCTTTCTTTGCTCTATGTATTTACTGTTTTGATTATTATGTGATGAGAATTTTTTCTTTTCTGGTCCAATCTATTTGGTGTTCTATAGGCTTCTTGTACATTTTTGACTATCTCTTTCTTTAAATTAAGGAAGCTTTCCTCTATGATTTTGTTGAAGATGTTTCCAGGCCCTTTGACCTGAGAATTTTTGTTTTCCTCTCTTCCTATTATTCTTAGATTTGGTCTTTTCATTGTGTTCTCAGTTTCCTGGATGTTTTTGGTCAGGGTTATTTTATGTTTTGAATTTTCTTGGACAGTTGTGTTGGTATGTCCTAAGATATTATCCACACCTAAACTTCTCTATTCTATCGCATGTATTACTTGGTGATGCTTACATCTGTAACCTCTGACTTCTTTTCTAGATTTCCATTTCAAGGGTTGCCTCCATTTGTGTTTTCTTTATTGTTTATATTTCTGCTTTTAGATTGTGGGCTACTTTGTTGAATTCCTTCACCTGCTTGTATTTTCCTCTATTTTTTAAGGGTTTTATTTGTTTCAGCTTTAAGGGCTTCTATGTGTTTCCCTGTGTTTCCCTGGACTTCTTTCAGTGAATTATTTCTATCCTCCTTAAAGGACTCTATTATCATCATGAAATAGGATTTTAGGTCAATTTCCTGATTCAGATGTGGTGTTGTATCCAGGGTTTGCAGTGTTGGGAAAACTCGGTTCTGATGATAGCAAAGTATATTGGGTTCTGTTGCTTATGGTCTTGTGCTTGCCTCTTGCCACCTGGTTATTTATGGTGTGAGCTGGTCTGGGTGTCTCTATCTAGAGTCTGCCTCCTATGTCCTGGGTTTGTTTCAGGTCTACTGGGAGGCCTGTTTCCTGTTATTTAGTAGACCTCCTGTGAGACCCTCAGACTGTGGGATCTTCAGAGGGGCAGACAGGCTGCTGATTTGTTGCTTTTGGTTGCAGCAGATCTCCTGGGAGACCTTAAGACTGTAGTGTCTTCATAGAAGCAAACAAGCTTATGATCTGCCCCGGTAGAAGGCACAGGCTGAAAGGAGAATGAAGTTCTAGCATCAGGGGACTTTGGGAGGGGGTGATGGGTCCCAAGTCCACCGGGGTCATTGGAGTTGTCAGCTACTACAGTTATTTGGGAGGTTCCCTTACCTATTGCCCTGTATGCAGCAAAACTCCTGGGAGTCCTTTAGACTGTGGTGTCTTCAGAGGAGCAAACAAGCTGGTGATCTGCCCCAGCAGAAAGCAGGCTGGAAGGGAAGGGCCTGATCCTTTTTACAAATGTATTAAGTTATAAAATAATGTTTAGGACATTCTCTCCCCAATGAGTGCAAAAAAAAAAAAAAAGCCAATGTCATTCTCAATGGCAAGTCTTAATTCTACAACTGAATTATTAAGAAAACTTATGCCCAAATAGTATTCTTCACCAGCAGGGTACTCCTTCGTTGACAGTTTTCTAATTGGCCAGAATATAAGATGCTAACTCTTTATCAACTTGGCAGTCTGCTCAGAGTCTCATAGACCATAGATGAGTCTCTTGTACCTAATAGGCACCTATGATGGATGACAAGCTTTCTGTCACAAGGAACCATTAAGTTAGAAGAATCATCTTGAAGCTGCTATATTCAGACACATGGGGCTTCATGCAGCATTGTGTGAAGTTAGTGGATATTCTATCAAGGTCTGGTAAATAGGGTTCTGGCCTGATTCCCTGACTGCTTGGATTATGCCTGCCTTCCCCCCCCAAAACCCTCTAGTCTCCTGAGAAGTGTTTACATTGGAAAGTATAGGTCATGGAGGCTACCTGTTTATTTTTATGTTCTAATTTTTAATTTTTGTACTGTAGTCAGAGATATTAATATTTCTTATATCTGATACTAAGCCTTATAAAATCTATTTTTATAATATAATCTTTTATGGCATGTTTAGATAATATTGTGTTCCATTTGTTAATTGTACATATAAATCTCATTTTTTTCTTTTTAATTATTGATATCTGTGTTTTCAAAATGTATTGATGGAAATTTCTTAAAATCTCTGACATTGAAAATAGAATTGTGTATGTGTTTTTTGTAGTATTAGGTTTTTGCTTTTGTTTTCCCAAAGATACATTATTACATGTGTAAAATATGCCTGAGTATCACAAACCTTTATTTTCTTAACATTTACCAGTGTCAAATTTCTCTGATTGTTAACAATAATAAATTGTCTTTATTTTTATTTTTAAATTCTTGGTACAACTTTACTCAGGTCGTTTTTAAAGAAACTAAAGTTACTGCTTTGTGATTTTAATATATCTTTTTTTATTGGATATTTTATTTAGATTTCAGATGTCATCCCCTTTCCCAATTTCCCCTCCCTAGAAAACCCATATCCCATGCCCCCTTTTCCTTTTTGCTTTTATATAATTTTTTAAAATGTTAATCAAAGGCTTTATAAGTTTGGTAATGCTTAGTCAGAAGTGTAACCCAATACTCAACCTAGATATATCAACTACCTTTGACTGGTGGAGACACGTGATCATCTGCCTCCATGTCCCCTCCCCTCTTTCTCTCTCTTTCATCTAGCTTCTCCTGTTCTTCTTCTCCTCCTCTCCTTACTCCTTCTCTTCCTCTCCATATTCCTCCCACCTTAGCTTCTCCTACATATCACCCTTCCTGTTAAAATAAAACTTTTCTCTTAAGATACAATTAGAGCATAATTATGCCGATTTGTACCAGTGAGGTACAAGTTAGTCCTAATAACCAGCCCATCATTTTGCATAAGTTCAGTTAACTCAGTCATTCTGAATTTCTGACGGGGTTGAAAACTTATAGTCTAAAAGCCATTCCTGCCTATTTACTTTGAGAGAAAAGATTTGAGTAGATGGTTTTCAGCCGACATTCATTCTAAAGCCAAGAAAAAAATCCAGGTTCAGAACTAAGTGTTTTAGTTAGGAGAGATGACAGAGGTTCTGGTTAATATACCTTTTTCAATGAACACATAAATGGACTTCTGCTGGAGTAAAAGTATATCACTCTATTTTAAAAAAGTAAATTTTTCTTTCATTTTTTTCTTCACACTTAGATTATTCTCCTTTGTGTCCCATTCACATTCTATGCTATTTTTTAATCTTGATTGTTTTCTTTTTAATTTTTATAATGTACTAAGGAAGGTAAGATGATTTCTTCTGTAGTTAACTTTAGCAACTTTTTGTTGTATCTCTGTATATCTTTATTTTTTAATATATTATATTATAAATATTATAAAATTTTTCTATCCTCAAATTTTATTTAAATTTTTCTTGGATCAACCTGGAAATTAAAAGTGTTTTGCATTTTTTTGAAGTGGAAATACTTTTTCATATTAAGTCCTGCTCTTATTATAAAAAAATTCTTTAAATTTTGTGAAGATGTATAGTTTAAACATGATAAAACACATTTCTAAATAAATACTTTTACAGTCAATATATTCTGATTATAATTTCCATTTCTCTACTCATCTAATTTCTGTTCTGCATCAGCTCCCATACAGATTCATCCTCTTTCTGTCTCTTGTTATAATACAAATAAATTTCTAAAGGATAATAGTGGAAAATGTAATATGATGAAATAATATCAATATATCGGCATCAGAAAAAAAATCTATATAATTAGAAAGAAAACAATACTGGAATGAAATCAAGAAATAGACATAGATACAGAATCCTGTTTGTTCTCACCCTCAAGAATTCCACATAAACACAAAACTGAAAAAAATAATACATCTGAAATCAATCTAAAGAATAAAAAAAAGAAAACAAAAAATAAAAGTAAGATACAATAAAATAGAAATGAGTGACATTGACATGACATTATGAAAGAACTCCCCAAAGATGCAGTTTAGTTTGTATTTGGTAGACTATCTAGGTGAACATGTAATACATCCTTAGGTATAATATGCTTCCCCAGTGAGAATCCATTGAAGAAAACCAAATCTTTTTACAAGCCAGAGATGGCTTCTGGATTATGGATGGGAACATGTGACTCTAGGATCTTCTATGACATAGACTTGTGCAATCCCTGTGCATGCTGCCTCAGTATCTGTGGAATCTCATATATCTAAACACCGTTGATTTAGAATGCTTTATTGTATTAGTGATTGTTTGAATGAGAATAAAGCCAATAATATTATATAATTGAATATTTGATCTCCAGTTGGCAATCAGAGGCGTGGCCTTGTTTGAAAAGATTTGTCACTGGGGTAGAGTTTGAAGTTTCAAGAAACTGCTGCTATTACCAGTGTGTGTGTGTGTGTGTGTGTGTGTGTGTGTTTTCCTGGTTCCTGATGTCATACTCGTTCCTGCCACCATGTCCTCACTCAATGGTCATAGATTCTAACCCTTCTGGAACTGTAAGCCCAATTATATATGAAATACAGTTGCCATGAACATGATATTTTATCACAGCAATGTAAAAGTAACTAATTATAAAAGAAAACTAAATTTGGTGCCACAAAAATGTCTTATTTCTGTGGCAGGCCTGATCACAAGTTTTTCAGAACAATATAGAAGAATTTGGAACTTTGAACTAGGAAGGGAATTACATGCTATAAAGTAATTAATGAGCAATTTCAGTAGGGGTTTTGAAGACATTAAAGCAGATTATATGATATAAGAAAACCCACCTCAAGAAGTTTAAGATGGAAAGTATTTTAGTAGCTGAACTATAAACTATTCTTGTGATATTTAGAAACATATGTGAATGCGTTCTGCCCTTGTCCTAAGACTATGCCCAGGTCTCCATTATTGGAGAAATGTCATGTCCATTTTTTTGATGGTTAAGATATTAAGAAACCCTAATATTGACCCTATCATGTAGTTATTACTAATCACTCTTATGCAGTTCTGCAATGAAAAAAAGAAAATGGAGCAGAAAGAAGGTCAGAATGTAAAATCTGAAGAGAAAAAGAACATCAGGGAATTTAATGCTGTAATCAAGGCTCAGCTGAAACAAATAAGGAGTTCAAAGAGATGGTCACTCTCATTGGAATAAAAGGGTGATGCCTCAGGGCAAGACCCCACCAAACCAATCTTCCAATTTGTGAAAGAAAAATGTCTAAAGAGCTTTGTTCTTAAAAAATATATATATAAATGAATCTATTGGAAATGTAATTCCATAATGTAAATGTAAGAGGGCAAGGATCTATCACAAGTGGCAGCTAAACATGACAGTATTTTTAGTTTTAGAATTTTTAAAGTAATCTCATTTTAGAAATTAGAAAATGAGATTACTTTACTATTTCTGTCTCCTTTTGTGTTACTATTTTCACTAAGATTTCAGGAACTACATTGAATAGAAATGGAGAGAATGAACAAATTTGTTTTCGTTTTAGATTTAGTATAATTAGCCCAAGTTTTTCTCCATTTATCATGATTCTGGCTCTAGGCTTATTGTATATTGTCTTTATTATGCTGAGATATTTCCCCTCTAATCCTACATTCAGGTTTTTTTCCTCAAGCTTCATCTGAGAAGCTTACTTATTTGCTATAAATGATAAGTAATACAAAAATGGAAATCCAGTTAGTGTGTGGAGAATAAGAAATTAAGTATTCAGATCTAAGTGAAATATCTATTTCATTTTCCTATCACAAGGCTCAATAACTATTTTGAAGTTGGAGTGAATGATTATAAGAACAAGAGGAAGAAGATCTATAGCCCAACAGTAGTTGTCAAGTGTGACAATGTAGCTTCATCCATAAACTCATAGATCCAGAGATTGCATGCATAAGATCTACTCAATATCAAACTGGCAAAAATATCAGCATCAGTATGAGAGGACTCCATAAGTTCTACTTCTATCCAGAAATCTATTGGCAATTGATGACTGTTGGAGGCAGAAGAATCCTATTTGTTCAGGTATGGTGACCCAGGGAGGCTACTCATAGTCCAGTAAATTTTCACACAATTCTGCACATATAGATTGCACTGAATGGACTCAGTCTTTGAATATTTACAGACACAAAAAGAGAAACTATAAAGTTGGGAGGAAAAATGCAGGACAATGATAGAGTATAAATTATAGCAGAAATAATCTATAGGTAGATTTAATCCCAAAACTACATGCATATTTAAAACTTTAAATAATATTAAATATATTATAGAATTTCACAAATTTTAAGAAATCTAACATTGATTCAAAATATATCATATTACGGTAATGTTCCATAAAATGTTCAAAATGCTGTTGATGTTACATGCATTGGCATGGCCTACTAGCTACAGTGCTGGTTTACTTGTGCAGACACATTTACAGCATTGCATGAGACACAGAAACTAAAATAAATGTGTTTGGCAAGAACATTCGTTAACAAAATGATAATGACACATTAAATTTTATAGGACAAAAAATAATTAAAATTTTAAATGTTTTCATCTTGACAGTTTAATTTCATCCTTTCAATAAATAAAAGACTTGTTTTTCTTCTACTCTACATGATTATTGTATACTTTTAAAAATAAAATAAACACTCAAATAAGCCTAATTACTATTGAGCCTCACATAATATGATGACTTCTTTTTAATTTACAAAACTCAGATGATTTTATTGCTTTGAACCTAATTACATCCAAGTTAATTTTTACTGACTAATTCACATTTGTTTAGTTATTGAGTTATCATTGAAGGTTATTTATGCAGAAAGCAAATAAATTATTATACATAACATGATCTCTGACAAAAATATGTTGATTTCTTCATGTGTGGTGGTAACTACTGTCATTAGAATTAGTATGAAAGATTGAGAGCAGTATGAATTTAGAGTTTTTCATTCAGTTTTTTGATATCTCATGATTTTATTAACTAATATACAAGTAGTTAGTATAATATAATTAAATTAAAATATTAATGCTATTCTTAAAGTGTGCAGATACTCAAATGTAATAATCCATGATATGAAATAACAATTCATCCTTTTCAGAAAGTAATAAAGTTAACTCATGAATCCTACAAAATGTAAAGTCAAATATCATTTAGAAATATTATATAAAAACCTTGTTTAAAGCCCCATAAAAATATCATTTGGCATCTAGGTTTCTTGCATTGGGAAGCATAATATTTTGTTATGTCTGCACAGTCTTCTAACTTATACCGAATTCAATACAAAAACTGAAATACATTACATAGTTTTATATATGTTATGTGTATATATTATTATCAATCCTTACTGTGTATTTTTCTCCATTTTGCTATTCTTCAATAGTTTTCAATGTCATTTTTACTTTACCTATTATTTGCAGCTTTTCTTTATAGCATATTGATACATCATTAATTTTTATGTAATTTTTCAAAAATGATGATGATGAAGAAGAAGAAGAAGAAGAAGAAGAAGAAGAAGAAGAAGAAGAAGAAGAAGAAGATGACGATGATGAGGATTTTTAGCTAATTAACTAAGTAGGAGGTTTTCATATCTGGCAGATTGGTTGACTTTGTCAACTTGACACAAGTTTAGACTTTTCTGGAAAGAGGAAATATTTACTGTCGAAAAGCTCTCTAATGGCCAGTAGATAAGCAAGGGGTACTGATGTACCCCTTGCTATAACAGTTATAGCAAGAAATTGGATTTGAAATTTGACAAAACTCACTATGAATTGCATCTTTGATGTGTTCTATCAAACATTTCAAGTAGTACAAATTCTTTGTTCATGTTTAATAATCTTTTTATTCAAATGCAAAAGTATATACAAACAGTATGTAAAATCCAGGATTTATTCTTTAAAGGGAAAACAATAAGAAAAAATGTAATATGATTTTTCCACTTTTAAAATCATTCAAGGAAAGAACCATAAATAGAGTCATAAGGTATCCATTTCATCAAACCTCTTTTCTCTTACTGCCAGTAGTTTACTCTTATTCTATAATCTTAACACATGTTCCTCAATTAAGATTTACAGTTCAATATTTCTAACTCAACCATCTAAAAATACTTAGCATCAGCATGCTTCCTATAATACCAAACAAATCCTAACTACTACAATATTCATTTCTTTTCAAAACAAGGAAAAGGGTTATTTCTCTCTCTCTCTCTCCCTCCCTCTCTCTCTCTCTCTCTCTCTCTCTCTCTCTCTCTCTATATATATATATATATATATATATATATATATCCTCATTGAATTTTTTCTCAGTTGTATTCTATACAATAAAAGTATGACAGTACGTTTAATTTCTGAATATATGTTCATAATACATGAATAATGTTATTTCCTCTATATACCAGTCATAAAATCTATCACTATGCTCTACTGAAATTCATTTAATCAGTTAAAAACATTCAAACACTAGAAGGATTGAAGTAAAAACCAGTCAGCAAATTGTAGTTGGTGGTAGAAAATTATAAGCAACATTCAAATGTAGCCCAAACTATAAATAAATTCAGTCTTTACCAGGGCCATCCCTGAGACAAGATTGGCTAAAATACTAATATAGTTGGACAAGAGCTAGAAATCAACATTTTATTAAAATAACTAAATAATTCCTATCTATACAAAAATTTTGGCACACTGTATAAAAATAGATATACTTACTGGAATTGAAAATAAATTATCTTGTGTTTAAAATGTTTTGGGATGTATAATGGATGTTCAGTGATGCCTTAAATCTGTCCTCCGATGCACTTTTATTGATTTCTAATTAATTATTTGCTAAAATAATGATTTCTATTAAATATGTATGTAATACCAATGAAAATTTATTTATTCTGTATGACTATGATGGAGAGAATATTTCCAAGGAAATCTGGTTTAATTCATATATAAACTTGGAAGTAAAAATGAAACACATCATATCATCAGTCAAGAATCTCCGATATTGTTTTGTATCAAAATTGATATTTGTTACAAATTTATTCTCAACATAGCGTAGTTCAGATCTCATGAAAGCAGTCACAAATAATAACATTAAGTTCCTATATGAAATTAAAGAATATAGCCTATCTCAGCCAATGATCAGCTATGATATGACAGATACTTGCGATAGTTCTAGAAATTGAAAAAATCAAAACAAAATGTAGCTGTCTTCCAATGCCATGCACATGCAGAGTCTATTCCTTAATTAAACATGTCCTTCATTCAATGTCCACATATTTTTATTAACTTTTTTATTGGGTTTAATGTTTTTATTTGTTTCATTTTGGGTGGTTACTGTATTAACATTTCTACATCTCCACTCTCACTACTAAACGAGTGTTAGAAACTCTTCCTCCTAAAACCGTCTCTGCCACTTAATTTCTTCAACTTGAAATAAACCAGATATATTTGGGAAAAAAAAGGACCTGCAATGATGATTGTCATCATCAGATTAGGTAATGAGCATATCTATTTCATTTTCTTGATTAATGATAGATGCAGCGTGGCCCAGGTCTGCACAAGCTGTATAAGCTGTGAGGTAGAGTTCTTGTTTTTTTTTTTTTTTTAATAAAAAAGCAAACTAAGCAAGCCATGGAGAATGAGCTTATAATCCTCTTTTCTCCATGATCTATTCTTTATTTTGGCCTCTAGGCTTCCACCTTGACCTCACTTAAGATAGACCATTTCCTCCACATAAATAAATAGCAAACTAGTACAGAAACTCTTACCTTGAGTACAAGGTATTGTATTCATGTATATGTAGCCTTAGATATTGCTGTCAGTGGCATATTGAGGATTTGAGAACTATGGGTTGGAAAATACACTGAACACTTAGAGGTTAATGATCTGCTGTTGAAACTCGGAAGATAGTATTGAAGGAAAGGTCAACAGATGGATTCCTCGCCTTTACTGTTGTAGAAGGAAATTTAAGAGTCCATAAAATATACCATTGAATGATACTTTAAATTCAATGTTTATCCTGGTCTGGTAAATTTGCAGTTGGAAATTTGCCTCCACGATGAATAACTTCAGTGTCTCCAAATAGTTACTTAGGTTTCCAGTACCAGACATAATTTTGTTCCTTTTATGTGGTTCTAAAGTTATTCAAGAACTCTAGGTTTAGATATTTTAAAACCTACTTTAATATAGGTTCATAAATGGTTCAATCTCTCTTCTAGCACACCAACCAAAGGTAGGGAACAAAGTTAGTCGATAGGACAAGGGGGATGTGAATTTTTTGAAAAGTAGTTCTTTGAGAGTGATTCCTATCTTATTTGTCAGGTTATAAGCAGTCCAGTTCAAACCATCAAACATGGATTAGTATCAGCAGTCCAGTCCAATCAGCAAACACCAAACATGAGTCAGTAGCAGAATCTTGATCCAGAAGAAACCTCAAATCACTTCTGAATTGATATGAGTCCTCTGAATTAGCAGTCAGAGTACAATAAGAAGTTCATAGGCGAATTCCTACAAAATGACAAGGGAAGATCAGTGAAAAACAGCAAAGTGCTGCAAGTTGAACCAGTGCAAATGCATCATTCACTGCCAGTTAAGTTCTAATTATACTCTTTCCAAACATGATGTGTCCTCTCAAGTGTCTGCCTCAACAAAACATCCTCTTACATACCTGCTTCAGCAAAACACACTCTCATTAGTCCACATCAAGGAAACTATCAAATGACACAACTGAGTCTCTAGTGAAAGAAATTTCCACTTCATTTCTCATTTTCTGTTAAAAAAAAAGTCTTTTTCTTCTATCATTAACAGTCTGCATACAATATACAATAGAAATAATTATAAAAACCATAAAACTAGAAATTAATATTGTAGTTTAAATAAATAGCTTATGTACAATATAGTCAAAAAATCAACCTTAAATGTCTAACAATATACAATAATTAAAGAATACAACGTTAAATTTTTATCAATATAGAATAATTAAACAAAATGACCTTACAATTCTATCAATACACATATATCAAACTTAATTCATTTTTTTCTTGATCAAAACCAACAATAACCTACCACCCTAGGTGACTACAACCAAAACCATCCACCTCAACATAAGGAACTAAATGCTTCCTGCCGAACTAGGCAAATAATTCCAGTTTGGAAACCAAGGGGGAAAAATGTTTTTTTTTTTTTGAAAAAAACTAGCTGTACCATTTGTTGTTAAGTGCCTGTGTTGTCCAGTGTCTGTGTTATTTGTCCAGTCTATGTATTGTTATTAATTTATCCCAAGTATTTACTACAAGCTCTTTGCCAATCTTAATTCATCAACCATAATAACATAATCTTAGACTTTTAAAGAGGTACTATGATTTTGGCCAAATCCATTATCAAAAATTGATATATCTTTTATTCTACCTTTTATAATAATCAGAAATCTCTCCTGTATTTGCCTTCAGTTTGTTACTTTGTTTATGAGCTAAGAAAACCCACTCTATAATATTATCTTCCCTTTGTATAATAAGCACAGTCAGAAAATGAGTTGGAGGCAAATGAACAAATTGCAATCAGGTTTAGAATCAATTTGATCCACATATGTATCTTCCATCATTGTTCTACAAATGTTAACTTTTTCTGATTCTGCTTTAAGACATCTTGGACTGTTTAAATTTGAATCTCCATGTAATGTCTGATACAAATTACTTCACACGTATGTACTTAATTCAATTATAGGTTTCAGCCAATTAATATCTCCCATTAATTTTTAAAAAATTCTAAGTGTTCACAATTGATCCCTAGAGACCTGTATCTTTTGTGGTCAAATTTATTGTTGAATGATTTTATAATCCAAGTAACTATGTGAATTTCCTCTTTCTAATTTTTCTAGAGAAGTTTTTAACCCTCATCATGCCAGAATTTATTGTGTTACCTTAAATGTATTCTCTAAAACATCTTTGTCAGAATCAGCCAAAAAATGACATCCATATAATGATAAATAATAGATTGAAGAAATTGCTTACAAATTATTTCAAATGAATGTTGCAAAAAATATTGACATAAAGTTTGACTATTTAACATTTCCTGTGGCAGTACCTTCCAGTAGTTAGCTTTTATTGGATGACTCTTGTTCCAATTAGGTATTGAAAAAGCAAACCTTTCCCTATTGTGCACATACAATGGTACTGTGAAAAGGAAATCTCACAAGTCAATTGTTATTATAGGCCATGATCTTGGCAAGAAAAAGTGAAGAAAGTGTAGGTTGCAAAGGACTCACTGGTTGAATTACTTTATTAACTGCTCTTAAATCTATTGAGATCCTCTAATTCCTTAATTTCTGATTTTACAACAAACACAGAGTATATTAATCAGGGCTCTCTAGAGTCATGGAAATTATGAATAATCTCTATATTATAAGGGGATTTGTTATGATGACTTATAGTCTGTAGTCCAACTCTCCAACAATGATCAACTGTGAATGGGAAGTCCAAGGATATAGTAGTTCCTCAGTCTCACAAAGCTAATAAATTCCAACAGATGTGCAGCCAAGTAAATGCAAGCAGGTAAAGAAGAACAAATCTTCCTTTTTCTAATGTCCTTATGTAAGTCTTTAAGGTGTGTCCAACCTTAAAGGTGTGTACTTTCATGCCTGGATTTGAACCTCATTTTGTCGTAGGTTGACCTTGAACTCAGAGATCTCCTCACATTTTTCTCCTAGAATTCATAGCCACTATGTCTCAAGATCTCCATGTCAAGATTCAGGTCAGGAACTTGTATCATTCAGCCTCAAGATCTGGATCACAGGTGAGCCTTCTACTTCTGGACTGTAGTTCATTACAGATATAGTCAAGTTGACAAAGAGAAATAGCCATTACACAGGGGAATTCCATGGGCTGGTAAAATTGTCTAGATATGTTGTGCCTCCACCTGCACTTTTACCAGTTATTCAATGCCTGCAAGATTTCTTTTGTTATGAACCACCGCTATTTTTGTACAGGTCTATTGGGAAAGCATTTTAGGAGCAAGGCTATTATTATGTCTGTAGTGGTGCCTTTCATAAATTTGGAAAGTCAGTCTCTGTGATGGCCTGTGGACAATGGGCACAGCTTATGATTGCTCTAAACTCTTGTAACAATACCTCCCCAGAAGCATCTACCATATGACTGTTGATTTTCTCATTTTATTTACCCTGGAATGGCAAGAATATTAGTTTGCATGCCCCATTGTTGTAAAACATACCTTCCTCATAAATTGATGGGCATGTCAACTATATATTATCTCTACTTCTCTGTTTGCCATACTGGTCTCACATAATTAATCTTTCAGATACTTTGTCTTATTTCTGATAATTTATCAATTTCTACAAACTGCGTAAATTTTCTGAAGTGGAGAAACTAAATTACAAGCCTTTTTAAAAAGTATAATAATGTCAGTTCCTGTATCTACTAAAACTTCTATTACAACACTATTCATTTGTACCATTAATTTGGGTCTCTGATCATTTAACACTTCTTGCCAAACACACATTTTTCAATACTCAAAAATGCCCTTCATTTTTGTCTCTTGCAGTGGTCCTTACACTTGATATTATATAAACAATATCAGCTGAGTAATTCTTTTCCCTGCATTAATTTGCATTTCCTTTTTACATATACCATGACTTTTGTTTCTTCCTTGCTATTCCTATATACTACCCTTGGATGCACACTATGTCCTTGAGAAGTTATTCCACTTCTTCCTAAGGTTATTCCTCCTGTCCCTCAGCATAAAGGAATGTAAACTCCAGTGGTTAACTTGTTATGTTCAACTTTTGGGATCAGTGTAAAAGGTATATTTGTGGCCATATCCAAAGCTGCACTTCCTTCTGTAGCAATGTACAAGATCAGGAACACTTAGTTTTGATTTTCTTGCCTGTTTGGTACCTCTTGGCTGACAAAAGAAAACAGCTCATACTGTGTGTTGTGTGGTCTAGAACTAATAGGACCCTTTGTTCATTTACAATCATTTCACCAATGTTTGCCATTTCCAAATAAGCTAAAATACCCTGGTTCATAGCAGCCAGAAAGTGCTTGTTCTCTTCTATAAATACCATATTTCCCAGAGTTAATATACCTGCTAATTTGAGCTCTGAATCTTCGAGCTTTATAATTTTTTTTAGAAATAATCAAATTCCCTACAATTGATGCATCAGACACTTTGATTCCTGAGACTTCTAGCTACAATTTGCCATATGATATTGGCATAATGCTCCTGAAAATCAGAATCAGTTGTCTCTTTTATCCATTTGTCTTCTTAGACTCACCATACATTAAATGGTCTTATTGCTTTCTTACACTTAGTATTTGCATTTAAAATGCCAAGATTTCTGTCAATGATTGTCTGGTTTCAGGGTCAGATATTACTCTATTTTTACCAAACCAAAATCTAAAACAATCTTTGTTTAAGAAAAATCATTAAATGTGTATGCAGGACCCTGTTTTATATTAGTAAGTGAGGTGGATCTTCACTGCCCACAGCTCGTAAGTCATATGCTAAACTCTTAAAGCCACAGCAGTACATTATTAAATTATGGTATCATCAGATCAGATTTATTTTTATAGGTCATCATAGGACCCTTTACCAAACAGTTTGTCTTTAGTAACATTTATCCACCTTGATTTATTATGTTGTTCTATTTTTTGGGTTCATGCATCTACCATAACAATGATCTTAATTGATGGCTAGTTTCTAGCTCAGCTGACACCAATCCCTTCCAATCTTGAGTAATGATTCATGTTGTATATTTCAAATAGGAAATATTTCTTTAACAAAAGGAGATTTCAAGCTATACAATATAATAACCTCTTTAAAGTGCTTTATATCTACTATTTTTTTTCATTTTTTTATAAATTGGATATTTTATTTACATTTCAGATGGTATCCCCTTACCTTATCCACCCTCCTCCCAGGAACTCCCTATTCCACCCCCCCTCTTCCTGCTTGTAAGAGGATGTGCCCCCATCAAGCCCCCACTCCCACCTCACCACTCTTAAATTCCCCCCAACTGGGCATCCAGCCTTCGTGAGATTAAGGATCATCTTTACCACCTATGCCCAACAATGCTATCCTCACCTACATATATAGCTGGAGCTATGGGTTCATCCCTATGTGCTCCTAGGCTGGTAATTTAGACCCTGGGGGGCTCTGGTTGGTTGGTATTGTTGCTCTCCTCATTGGACCATAAACCCTTTCTGCTCATTCAGTCTTTTTTCTAACTCCTCCATTGGAAACCCCTTGATCAGATCCGTGGATAGCTGTGAGCATATGCCTCTGAATATGTCAGACTCTGGCAGACCTCTAAAGAGACACCTATTTCAGACTCTTTTCTGCATGCTCCTCCTAACATCCACATCAGTGTCTACCTTTGGTGACTGCACATGGGATGGATACCCAGGTGGAATGGTCTCCAGACAGCCCCTCCTCTATTTCTGTCCCACATTTTGTCTCCATATTTGCTCCCTTGAGTATTTTGTTACTCCTTCTAAAAAGGACTGAAGCACTCACACTTGGTCTTCTTTCTTTATGAGCTTGATGTGGTTTGTGAGTTAAATCTTGGGTATTTCAAGCTTCTAAGCTAGTATTCAATTATCAGTGAATGAATACCATGTGTGTTCTTTTGTGATTGGGTTACCTCACTCGGGATGATGTTTTCTAGTTCCATCCATTTACCTAAGAATTTCTCAAATTCATTGTTTTTAATAAATGAGTAATATTCCACTGTGTAAATGTGCCACATTTTTTGTATCCATTCCTCTGTTGAAGGACTTCTGGGTTCTTTTCAGCTTCCTATAATTCTGTGTATCATAAATAAGGCTGCTATGATCATAGTGGAGCATATGTCCTTGTTATGTGTTGGAGAATCTTCTGTGTATATGCCCAGGAGTGGTATAGCTGTCTGGGGTAGACACCTAGCTGGTCTGCTCCCATGAACACACTTTATTCTGAGACATTCTAGAGGAGCCACTGCAATCAGAGCAGAGGGTAAGAACCCCCTTCCATTACCCTATGCTGCAGAGCTACAACTAGGAGCCTGGGATGCTCAGGAGTCATCAGCCAACCAAACCCTGCCCCTCCGCAATACCACTCCCCTTCATCCCCTCACTTGATCCTTTTGACTGGGGCAGACACCTAGCTGGTCTGCTCCTGTTAAGACACCATATCCTAAGACATTCTAGAGGAGCGACTCCACTCAGAGTAGTGACCACGTAGCTGGTCTGCTCCTGTAAAGACACATATCCTGAGCCATCCTGAAGGAACCACTGCACTCAGAGCAGCAGGATTTCAGGATCCCAGAGGTGGCCTGAGTCACAGATGTTCTTATTTCCAGGATCTCAGGATCACAGAATCACAGAGACATCTGGACTCTGAGGAGCTCTGACACAAGCAAAATAACTGGAAAGACCGGATCCAGTCAGAGATAGTGAGTGCAGGAAGCACTAGAGTAAACCAGATGGTGAAAGGCAAGAGTAAGAACATAAGCAACAGAAACCAAAGTTACGTGGCATCATCAGAATTCAGTTCTCCCACCATAGCAAGTCATGGACACCCCATCATACCAGAAAAGCAGGATTCAGAATTAAAAATCACTTGTCATGATGATAATAGAGGACTTTAAGAAGGACATAAATAGCTCCCTTAAATAAGTACAGGAGAACACAGGTAAACAGGTAGAAGCCCTTAAGGAGGAAACAAAAAATCCTTTAAAGAATTACAAAAAAAGTACAACTAAACAGGTGAAGGAATTAAACAAAACTATCTAGTATCTGAAAATGTAAATAGAAACAATAGAGAAATCTCAATGGGAGACTACACTAGAGATAGAAAACCTAGGAAAGAGATCAGGAGTCATAGATGCAAGCATCACCAACAGAATACAAGAGATAGAAGAGAGAATTTCATGTGCAGAAGATATATCTACTGTTTCTATAAGATGCTATTTTAACTCCTTATAAACATGGTCACTATCATTAGCATGCATATGTTACAGAAAGACTGAGAAGAGTGAAGGAACCTTTATAGTCCCAAGCACATCCTCTAGAGATATACTAGGCTGAACACTAACCTATTGTCCTTGAATCATCTGATCTTTCTGACCCCTTGTCTCATTCAGTGTTCTGAGCACCTCAGAGTGATAGTGAATATAGCAGTGTGGGGTGGCAGTTGGCCTTCAAGCCTAGTTTGCTTCCTTCATTAATTGTGACATAATTCCCAGTCTCAGACATGAAGCCTGAACCCTGTTGTGCTTCTCCAACTGACCCTTTCCAAGCAATTCAGCCTGTTCTTATAAACTTTCTAAATGCACAGCCAACTCTGAAATCTTCTATAACCCAAGATAATTCAGTGTCCATTCTCAATTTTTAGACTGGAGGGGGGCAGTCTATTTCAAAATGATGCACAAAGACTATGAAACAAACACATAAAACCCTTTCTGGGAGCAAGACAGGGGACTACCCAGCAGCAACAACTGCTATTTTGTCAACCTCCTCAAAAACATTTCCAACCCATCATAATATGTTTTTCCTTCTTCTCCATTAGAAGTAGAATTACCCATTATACATAAGCCACATTGGGTACCACCTCTAGGCTTAGATTGTTCAAAACCTAGTTTAATAAGTATTCATAAATGCTTCAACTGTTGTTCTAGCCACTAACCAAAGATAGGGAAGGAGAATGGTCAACAGGACAAGGGAGATGTGGGCTCCTTTAGAAGTAGTTTTTTTGGGGGCAATTCCAATCTCAATTGTTGGGATATGAGTTGTCCAGTCCAAAATTATCAAACATAAATCAGTAGCAGCCGTTCAATCAATCAGCAAACACCAAACATGAATCAATAGCACTTGCTCCAACTAGAAGAAACTGCAAGGTTCAGCAGAATATGGCATTTGTCCTCTGAAGTCGCAAGAAGCAGCTAGAATACCAAGAGAAGTTGTTTGGTTTGTTCCGCCCTTACAAAGTCACAACAAGCAAATATTAATGAACAGTAGTAAAATGTTGCAAGGTGATGGCAGAACATCATCAGTATAGATCAGTAAAAGGTTGCATGGTGAACTGATGCAAGAGAGTCATCAGTGAGTCCACTGAAGGGTTACAAGGCAAATCAATGCAATAGCCTCATTCACTCTCTCTTGGGTTCTACTTATACTCTTTCCAAATATTACATCTCCTTTCAAGTGTCTGCCTCAGCAATTCTCTCATAAGACATCTTCCAGAAAAGCATCATATGACATAACCAAGACTCCAATGAATCCAGAAATTTCCTCATTAGAGAGCTGTTGGATATCATCAAGATATGTATGTGTATTGCACTACACTCTTATGTTTACCCTGTAAAGCTCATTACTTTTGAGATTCATAGGAATTGTGGCTGGGTAGAACTACTGGTTATTGCCCAGCCTTGAAAGTTTTCATGGATACTTCAGTTCTTAGATGAGGAGGCTTTCATGTCAGACACTATGCAAGTCTTCTGAGCCCTGTGTCAGAAATGTAAATTTCCTTAAGCAATGGGTACTTACTTTCCACCTTTTGGGCAAAGGGTACAGATAAGAACAAAAGTAATAGTTTATAATGCTTTCAGCATGTGTTACACAACCTTGACCAACAATTCAAAAGTCTTTTCAAGTCCAGTATTGAGATTCTTATTAGATAGGCTAAGGCTCGTGGATGGAGCATTGTCAACCCAGATGTGAAAATCTCATTCAAATTCTATATAGATATATGTATACAGATATATGTATTATAGGTGATTTTATATAGATAGGTAATAGTATGATTCTTATGACTTTTATAGATATCTTTACTGTTATTTTCCACTCCATCTTAATTAGAACTCACCTCTTTTTCTATTGCCATTATCATATCATTTGTACCATTCTATTTTTCTACCAATAGCTCTAGTTCCCAAATAATAATTTTATTTTCCTATTTTTAGAGGTTACTTCTGGTTTTATAATCATATCTGAAGATTTGGAGTTAGAAATCTTCGATGAGAGAATCTAGGTTATCTTATTCAATGTGATCTTTAAAGTCCATTTAATTGATAACTTTGTTATTATATTTTATAGCTGAATAATATTTAATAATATACCACATGCTCATTATCAATTTATAATTTGAAGGACACTTAGGTCAGCTGTTGTAAAGAGAGTAACAAAGAACAAGCATTTGTAAATAGGATGTTAGTCATTTGGGAATGTGCTTATGAGTGAGAGAGGTGGCGGGCCAGCCACCTCTCAGAACACCTTCCACCATAGTGACCTTAGAAAGTTTCTACTTGACTAAAGCCATCAAACAAATATACATGTACCTGACATATGGTGAGAAATCCAAGCCATATATAACTGGATTGATGATACTAGAGAAGGGCTATTCTACAAGGCCTGTACTTTAGAGTGAACACAAGTGTATAGAAAAGGAACATGAGTAGAAATGTGACAACTCTAGTAACTTTCAATTTTCAGGCTTCAACAACTACACTTATCTCAGCTCTGTTGCCATATTTTGAGATCACTTCTACAAAGAATCCAACAAGTTGGTGTTATGTGAAACGTTTAACCAGAAATCTGCAGAAACCAATTTAAAGCACAACTACAGTCAGAACTCCTAATTTGGGATGGAACAGGAATATACTCTAATGGGAACAAATGAGCATGCTTTTGGTTAGCCTTACAGTGGCTTCCCTGGGCCCCAAAGTCTGTATTGCTTTGGTCTATGAGCAGACAAACACTATGACAGAAATATCATGGATGCTCACTACCAATCTTACTTCTATGCCAGAGACAAGATCACAGGAACAAATGCTGAAGTTATGCCTGCCCAGTAGAAATTCTAAATAAGATCCTATGAAAGGATGTCCATGGAATGTGTGTGTGTGTGTGTGTGTGTTCATGTGCGCATGTGGGCAAACACATGCACATGTGTATGTATATACCTACCATCCTATTCTCCTATTCACTGGGTTCTAAGTTTGAGTAAAAAGATTCTTAAAAGTGTAGCTCTCTTGAGGTAAGAGTTGGGTTGTAGTAAAAGGAAAGTTGGCTATTTAGGGCTCAGCTTCTTCAATACTGCTTAGAGTTTACCTGCACACTATTCAGGAGCTGATAGATTATACAGATGAAGCAGGTGGCATACTGCTTGCCACCACTTGTCCCTGTGTTTAGATTTAGAAGATGCTTACTTATCCACACACAATTTAGAAGTATGAGTTGGCTGGTCAACTTGATCATTGTTAGTGATGGAAATAGGTGGGTGTTACTGGGGTTATTTTTTTTGATGGGATTAGCATACCATTAAAGCAGTCCTTTTGATATATTAAAAATGTTAAAGAAAAACAAGTTTAGAGTTTAGTAAAATGTGTAGAATTTATACATTTACAGAATTGCCTGTTCATTTTAATGTTTCCATGCACTTGGCTTTTGGACAGGCCTGGATTTAAAATACTTGTGATTTTGTATCCTAGTGTCTTCTCTCCCAGCAGAATATTCATTTGCTTTTTAAAAAACCTATAGAATTTGTTTTTCATTTAAAATAAACATACCCTACAAAAAGAGGGGAAACTGAGAAATCCACAGAAAAAAGATAGTAAAGTCTCTATGGTATCCATGGTTGCTGGTCCAGTTCCTGTCTCCAGATTCCTATATTGAGCTATGGTTTGGATCTTATCTAATATTGGACTGCAACCTGTAAAACAAAATAATTTTCTTTCCCTCAAAGTTTGTTTAGTTTGCATTTTATCACAGCGACAGACATCAACCTAGGACAATATCCTGACAGATACTATGATTTCCTTAAATGAATAAGATATACATAAAAGAGGTTGAGTGATTTCCTGTATTTTTGGGAAAATAAACATTCTGCAGATTGTAAAGGTTACAAAAATGCTTGCCAAATTATGGCTTGCAAGTGTGGGTGGAAAAGTTAATTTCATATCTGTAATGGTTAGATTTTCTTGTCAGTTTGACCCAAATAGAGCAACCATGGAAGTCACTCATATTAAGAATTGTCCCCATCAGATATGTTGGCATAGCTGTAGGGAAATTTTGTTAATTCCTGATTGATATAGTTGGGACAAGTCCTACTGTAAGTAATAATACATCTGGGTAGAGAGGTATGTGCCATACAAAAATGCTGGCAGACCTCATGCCTAAGAAAACAAGAATTTTGCATTAGTTTCTACTTGAGCTCCTGCTCTGACTTCCTTCAACGACAGACTAAGACCTGGAGGTATAAGTTAAAAATCAACCATTTCTTTCTGAATTTGATTTGGTTCCACTGTTAACATAGCAAAACAAAATAATTCAGAATAATATATTTCCATGCATCTTTATTAGATAGAGTATTCCCTTGATGTTCTCTAACACTTGTAAGAAATAGGGGAGAGCAAAGCCATTAAATTATAGCTGTTAAAACATAATTTTATGTATTCTACCTATTGAGATAAACTAGTTATGAGAATGTGAAACTGTGGATCCTGTAAAAAATTTCATTTTGTCTCAATTTTAAAAATATTTTATTTCATAAAATTGGTAAATATGTATATTTTATTTCATAAAATTGTTAAATATAATAAATAAGCTTCAAAATTTTATTAAGCAATATATACATATGACAATCTAAAAGTTTGATATTTTATGTGTTTGGTAATGTTACATATCTTTTTTGCTATTGTTTGTTAATTATTATCATTGAAACATTTTAAAATATTAACTTAGTTGATTTATTTATTAAAGATATTTATTTGTTGATCATTTCTCTCCCTTAATTGAAAATAATTTTAGCAAATATTAATATACTTTAAGATGACATTAATCACAATAAAAGCTGTATGGTAATGCTACAGACTCTCCAAATAGATTATGGTAAATCTTTGTTAAATCTTAATGATTTGAGGTTTCTGTCATCAGAAGTGAAGAAATCACCATCAGATGTTAACAGAAAACATGTTATTTTTTAAGATATATTTGTAGGCAAACTTAAAATTCCTTAATTAATATCCTTCTTTTAAGGATATCATTTTTAAATTAATATCATTTAATTTACTTCAAAACTCATTTAAGTATAAACATTAATTATGGCTACATGTGGCAATGATAGATATTTGTAAAAGAGCAAGTTGAACAACAACAACAACAACAAAAATAAAAAAAAAGAGGAAAAACTAAAATATGACAAAAAAAAAAGCAAAAACCACAAACAAATAAAACTCCTTAAACTTTTCTTGTACTTACACTGATGCTTATTTTGCATCAGTGGAGCAAAAGTCTGTAGGATTCATGAGTATGAAATATTTCCTTCTGTGATTTTCAAACTCAGCCAATATTTATGATTTAGATGAAAGAAAATAGACAGAGTATTTAGCCTCTTATTCTAAGAATGTTCCCAGTTATTCATCTCTGCATTATATGCCCCAACCCTGTACACATCAGGACTCATAAAAATCCTGAAGAGGATGCTAAAAGAATGAAATAAATAGGGGAGGAGAGTATAGGAAGAGTACTGTGGAATGCTGTCTTCTGGACATGACATGGCCACTGTACTCACTACTCAAAGCAGCTCTGGTTATTTGCATAAGATAGATTGATAGTACAAATAGAGTATAAAACTCTGGAACATAATGAGAAGAGGCTCACTAAGTTCATTCTTTACTAAGAAACTACTGGAAGTCGATAACTTCTAGAAAAAATTATTATTATTATTATTATTATTATTATTATTTATTATTATTATTATTATTTATTATTATTATTATTTTGATATGGGCAGTACTAATACAACTTAAAAGATTAAAAAAACAAGAAAGACATATTGTAGATATGTAGGTGAGTGAAAACTGGAAATAAGTGATTTTATGAGCATTTTTTATTGTATATATGTATTAAAGTTTTCAACGACAAAATACATAAAAATAATGTAACAGTTGAGCCAGAGAACACAAAACTGACTTAGTCATGTACTTAATCTTACAATGTATAGTTTTAAATTAGATTTTTTGAGATGATTTCATGTACATTTACATATGTGTTTTTACATATATATCACAAACACATAGAACTAACACAAATAAATACGATGGCTAAGAAAACTTTGTTCCCATGTAGGTCTTACTATGTCATATGTTTCTCTGCTAAATGATTTATTTTAAATTTTAAGATAGACACTAACTCAGATTAAAAGGCTGGAAAAAAACGTTTGCCAAGCAAATGGTCTCAAGAAACAAGCTGGGGTTGCCATTCTAATATCCAATAATATAGATTTTCAACCAAATATTATCAAATGAGATGGGGAAGCACACTTCATATTTATCAAAGGACAGTCCCACCAAGAGGAATTCTCCATTCTGAAGATGCATGCCCCAAATGCAAGGGCACCCACATTCATAAAATAAATTTAACTAAATTTCAAAAGACATACTGAACCTCAAACAATAATAGTGAGAGACTTCAACACCCCACTCTCACCGAGGGACAGGTTACTGAAACAGAAACTCAGTACAGACAGAGTGAAACTGATGGAAATTATGAACTAAGAGGATTTAACAGATATATACAGAAAATTTCACCCCAAAACAAGAGAATATACCTTCTTAGAACTTCATGGAACCTTCTCCAAAATTGACCATATCACTGAACATAAAACAAGCCTCAGCAGATACATGAGTTTGAAATAATCTGATGCATTCTATCAGATTGCAATGGATTAAGGTTAGATTTCAATAACAATAAAAGCAACAGAAATCCCATATACTCATGGAAACTGAACAACGAACAATTCAATAATTACTTGGTAAGGGAAGAAATGAAGAAAGAAATCTAGACTTTATAGAATTCAATGAAAATGAAGATACATCATACCCAATCATATGGTACACAATGAATGCAGTGTTAAGAGGAAAATTCATAGCACTGTGTGTCTTCATAACAAAATTGGAGATATCTGAAACAAGCAAATTAACAACACACTTGAAAACTCTAAAACAGAAAGAAACAAATATACTCATAAGTAGTAGATGGCAGAAAATTGTCAAACTTAGAGCTGAAATCAACCAGGTAGAAACAAAGAGATCAATAAAAGTGTCAACAAAATCAAGGGCTGGTTCTGTAAGAAAATCAAAAAGATAGATAAAACTTTAGCAAAACTAACGAAAGGGCACACAGACAGTACCCAAATTAACAAAATCAGAAATGAAAAGAGAAGACATAATAGAAAATGGGGACATTCAAAAAATCACCAGAACCTACTCCAAAAGTGTATACTCTACAAAACTGGAAAATCTAGATGAAATGGATGATTTTCTAGACAAACAAAAAATACTAAAATTAAATCAAGATTGGGTAAAGTATATAAACAGTTCCATAACAACCTAAGGAAATAGAAATAGTAATAAAAAAATCTCCCAATCAAAAAAAGCTTAGGGCCAGGTGGTTTTAGTGCTGATTTCTACCAGATCTCCAAAAACGAGCTAATACCAATACTCTTCAAACTATTCGAAGAAATAGAAACAAAAGGAACACTAGTTCATTCTGTGAAGCCACTGTCACTCAGATACCTAAACCACACAAAAACCCAACAAAGAAAAAGAAATTCAGACTAATCTTGTTTATGAATACGAATGCAAAAATACTGAATATAATTGTTAAAACTGAATCTAAGAACACATTAATACCATCGTTCACTATGATTAAGTAAGCTTCATGCAAGAGATGAAGGGATGGTTCAATATATTAAAATCTATCAATGAAACATACTATATAAAAAATTTCAAGAAAAGAAAAGAGACATGATCATCTATCTCATTAGATGATGAAAATGCCTTTGACAAAATGCAACACCCCTTCTTATTAAAAGACTTGGAGAAATCAGAAACTTATGGCAGATACCTAAACAAAACAAAAGCAATATATAGCAAGCCAACAGCTAACAGCAAATGGTAAGAAATTAAGAGCAATCCCACTAAAATTCAGAACAAAACAGGGTTGACCACTCTCTCCCTATCTATTCAATATAGTTCTTGATATTCTAGACAGAGTGATTAGGCAATGAAAGAATATCAAGGAGGAAAAATTGGAAAGAAAGAAGACAAAGTATAACTATTTGCAGATAATAAGATAGTATATATAAGTGACCCAAAAAATTCAACCAGAGAATTCTTACTGCTGATTGACAACTTCAGCAAAGTGACAGGATATAAAATTAACTCAAACAAATTGGTAGCCTTCCTTTACCCAAATGATAAACTGACTGAGAAAGAAATTATGAAAACAACAACCTTCAAAATAACCAGAAACAGTATAAAACATCTTGGTGTAATACTGAGAAAATAAAAGTTCTGTATGACAAGAACTTCAAATTGTGAAAATTGTAGAAGACCACAGAACAGGGGAAGATCTTCCATGGTCATAGATTGGTAGGATTTAATATAGTGAAAATGGCCATCTTACCAAAAGCAATCTAAGGATACAGTGCAATCCCCATCAATATTCCAACACAATTCTTCTTAGATTCTGGAAAAACAGAAAATTCTAGGATACTTGACAACAATAACAGACCTTCCTAGGGAATCACTATTCTTGACCTCAAGCTATACTACAAAGCAACAGTGATTAAAATAACTCATGATTTTGGTACAGAAATAAATGAGTTGATTGATGGAGTGGAACTGAAGATTGAAGTTTGGACACTTGATCTTTGACAAAAAAGCCAAAAACATACAGTGAATAAAGGAAAGTATGTTCAATAAATAGTGCTGCTTTAACTGATGGTCTAATGTAGGAGATTGAAAATAGATCCATATTTATTACCCTGCACAAGGCTCAAGTCCAATTGAATCAAGAGTTCAATATAAAACCAGATACATTGAATCTAATAAAAAAGGAAGTGGGAAAGAGCCTTGAACTCATTGCACAGGGGGAAGTTTCCTGAACAGAACATCATTTCATCAGGCTCTAGGTTCAACAATCAATAAATGGTGCCTCATGAAACTGAAATGATCTGTAAAGCAAAACATACCATCAATAGTGCAAATTGGCAAGCTACAGATTAGGAAAAGAAATCTTCACTAACCCTACATCTGATAGAGGGCTAATATCCAAAATACATAAAGAACTCAAGAAGTTAACCTCCAAAAAATCAAGTAACTAAATTAAAAATGGGGTACATAACGAAGCAGAGAATTCATAACAGAAGAATCTCAAATGGATGAGAAATATTTAAGTCCTTAGTCATCAGATAAGTGCAAATCAAAAGAACCCTGAGATTCCACCTCACACGAATGAGCATGAATAAAATAAAAAACTTAAATGACAGCACATACTGGCCAGGATGTGGAGAAAGAGGAATACTCCTCCACTGCTGGTGGGTTTCCAAACTAGTACAACTACTCTATATATGTGTGTTTCCTTAGAAAATTGGAAATAGTTCTACCTGAAGACCCAGCTGTAGCACTCTTGGGCATATACCCAAAATATACCCCACCATACCCCAAGGGCACCTGCTCCATCATGTTCATAGCAACCTTATTTTTAATAACCAGAAACAGGAAAAAAATGAAGATGTTCCTCAACCTAATAATGGACACAGAAATTGTAGTTCATTTACACAATGGAATATTATTCAGCTATTAAAAAAATGAGGAAATCATGAATTTTGCATGCAGATGGAGGAACCTAGAAACTATCATTCTGAGTGAGGCAACTCAGATCCAAAAGGACATACATGGTATGTATTCACTACCAAGTGGAGATTAACCAAAAAGTACAAAATACCTAAGATACAACCCACAGACCATAAGAAGTGTAACAAATAGAAAGGCCCAAGTGAAGGTGTTTCAATTCCACTTAGAAGGGGGAAGAAAATAATCATGGGAGTCAGAGGGTGGGAGGGATATGAGTGGAGGAGGGGAGTTGGAGGGAAAAAGGAAACAGGATCAGGTATTGGGGTTGGGGCATAGGAAGGAAGCCCAGAGGGTAAAGAGATTGAATGGAGATAAGCAGCATCAAGAGGTAGGAGGTTAAAGGTTCTTCTGGAAAGTTCCAGAGACCTGGGAGGTGAGAGACTCCAAGGATTCAATGGGGATGACCTTAGTCAAAATGATGGACTTTGGAATGAGGAAACTCAAAGAGCCTACCTCCAGTAGGTAGACAGGGCCTTAAGTGAAGGGACAGGGTTAGTAAGCCAAAGTCAAAATTTCTGACTCAGAACTATTCCTGTCAAAAAGAACTGCAATGATAAAAATGGAGAAGAGACTGAAGGAAAGGAAGTCCAATGACAGGCCAAACTTGGGATCCATCTCATTGGAGGGCACCAAGGCCTGGCATTATTACTGATGCTATTTTATGCTTACAGAGGGGAGCCTGGCATGGCAGTCCTCAGAGTTCTTACCAGAAGCCTCATGAAACTGAAACATATACTTAAAACCAACTGTTGAGCTGGACCCCTATTGTTGAATTAATGAAAGGATTAAAGAAGCTGAAGGGGAGTGCAACCCCATAGTAAGGCTAGCAATCTCAACATACTCAGATCCCAAGGACCTCTCAGAGATTAAGACACCAAAAAGGAGTATACAAGAGCCAATCTGAGGCCCCCAGCACAAATACAGCAGGGGCCTGCCTGGTCAGGCCTTAGTCAGAGAAGATACTTTTAATCTGCAAGAGACTTGAGTTCCCAGGGAAAAGGGAGGCCTGGTGGAGGCAGACTTTGGAGACAAGGGGAAAGAGGAATGGGATGGGGAATAGTGGGAGAGGGTACTGAGAGCAAGAGCAACAACTGGAATGTAAACAAATAAAATTTAAAAGTGAAAAAAAGCTAAAACTAATCTATTAAAAGATGAAAAAATCCCTATTGCAGTAACTGGATGAACCTGGAAAATGTTTATAGTGAATCACATAACTCAGATTCCAAAAGACAACTGAAAAGTGTTCATACTCATGTGTTAGTTCTAGCCTTAAATAATTAGATCCATATGTTTGATTTGGGGTATTTAGAGAGTGTAGAAATCTACAAAGAGAAGGGAAGGTAAAAAGATCTTAATATATGAGTAGCCAAATGTAGGTGATATGAAATGGTAATGCTACTAGCTTTTGATGGATTAAAAAGGGAAAGAATGGGAGGGTCATGAAGAGAAGTGTTTAGGGAAAGGAATAATACCAAGGATCTTTGAGAGAACTGTAAGACCTACTATTTTATAAACACAAACACCATGATGTGTGTGTATGTATGTATGTATGTATGTATGTATGTATGTATGTATGTATGTATAGGGGTGTGTGTGTGTGTGTGTGTGTGTGTGTGTGTGTGTTTACTTGGAGTGAGAGACAATTGCCTTCCAAGTAAAGAGAATATCTCATGAGTTCTAGCTTCTACCTGATATCTATCGACAACTTATGGTCCCCAAAATAAGAAGAGTCAGTTTTCATTAGAGAGGTAGTTCATTGCAGGTCAAGCATACTTTAATGGATAAGTGGATAGTCCCACATCCAAGAAAATACAGGCAGCACACATTAGATTTGTTTAGGATTTTTTTATTTTTTTAACAAATATATGAAGGTACTGGAGGTAAGAAGGTGGTTATGGTTTTAGGAGGAGATAGGGCTAACAACAGAGAGTAAATCTCAACAAAATGCAATGTATAAACTTTTAAAAGAAGTAATAAAAATTGCTTAGACGGTAACTGTTTTATGTCAGGTTTTTCTCTTTCTGTGGGACATTTACAAATACAATAATGTATTTTTAGCGTGGAATACAAAATACACCAATTTCCGTATAAATTTTGTAATAAACATAGCCTAAATATAATGGCATACAAAACTTTTGCATGTCTCTAAACTTGACACCACAATTGACCAAGTGTAAATTTTACATTTCTAGTATCATTCTGACACTCACATATTTGTGTTTCAGAATACTTAGATTGTTACATAACTGATACTCAAGTTCTATAGCATAAATGACTTATACTCTTTAGTAGCCAATCAGTTTGTAAACTGGTCAATGAAAACTTATTGAAAAGCCTAGTTAATAGGCACATTATTTGAGACCACAATGATGGCCATGACGCAGCACAAGCAAAGTAAATAACAGGCTCCAATTTGGTTGGAGGTAGAGGAGGCATTGTCTACATAAACAAACATACAAGAATCCAAAATAAATGGAAAGGTGAAAGAATTAGGAGACAGGACGCCTTTGAATATTCATATAAAACTGCTTTGCTGAACTTGATCTAGTTGAAAATAAAAGGTAACTCATTAGAGTAGAGGTGTTAGGAATGTGTGATGGAACTCTCTAGTGTGAGAAAAGGCAGGTGTCAGTTTCCAAAGCAGGTTATTTTCAGGTATACCAATGGAAATCCATTTTTTTAAATTAATTAATTAATTAAATTTACATCCTGATGGAAGCTTATCCTCCTTCCTCATCTCCCTATCTCCTCCCCTTTCTCCAATTCTCCATTTCTCTCCTTCATATCAGAAAAGGGGGGGGGGTTCAATTGTATCAGCTTGTGTGGCATAACAAGTTGAAATATGACTAGGCACATATTCTTTTGTTTTGGCTAGACAAGGCATCTCAGTTAGGGCAAAGGGAGGGATCCAAAGGCAGACAACAGAGTAAGAGATAGCTGCTCTCCTGCTGTTTATAAGTCTCAGATGAAGATCAAACTACACAGCTATTACATATGTAATGAGGACCTAGGTCTGTCCTATGCCTGCTATCTGATAGTTCAGTCTCTGTGGGTCCCTCTGGCCCAGGTTAATTAATTTTGTAGTTTATAGTGTCCTTGAACCCACTGCCTCCTTAATTTCTTCCCCCATCTTGTCTCCCACAGGATTCCCCAAGCTCCACCTAATGTTTGGCTATGGCTCTCTACATCTGTTTTCATCTATTGCTGAGTAAAGCCTCCCTGATAACACCTTTGCTGTCCTTCTGTCTGCAAGTATAGCAAAACATCATTAATTGTGTAAGGGGTGGACTGTCTCTCGTTGCATGGGTCTCACACTAGGGCAGCCTTTCCCTAAATTTTTGCTCTATCTTTACCCCTACATTTCTTGTAGGAAGGACAAATTTTGGGATGAAGAATTTGTGGCTGGTTTGATGTCACAAATCTCTCAATTATAAGGGTCTGATTTCTGATGATGGTCGTTATATACACCATTGCTAGAAGTCTTAGCTAAAGTCATCCTCAGATTCTAAGCAGTTTTCATTGTCCTAGGTTTCTAGCTCATCTCAGAGATACCCCCATCATCCAGCCCCATCTTATAATATGTTGGAGTGCCTTCAAATATGTATGAACAGAATTAAAAGGTTCTTGAACTTTCAGGTGAGGATTACTTTTATAGAAAGCAGCTAAATTGATGTACAGTTTTATAAAAGCATTGTAGGAGCTGTGGTAGTTGAATACAGGCCCTGGGGGCATGAAGTCATAGTACTTCAGGTGGCATCTGGAGAGAAAGGCACTTAGAACACTGCCCCTAAGTTGCTTAGTGCCTTGATGGAGAACTAAGATATCTGAGTGTGTATCTCACAGCCACTTAAAAGTCTCGTTTTGTGACCCAAGGGTTCGTCTAACTTTACAACTGCATGCCAAAAAAAATTTTTTATCTGTCTCTAGGCATCCATATTAACATTCAAATCAGGTGCTTATTCTTTTCTTTTAAGGTACTGTTTCTGATCTATCAAATTTTTGTTTATTCCACAGGACAAGATAAACCAGACTCTTAAGCATTATTAATGATATACAGGGATTTTCAATGCATGGGCAGCAGATTTATAAGACATATCAGGGTTTCTACGAGGTGATAATAGTTATTAGGAATTCTACATAATGAAACATTTCCTTGGGAAGTATTAAGCCATGTGTGATGGCCAAAATTAATTAGGTTTCTCCTAATCAGCCAGATGGAAATTAAGGTGCATGGAAGATGAAGCTGCATGCTCTGTGGGGGCCATTACTCCCTGTCATGTGTCTGATACATTGCATAGGCAGAGCTACTGAGGTGAGCCTCTCTTAAAGACTCCCACTGTAATGTTACAATACAGCAATTCATCTGGAGCCCATTAAGACCTGGTCTTGTCACATTCATTCCAAAGTGCCCTGCTGTCTCACCTCTCCTGTAATGAAGGCATTTTCACATTAGAGATCACAAGATGTAAAACAATGTTTGAAGTGATACTTGTTGAACCTTTAAAGCCTCTGCACAATTAGAAGTTCTTGAATTCCAAAATCTTAACTTCTTGCTTCACATAGGCAGGAGCACATATACTCACAGAAAGCCAGTCAAATATATTCCACATAATGAAATATAACTTAAATGATCAGATAATAATTGCTATTATATGTGTATTTTTTAGAACTTATCCTCAGGGATTTGTGTTTCATCATGCTTGCTTTTTATTATATTCAAATGGAAGAAGTAGATTTGAAAACCCTAAATACCTTCTGACTAGAATTTAAGATTATAGTGACTATGCCATTCTGACTTTTATTAAATTTTAAGTATAAGCAGTAATACCATTTTTGTCTGAATTTAGTTAATAATAGACTTATTGATTCCCCCTTTCAAACATTGCTCAAACTTAGAATTATTAGATATACAGTAGATCCCTGGTATTTGCCTGATCTCACTCTTGCAGAATTTTTTATTGCCACTGAACAGAAACAATTTGTCTGGCATAATTGTTGTGTAGAGTGGCATAGAGGACTCAGATGTGAATAAGCTCTGAGTTGGCCTGCAAATATCATATGAGCAGTGAGAAGACAACACTACTAAGGTAGGACAACAGAGACAGCATCACAAAAAGAAGGCCAAGCTGAGAGGCCAGTAGGAGTAAAATGGAAGAGAGGCTCCTGAAGGAAAAGGGTAGAGCTGAGCCTGCTCACAGCTGTGCATCTAATCAGCACTCTTTTCAAAGGATCCAGAGCTATTGCTGGGAAGAAGCCTGTGTAATGAGAGGAAGCCATTCTGTGGTTAAAAAAAATCTTCAAATACAGCTGGGATGACAAATACATTCTGTGAATGGTTGTTTTGATTTCTTTACTAAGAGCCAAGAAGGGGTGAAAAAGAATAACTTCACAGATTTCCAGAGATCTTGGATTTCCAAATCTTGGTACTGGTAACTTTGCTTCAAAATTAGGTTTTTTGTTTTGTTTTGTTTTCTTAAAGAAAGAAAAGATGTTCTTTCTTTCAACATCATCCTTGCTCAAGCTCAAATTGTCAATATCCATTATAAACATACATCATTTCCTAGAGTAATGTCAAATCAACCTGATGTCTTCCAATAGAACAACAAAATGATGTTATATTCTGTGTATATGTGTGTGTGTATGTGTGGGTGACTGTGTGTGTGTGTGTGTATGCATTTATATTTACATTTGCAATATGTATGCATGCGTACACACATAGAACTGTGTATCATTGATTGTCCACAGAGAACTTAAAAATGAGAGATCAAAAATATTCAGAGAAAAAATGCTTACAGTTTTCTTGTTATTCCATAATAAATGTAGTAAATATTTTCCCAGTAAAAGACATTTCCCAGTAAAAGGATTTGCATTGGCTGGGTGCAAGTATTATGTCATTTAACACATCCACGTTGTGTCACCAAATCCTAAGATTCCCTAAAAATATAATCCTGATGTTACCACATGTGAATGTGGAGAGAGAGAGAGAGAGAGAGAGAGAGAGAGAGAGAGAGAGAGAGACATTAAACTCATTTGATTTTTGAGACTTCTTGAATTCCAGAACTGCAAATAAGGTGAGTAGAGTCATGGGAGTTGGGAAGAGCTGACAGCGTTACTTTCATTTTGAACGCTGCCTGGCTTTACTGGAAGAAAAGGCTGATGCTGCAGTCTGAGTGTGAAGGCAAAGAAAAGCCCATGACTCAGCTCAAAGTTAGTAAGGAAAATGAATTTCTTTTTAGTAAGGAACATTCAGGTTTTTCTTTCTTCCTTTTTTCCATTTAGATTTTATCTTATTTGAATGAGACTCACTCATATCAGAGAGTGGAGATATTTGACTAGTTATTCGTTTAGCATTAATCTCCCTTGTGAACTCTCTCAGAAAAACACTCAGAAGCATGTCCAATGCTACATCATCTGGGATTGCTTATTTGTGTATATTGAAGCTTCACTTCATATGTAGCTGCTCATAACCTGGGAGCAGATCACTGAATCCAAGTTTTGAGGTCATAATGTGTGACTCAAGCTAACTTATTCTCATGTTGGTCATCCCATTGAAACTCTATGTCAAGTACATAGACTAACTTTCAAGTATTGGGATGTAACTTGAGCAATTATATCTCTCAGATATTGCTTATAAAGTAGAAAGTAGTATACTATTTATAAAAAATTTTGTGGCCTCATATATTAAAAGAGAGTTCAGTGGCTACCAAGAGAGCAGAGTCAAGTAGGATGACTTGAATTCAATCCGTAGTATCATGAGACAAAACCAAGCATGGTGATACACACTTAGAAGTCTATCTATGTGGAGAAAAGACAGGTAGATTCATGACTATTTTTGCAAGCTTTACTAATCTGTATGTTCCAATTCCCCTTTGAATAAAAGTAAATGACTGTGGTTGACTAACAAGTTAAGTTTACTTTCTGCCCAACTTGCATGTGGCATTGCAACACACACACACACACACACACACACACACACACACACACAC